>CM054184.1:40180200-40622700 GCA_028829895.1 Sinotaia quadrata | reverse complement strand
CCCTGATGGTCACCATTAAGCTGATGTCAACAATGTACGAATCCCTAGTGCTGTTTTACTGCACGAGTCTAACTGCCGGTCAAAGGTGCACAACTCCTCGTTGTTGTTTATTGGTGCGTGAAATTCCATTTCTGTCCAACAGTGCCTGAACACCTAATCTTGTTCAACCTGTCAGGCGAAAAATTGGTCTTAGTTGCCTCGAATAGTTTCCCTTTGACAGGTGCACATGAAGTATTTTGACAGGTGCACATGAAGTATTTTCACTATAATAGCTGAATCGACTGATACCGGAAGCTGCAATCAAACCTAATTATCACATGATTTTTCATTATGTGTGATTACAAGATGACCTTCATGCTTGGTAGGCTGATGTCGACACCCGGGTATTGACATAAAAATCATGCTTTCAAGTAGAGGATGATGATAAGTTGCTGACCATATAATTTTATCAAGTCACGTTTTCTGCTCTTTCGCTTGTTTTGTTTTTGTTATGTTAAATGCTTCGTTATTTGCATAGTTAAAATTCAGATTGATCATCTAACCTAGCTTGACTTTTTGAACATTAAAGAATATTATGAGGTGAACTGCAATTGTTTCTCTCCGTCAATAAATTAATATTCTTTCCGAGATACATAGATACCTGTCTACTTTTGGTTGTAGGGCTTTGTGTATTGTGAGTAGATTTCTTGTTTTTTCTGTTCAGATCATTTATTTCATTTGTTTTCCAATATCTGTTCCAGTCAGAAACTGTCACCAGAAGGAATATATTCTGTTGTTTCATCTATGTTTTTGCAGAGACTGCATTTGGAATCATTTGAAATTTTCATGATTTTTGTTTAGAGTGATTTCACGTTTAATGCTTGGTCTTGTGCAGCTGTTATGAGTGCTTCTGTTTCTGCTTTCAAACTTGTCTCTTTCAACCGTCTGTGTGTTGATTGTTTTGTTGATGTTTTATCATCTTGTCGCACATACTGGCCATGGAGAGGGGCTCAGGTATTTGCTAATGCCCGTTTCGTTTTTTTCTCCATGTTTTTTTCTCCATGTTTTTTTGTCTATTTGTAAGGGGGTGGGGGATAATCCACTCAATTTACTGCTTTCGTCAGTGGCTCATCTTTGTTGTTATTCTAGATGTAGTCTGTAAGGACTATAACTTCTTCTTTGGTGACATTAATGATTTCCTTGAGACCTTGACCTCCCATTTTCAGAGTGGAGCATGTCTGCGTCTGCACGTGGTTGTAGGACTTTATGTATTGTGAGTAGTTTTTTCTTGGTTTTCTGTCCAAGTCATTTATTTTGTTTGATTTCCAATGCTTGGTACCTCCATTTTAGTTGATTATAGTTATTACGTATGTATTCAGGACTTGTATTTTGTTAGCCCTATTTAGTTTGGACTTCAAGGCTTGTCTAGCCCGTTTTCATGATCTCTACTTCACTCTGCATATTGTCCCAAGGTATTTATATCCCTTTACCATTGAAACATCGTTGATTTTTCCAATGTCGAATTGTAGTACTTGTTTTTTTCATCCTGACTTTTTGGACGAAATTCGTCCATATTTCTCAAGGCCGAATTTGATGCTAATGTCCTCGCTACAATCCTGACAGTGTTGATCAAGGACGTTATGTCACGTTTATTATTTACTAATAGCATTAGATTGTCCATGTGCAATAAATGGCTGATAACTCGTCCTGATTGCATTTTGTATCCTAATCCTGTTTTCTTGATGGCTTTATTATTAGCAGTAGTAGTACTAGTAGTAGTAGTACTAGTAGTAGTAGTGGTGTTAGCAGTAGTAGTAGTAGTAGTAGTAGTAGTAGTAGTAATACTTGAAAACTGGACCGATCTGTTTGAGAATACTATAAGGTATGAAATTGGATCATTTAAGAATATTCATATATCGACACATCTACGATATTTGTACAGATGAGGGTGGGGGGTGTAAAGAACACTTACTGACATTGGAGTAGCTTATCCCTTGCATAATTCGCAATATTGGTGACCTCCGTGTTCTTGCTTGTGCACGATTGTAGCGTCTTTAAGCAATCAACTGGTTCATGCTGAGGCGCTAGGGAAGTGGAAGAGAACAACATTTTATTTGTTGATTAAGAATCGCGATGAGAGTGTTGGCTCTATCGTGATTAAGTGACTGAAGAGAATTTTTCTTTCCCGCATTGGGAGTGATAGTGAGCAAACAGACCAATACAGATGTTCTCAGGTGATAGTGAACAAACAGTCCAATACAAATGTACTCAGGTGATAGTAAACAAACAGACCAATACATATGTACTCAGGTGATAGTAAACAAACAGACCAATACAGATGTACTCAGATACGCATGAATATGATCGCTTGTAGGTACTTTAGAGTGCAGAAAACAGTACTGCGTTGTGCAAGGAAATGTATATGGTTAAATATATACATCCACACTTTTCTTATATATGTGTATTCTTACAAAGCTACTAACGCATAGCCTACAACACGTAGCGTATATTATAATGTAGTTGACTAGCACGAATACTCTACAAATCTAACTTACAGTTTGTTACCCTTGCTGGAGAGGATGATTTTAAAATAGCTGTAGAATACGTTAAAGGATTGAAAGCCTGGTCTACGGTGTGATGAAATAGGAGTTAAGTATAACAGAGAACATCTGAAATGTAACTCATGACCATAAACCAGAGTTGGGTTAAAAACCAATTGCTCATCATATATTCAAAAATTGACGTTAAAGAAAGTTATTTTTAAATTTTAATAAAATTGGAGAGACTTACTGCAGTACTGTGAGTAGATTGAATTGATAGCAGCTATTTGGGTCTCAAGAGTGGCCTTTTCTGCAGCACAGTTAGGGTCATTCAGTATCCCCTGGAAACACCGCCCCAGCTCTACTTGCAATCTGGAATGTAAAATAATCTGTTAGCTGTGGAATCTGAGAGTGTTGTACGTGTCTCCGTGTGTGTGTGTGTGTGTGTGTGTGTGTGTGTGTGTGTGTGTGTGTATCATCACAGATAATGATGGCTGTTTATTTAAAAGTATGCGTCCTTTCAATCTACTGTAAACATTAGGGAACAAACATGACTTATAGCTAGTTCTTGGGAGACAATTGATTCACCATTTGTAAAAGTGCTTCTGGTAAGGGAATTTTGAACGACAATTTTACAGATATGGGTGCTAACTTAGTGAACCGTCAAAGAACTGTTGACAAACGACCTTGTTTACTGTGATAAAAAGGGGAGAGAAATAAGCAAGCGGGGAGAGACACCAAAATTCGTGAGGAGTATACAGTGTTGGTGATTAGGGGGTAAAAAACATGTTTTCCTTTGGTCTCTCTCCTCACCTCGTCGATGTGCCATAATGTGATGGATTGGTAAAAGAAAACGTTTGGACATATTTGACACAGTGAAAGTTCGTTGGTATAGAATCATTCCCTTATATCTGGCAAGTAATGCAAGCCATTCATAGAGAGAGGTAATGCAGTCAGCCAGGACTCTTTATCTGAGGATAGTGTTAATCTTTGAACCAACCTATTCTGCAGGGGATGTGTTTTGATTCCAAGCCAAAAGATGGACGGAAGGCAAATATGTAGGGAGGACACGTCACTGTCAGGTGAAAGTAGCGACAAAAGCTCTGTTGCAGAAGTAATGACGTGGGATGCCGATGGGGACCTAGCTTATGAACAGGAAGATCAACTTTGTGATCCGGGATACGACGACAAAAATCATGATATGACAACGGGTAGTGGAGCTGCCATAATTTGTCACTAGGATTCATGTCAATGAACAGTTACTACAGCACACGTGAGTTAAGACATAACTATAAAACCCCTCAGTGCACTAAAACTTAACTTTGATTAAGTTTATTAAGAATTTGAGAACTATTTTGCCTACTTATATTTTATGTATTTTATGTACATGGAATATTTACTCTATTTGAACATTATTATGGTTAGTCAATCACAAGTTTAAATTATTGTACTTGAGAGACCATTATTACTCTTTTCATGGGACTGATGATCCCAGAACTGTTTACAATGATTTATAACTTTTGTGTTACTAGAGTATTCTTTACCAGCGGGGTTTACCACTTAGTTGTAAAATCTGAATTTACACTCATCATTTACCCTCTTTCCAAGAGTGCATGCTGTGAGTAATTCATACAACTGATCTAACCACCGCAATAAAGAGAAAGCCCATATGTTAATAAGCCTAAATCATAACTTTTACAAAACGTGTTTATTATTGTTTTGAAAGGGTGATTGCATTATTGATCTTGTCTCATTTTTGTTTCAATGTTGTATCGATTTTGTACTGTACACACACTTTATCATCTTTACTTGCATTCACACATACAAACACATAATCAAATCGTAACTCTTGCATACAGAATAAAACTTAAAGAGCCAGACAAGCACCCAAGGTGCATCTGTGTATGGAATACTGTAGTAAACACCAACACAGAGCTGACAAAGGCATCTTCCACCTTCCCTTTCGCCAGAGAGAGGGGGGGGATTGGGACAGATAGATATTAGTTTCATCAGTTAAATCACGTGGCTGATTATGCAATCTGCTGCACCCACACACGCTAAATGTTGGTAAAGTGTATATATATAGAAGGGGGAGGGGACAGTAAGAGTGGGGGGAAATGTTAAAGAATATGGGATGTTTTATATGGATGTTTGTGTTCCGCATAATGACATAGGAGAAACTTTACATATATATATATATATTTATATATATAAGTATGTGTGTGTGTGTGTGTGCCTGCCAATAAACCCACGCTTAGACAGAAGCACTGCACCCATGCCATAAAGAGGGTTGAATTTCACTTAGATTGAAAGGAGGTTTTGCACATTTCTGCGTATGGTAAATATATTGACTTCTTAGAAATTATTGTTATATATTATTGATGGAAATGTTGTGTAGAATGTTCATGTATTTTTACTAATGATTGTTGTATGAACATATGGACTTGTTATTTAATTGTTTTTACCAGAGAAATTGTTTTGATTGATTCTAAAAATAACCAATCTGAAAGTGAATTTGGCAAATTGTGAAAAAGATAGATGAAATTCTAACGAATTTTTCAGATATATCTGTCTGTTTCTCTCTCTCCTTCCTTCCATCCATCCATTCATCCATCCATCCATCCATCCATTTTTCCATCTATTTATCTTAAGTCTTTTGCACATTAACCCCTCTTTTATTCCTCTTTCTTTCATCCCTTCTCTTCTTCCTCTTCTCCCTCCGACATCCTCTGACCCGCCAAACAATACGTCCATAGATACTCCTCAAATCCCTTGATTCCCCACCCCACCCCCATGCGGCTTAGTTTGTGCTTTGTTTTAAATATTTACCCGCAAAGAGATACGTAATTATAGTTTTTAATCGCTGCCTGCATGCTCTCCTCTATAGGAACGCCACAGCCGCTTGCATCCCTTCGGCACTGGCTCGCAAGTGGGTCTAGGAAAAAACCAGAAATAAACTCAGGTGAATGTTTGTTTGTTTATTATCGATAATAGCAAAAGTCTACGTGAAGTAGAAATCATAAACTGAAATTAAAAAATGCAAATGGCAAGAAAACATCAACTCGGCCAGTGTGTTCGACTGCAGTCGCTGTAGTACTACGATACGAAAGAGAAATTATTATTGTATATATAATAGGAAACTTACTTTATATGTTGCTGCTTCTCTTTAGCCAATTACTTACTCTTTTGCCAGTTGATTAATCTTTAGCTAGTTGCTTACTCTTCAGCTAGTTGCTTACTCTAGCCAGTTGCTTACAATTTAGCCAGCTGTTTACTCTGGTTTACCTGTTTTCTCTTTTTAGTAAGTTACCAAGTCTGTAGCCAGTAATTTACTGTATATACAATATTTATAATTAAGTCTTTAGCCATTTGCTTAGTTTTTAACCAGTTGCTTACTCATCAACTTGTTGCTTGACCATTAGCCAGCTACATCACGGTTTAGCCATCTGCTTATTCATTAGCCAGTTACTTACTGTTTAACCAGCTGTTTACTCTATAGCCAATAATTATTTAACCTTTAGTCACTTGCATATTTGCTAACTCTTCAGCAAGTTATTTAGTCTTTACTCAGTTACTCACTCTTAGCCGGCTGCCTTACTCTTTAGCCAGTTATTTAATCCTTAGTCACTTGCTTAATCTTAATCAAGTTATTTAGTTTTTACCAAGTTTACTTCGTAATTTTGCTAATGTCTTTATTCGTTATCTAGCTTACTTTCTTTGAAGCCAGATGTGGTTATTAATTTTAGCAAATAGAGTTGGTTTTTTTTTAAAACCAATTTACATTATCCAATTAAAAAGCAATCCGACACTCTGACATTCTACCTTACACAATGTACAGAACTGTCTCAAGTGTATCTGTCTTCACCAAACAGTGCAGAGACTATCCCACACAGTATAGATAGAGTCGTTTCAACAAAAAGAAAAAGTGCACAGTACTTGAACAATGTTTACATTAAAGCCATCCTTGTACTATTCAATAGTGAAGACTTGATTACCCTGCTCACTGTCCCATAGCCTACAGGCCAGCCTACGCATATATATATATACAGGTTATGCTACACATTGTGTCCCTCTTGCACTACTCATCTCATGTAGAGATGATCCCTGTGTAGAGAGTGTTACACAAAATCTTCGACATTCTGTGTTACAGTATAGTAACTATACCACAGTGTCGAGAGTAATTCAGAAAAATGAAGGCACTATTTTTTTTACAGTGTAGTAAATATCCACACATTGCAGAGATTATTCACAGAAAAAGACCATCCTATAGGGTGCAAAGATAACTACAGAAAAATGCACACTAAATCTTACAGAAGAGAAAATGTCCCAACTACACACTAAATCTTACAGAGGAATGCCCCAACTGCACACTAAATCTTACGGTTGAGAGAATATCCAACTCACGGTAGAGATTATTCTACACGTTTGTAAGAGGCTATCTGACAGAGTGTAGAGATTAATTCTCATAGCACACTGACCACATTTTATTTACATTCACACACAGTGCAGATTATCTCGAAAGACTACCTCCTCCCATTAATTTATTATTTATTTATTTATTAAAATGGAGTACATTACTCTCACCTGCAGCCAAACACTGCGATTCCGTCACTCTATGACTTATACTGTCCCGGAATGACGCGGACATTTCGTTAACCTCTGCGGGGCAATTCAAGGTGTTAAGACACACCCTGGCGTTGTTGACAGCCCTGAAATTAACAGAGACTTTAGGTCCTCGAGTAGAGTACTCCACACCTTGTTCATACGCTATCAACACGAGTGTAGTCTACAAACGCGTAAATCAGTGCGTTTATAGTCTACACACGCGTAATCATTATGTTTACTGTCCACAAACAGTCAGGACGATTAATGTCTACAAACAGCACGTTTAACGAAGTCAGTATGGCTAATGTCAACACACATTAAGTACGTTTTAAGTCTCCAAACACCTGAGTACTCTTGATTTCTACTGACACAAAGTCAGAATGCTTATTTTTGCTCTGCATTAGTTCTAATTAGTCTAACAGAATGTAGTCTAGCACTATTTAGTCTACAAATAGCCGTTTCCTTCATTTGTAATCTTTTCGTTTTAATCTAACACACACACACACACACACACACACACACACACACACACACACACACGCACACACGCACACGCACGCACACACACACACAAACAGACGCGCGCGCGCACACTTATACACACTCACACACACACACACACACACACACACACACACACACACACACACAAAATTTCAACACTGGCAAAAAGTAAAAACTATTCACCGGCACAAAGATGCAATGTCAGTTGTTGCGGACTCGTAATTGTATTTCCTGTAACACCCTTGCAGTCCCAGCACGCATGCATTAGGAGTGTCGTTCGCATCTGCATATAAATTAAAATTAAATAAATAATTATAAATAAATATATCTATATTCCTACACGCTTACCATTTCCTCACAATACAATCTTCTACTTCCTCGACAATCATTTACTCATTAGTAGCATGCTCTCTTTTTCTCTTCCTTTCTCTCTCTCTCTCTCTCTCTCTCTCTCTCTCTCTCTCTCTCTCACGCACGCACACACAAACATGCATACACACGCACATACACACTCGCACTCACAAACACGCAAGCATAAACACACAAACACGCGCGCATACATACACGCATACATTCGCGCGCATACATACACGCATACATTCGCGCGCTCACACGCACGCGCGCACAAACACACGCGCGTATTGTCACAAACATCGTACACATCATAGCATACTCAAATACACACCCATGCAAAACGTGCGCGCACGCATACATGGATAGTTTTGTATACACACTCACTAGCAAACATTAATATACTTACACACTTTCGCACACATGCACACGTGAACACTTTATGTATTCACACACACACACACACTTTAGCATGCATGTTCCCACACACCAGCATACACGTTCACATACAAACTAGAAAATACGCTCTCACACATATTAGCATACACGCTAATAAACATTAGCATACACGCTCACACTTTAACATACACTCTAACATACATTAGCATACACGCTAACATACATTAGCACACACGCTCATATACACTAGCATACGTTCTAACAAACATTAGCAGCATACACGCTCATACACACTAGCATATACGCTCATACACACTAGCATACACGCTCATACACACACACACACACACACACATTAGTATGGACGCTCACACGCTATCATACACAATACTAGCATACACTTTCACTCATTCACACACGTCAGCATACGCTTAAATACACACACTAGCAAACACGTTAACACACACTAGCATTCACATACACTAGCATAACTCTCACGCACACTAATATAAACTCTCACATAATAATTATTTCTGAACATTTCCTTTTCATTTGTTTTTTTCCAGTTCATTCAGGACTTTCAACACCACTCATGTGTCAAAGTTCTGAGGAGGTTTGGAGTTCTAATTTTTCCAAGTGCTAAACAGAAGTGAATATTCTAGAGAAATGGTTCGAAAAGTGCCACATCAGTTTTCCACCATAACCTCAGACTCTGAACTGGGAAAACATCCTGAGGACCTACTAGAATTTTCCGATTCCAGAACTGAGGAATTTGGAGGAGGAGGTGGGGACGTTTGCCATGCGAAAATAAGCATAATAAGATTTTCCACAATAAGTATAATTATTGTCACAAGATATTTGCATAATATCAAGCAGTAATTCAGACGTAGAGGCCGATTTTTAAGTTTTGCGAAACTTGGCAGAGAGTGTCATGGGATAATACCACTGTTTGCGACCTTTGCTTCCTGTTATCTAGCCATAACTTTTAGAGCTACAACTATGTGTCCAGCCAGCCAGCTTTCAAAATAATGCAACAAAGGTGGATAATTCAGAGCTACAACAATGTATCCAGCCAGACAGCTTTCAAAAAAAAAAAGCAGCAAAGGTGGATAATTCAGAGCTACAGCTATGTATCCAGCCAGCCAGCTTTCAAAAAAAAGCAACAAAGGTGGATAATTCAGAGCTACAGCTATGTATCCAGCCAGACAGCTTTAAAAAAAAAGCAACAAAGGTGGATAATTCAGAAGAAAAACAAAGATTGGTGGATAGTTCGCATTGCAAAAACGCTTACACAGCTATTTTATACGTCTATTCATAAAGCGTCACTGATACTAAAGTCAAACCAAGTTAGAAAATGTATAAGTGGTATTTGTCTGATATCTCAAAAAGACCCAAAGGAATCATCAGGATGTTGAATTGGAAAGAAATTGCTGCATCACATAGTTTATTTATATTGACTTTTTTAAAAATAGAACTGATTTGAGGTATCCAGCAGTGTGTACCTTAAGTCCGGCTTGAAAAAATATACTGCTTGTCTCTTCACCAAAGGTTTAACTGCAGTTTGATTTGAAAATAAAATAAGAGCCAGGAGATTTGTCCAGAGGCATCCGTATTTTTCTTGAGAGACAAGTTTTGAAACAGCCGGCTACATACACACACACACACACACACACACACACACACACACACACACACACACACACACACACTCACTCTCTTTCTTTCTGTCACACACACACACACACACACACAAACACACACTCACTCACTCTCTCTCTCTGTCACACACACACACACACCCCCCAACACATGAACATTCACAAAGACATACACAACACGTACAGCAAAATGCACACATACGTATATATGAGCATCATGTGCATTCATAAAGATGTACACACGCACGCACGCACATATATTTTGACATAGTGTTCACTGATTACAAAATGCACTTGGCAAGAGGTCAAAATGTATGTACACATACATGCACACACACACACAAACACACACACACACACAAACCTTGACACAATCCTCACTGATTAGAAAATGCACTTAGCTAGAGGTCAAAATAATTCATACTGCATAGCATCTGTAAGTAATGGTCGCTAATTCGCTTCAAGGAGTTCAGGTGGGAAGTGTAGTTCTGGCACTCTGGTTTGTTCTCCACTGTGTAGCAGTTCCGCTCCGCTCTCAGAGCTCTGTCTCCAAAGAAATATGGCATGCATCATGACGTAGCCGTTTCTGTGTGCTAGTGACCCCAAGACAAATATTAGTTGAAGTAACTTAACATTTAAAGGAATGTACTTAAATTTCTTCTGCTTACATTTTTTCCTGCTTTGCAGTGTGGGACTCAAGAAGTGTGTGCATTGTGTAAAGACTGACTTGGCAGATAAATATTATGTCCAGTGTTGTTAGCACGCTGAACTGTAAGGTTTCGATCAGGGGGATTAATTCCGATTAAATTTATTAATTTCATAATGAATGAAAATTAATTTAACACCGCATTATACTGTTCCAAGTGATCTGGATGCATGCACAGTTCGGAAGAAAAACACTTTTATTAGAATAAATTATGGGAATCTTTAAAATTATTCGCAGTTTGTTTCTAATGCGTATAGGCATGCAGGCAAGAAACTATGGTGTTACGAGTAGTGTGTTGCGAGCGCAGTGTTACGAGTACTGTGTTGCGAGCGCTATTACGAGCGTTGTATTATGAGGATTGTGTCACGAGGAATGTGTTACGAATGTGTTACTTCAGGAGTATTATGTTATGAGGATTGTGTTACAGGGATTGTGCTTACGAGCTTTGTGTTACGAGTATTCTGTTATAAGGATTGTTATAAGCGTTGTGTTGCGAGTATTGTGTAATGAGTATTATTTTGCAGGCTTTGTGTTACGAGTATTGTGTACCGGGGATTGTGTTATGAGCTTTATGTTACGAGTTTTGCATTATGAGGATTGTGTTACAAGCTTTGTGTTACGAAGATGTGTTACAAATATTGTTTTATGGAAATTGTGTTACGAGGATTGTGTTATGAGTTTTGTTTAACGAGGATTGTTTTACGAGCGTTGTCTTAAGAACATTTTTTGGAAGTATTGTGTTACGAGCATTGTGTTGAGAGTATTAACTTTACTGGTATTTCTGTTCTTATACACCTTCCCTGGATTTATTGTCGTTTCTCTTATTGGATGTTGCACCATGAAGACTGTTGCTTAGTCTTGCAGGTCTTTTTGACGTCGAATTATGGAATTTGTAGTTTTCCCCGAAGTTCTAGAGTATTTAGACCACTTCCTGTGCCTCAATGACCCCTTCGGATGGGTACAGTCATACTCTTTCATAACTCTATATTTATCACAAAATGTTCTTTTGTATTATTTTGCCACTTCTTTTACATTCTGAAGTGACCCAGACAGATCGTCAAATGGATAAAATATTGTCCCAAAATTCTCTGCTTACTTTTTCCCAAGTCTGCATACGTCATCTCTTTGTTACAGGGCTTTATGTATTGGTCTAGTTTTCTAGTTGCCTGGTTTCCGAGTTTTTTATTTGTTTACTTCATAGATTTACTTTGCTGTCCAATCTTGTAACTGATTACAAACTTGAAATTAAATTATTTTGCTCACACTGTGACTTTTGACTTATTTGACTAATTTTCATATTCTTTCATAAATCTTAGTGTTTACTTGACAGGCAATCTTTTAAAAATAGATTTTTTTTCCTCTCGGAGACCCATTCGCTTTTTCCGATGTAACTTTTAGGTTCTCTGTGAATGTGATTCCTCATTTCTGAATGATTTTGTTTTAGCCCGAATTTTAATGGATGTTCTCACTGAAAATATTGATAGTATTGATAGGAGACGTGATATCATGTTTATTTTAACATACAGCATGAGATCATCTATGTACAGTAAATAGATAAACAACTGTCCCGATTTAATTTTGTATCGCAATCTTGCTTTCACGTTCACGTGACTGAGAAGACTGCGGGCAAATCAGAACAGTAATGATTAATAGGCCTTCAACCTGAAGGATTCAGCTCTTTGTAGGCATGCTAGTAATTTATTCTTCATTACGTGGTAGGGATGTCTTCCCGTTGGCCATTATTACTGGTATCAAATTTTATATTGTTGGTGCGATCTTTGTGCAGTGATAAATTAAAAAAGCAATCAAATAACATTATACACAACTACATGAGACAGAACAAACGTCATAGAATTGACATAGTCCCCACACCAAGCTCCAAAATTGGCGAATGAAAGACGAACAGAAAAGTTGATATTTGAAGTAACATTAATGCATTGATGAAAAGACATTTAAAATTATTATTATTCTTAGGAGTAGTAGTAGAGGAAGTGGTAGTATTAGTAGTATTCATCATTATTATGAATATTATTATGCTAACTGGATTAAATAAATTGAGAGAGAGAGAGAGAGAGAGAGAGAGAGAACAGATAGACGAAATAAAGAGAAAGAAAGAAAGAAAGAAAGAAAGAAAGAAAGAAAAGAAAAGAAAAGAAAGAAATTTAGAAAGAAAGAAAGAAAGGAAGGAAGGAAGGAATAAAGAAAGAAGGAAAGAAATTTAGAAAGAAAGAAAGAAAGAAAGAAAATTAAAAGAAGAGGTTGAGAACGAAGAGGGGAAAGAATACTAAGACAAAGATGAAAAAGAGAAAACAGAAGATAAAAAATTAAAAGAGAGAGAAAAGGAATACCTTGAAGGAAAAAGGGAGAATGACAGAGATGTGAGAAATAAGAGAAGGAGAGAGAAAATGGGAGAAAAGGAAAAAAGAACATAGAAAGAGAGAGAAAAGAGACTTTTTTAAAAATCGTACGGGCACGCCTGTTCAAAGTTGTAGTTGTTAATGTGTTGTTGGGCTGTTGTCCTGGTGGAAAGTAGGCATTGTTGTAGGTCTGCCAGGCAGTCCCCTCGCACTCCCACCATCAGCACTAAATGGCAGAATAGGAAAAATACCACTCAGTTAAAGCTCCATCCAGTCAGACCGTCTGTTAATCTATCTATCTATCTAATCTATCTATCTATCTATCTATCTATCTATCTATCTATCTATCTATCTATCTATCTATCTATCTATCTATCTATCTATCTATCTATCTATCTATCTATCTATCTATCTATCCTTCATCCATGTTTCTGTCTGTCTGTCTCTGATTGTATGTAATATCTCTTTTATTTACTCCAATGAAACTGCATTAAAATTTATGAATAAATGAATAAGTAGTTTAGAACATAGTTTGAGAATTTAAAGTGATATTCACATATGAAAACAAACAATATCGAATAATAATATTTGTTTTCAAATACAGTGAAATAGAGCGAGAGAACTAAAAGAGATAGATCAGGTTTACGCAACCGGGGTTTCGCGAAATATCGCTAAGGGTTCCGCGAAAGGTCGTTAAGAGTTCCACGAAAGGTCGTAAGGGTTCAACTAGAGATGATTGAAAAAGAAACCACCCCAAAGCATTGTAGTTGTAGTAATTTTTATACAGGAGTATGCCTAAAAACCGAAAATTATTTCAAGGGTTCTTCCAATGTAAAACATTTGAGGAAGGCTGCCCTATAACATGGTTTATGCGTTTTACAACTCACTAAGCTCACCTACTTTGTATTACACACCCATTTCATTTTACAACTCACTAAGCTCATCTACTTTGTCTTACACGCCCATTTCATTTAACAACTCACTACCTCCATAAGCTCACCTACTTTGTCTTACACGCCCATTTCATTTTACAACTCACTACCTCCATAAGCTCACCTACTTTGTCTTACACGCCCAGTTTCTGCAATATCATATTAGTATAAATCAAAGCTATAATTTGCAGTGTAAAGCCTTAAAACAATACAATGGTGTTGAGCAATGAAATGTGTGTGTGTGTGATATCCTTATAATGTTGAGTGAGTATTTAGTATTTTCTGGTATTTTAATGTTAATAAGCATTTAAGTGACTCAAAGAAATAAATTCGTGCCTGAGATCTCATTTCAGTGATGAAAATCTGGAATCTTTCAGTTAGGGAGATCTTTTCATATTTAGGAGATAATGTTGAACTGTAAATTTCCACGGAATCATAATTCTCCGTCAAGTTTTTAATAGGAATATTTATTATAATATGCATAAAGTGTTTAAACATCAAATAAATAATGATAATTAATAACACGATAATATAATGGTTTGATTATAATCCGAGAGACAGATTACGGCAAGGTATAAGATTGACAGAAAGACGTCACTTCAAGTAGTAAGAGATAGTCTTACGTGGTATTTGCGTTAACTCATTTATGTTGCTGACTGACAGAATGACGTCACTTCAAGTAAATCTTAAATCGTAATTTCGTCAACTCATTTGTGTTGCTGAATCAGAATAGTATGTCGCCGCTCTACCCTGGGGTGACTTTGTAACAATGAATTATATCAAATATGTGTTATTAGTTATGATACAAGACATCTACAAGTGCCGATGCAGCGTATGGGTTACTGGTTAAATATGTATATCTGCAACTGTTACGCTGATAAACTGGTAAGCCGCCAAGTCTGGCTCCGGCCCCCACTCAGATCTCAGTGATAATTTAATCAATGTTTATGAATATATATATGACGATTATAAATAGATGAATAGAGAACAAGACGTAATATTTAGATTATTACTTCAGACTACAAAACAAATAGAAATTACTTCATTAACAAATACGCGTTTAAAATAATAACAAGAAATTTAATAAAGAAAAATTATAAATAACAAAATCATCAGCAATTTTGCTAGACTGGAGTTACTTTCTGGATGGGACTTATGCTCTGGAATGACATCACACTATGGTAGACTACTTGGATATGACACAGTCCTTGGTAATAGATCAGAATGTCCCAATCAAGCCAGGGACAAAATCAAATTAAAACAGAGACAGTATGATAACCAGCCACCAAGGCAGACAGCTACAAAAACAAAAAACCCTGAAAAATAAAAAAGCCTAAGTGTGCACCCAAAGACAATTTCAGGAACGAGAGTGACGATAAAATTTTACTATCGCCCTTTTATCACCCTTGGAAACACACCTGCCTCTGTTAGACATGCTTTCATCTGACCAATTACTTAATACGTATTATGCCTTTCAAACTTCTAAACGCACGCGCCCGTCTAGTTAACAACGCCTATGATTGTACACAAAAACAATCACCTACCTGCCATAAACATCAAACACTTTCAATAAATCTACCACCATGTACCATTCTTTCCTTCAGGACCTCACTTTTAAACCAACATGACGCAATACGCACACGTCATTCAAATTACAATAACGTTCAATTTAGATGCAACAATTAAAATTTATATAAAATATATGGGGAAAATTCCCATCATACAACACAGTTATTCTCGCTTATTTTTTCCTGTTGAGGTAATAATTTGTGGGATCCATTTCTTAATTTTTCGTTTTCATTTATTAATTGATTTAGTTACATTTAATGAGGTAACACTTTGATTCTTTTATGTGTTAAATGTTTGCCGCGACTTAATATAACATCTGTTGCGCATGTCCAAGTTTGTCAAAACTTTTCTTTAATTGGATTAAGAAACTCGAGTGTTGAGTATGCTCGAGACTGAAGATTGTTTGTGGATTAGGAATGTCGTGTTTTGAATGTGTTCCACTCTGTTTTGAAAGATTGTTTGTGGATTAAGAATGTCGTGTTTTGAATGTATTCGAGTCTCAGAGTTAAAATATGTTTTGAATGTATTCGAGTCTGAGAGTTAAAAGATTATTTGCTGTATTTGAATGACGCACAGTACGACAAACACACCAGGGCTGTATTTTAATGTAACAACTTGATAAACACGACCAAGCAGTATTTGAACTTAGCAAAGTTCTATGCACAGCTACAAAGGAGATTGTGCTTGAACGTAGCATTATACAGGTGCTCTTAGATGAGATGTATGCTAAGAATAATATTTTGGCAAAATTAACTCCCCTTAGTTATATATGCGATTGCAGTCTTTGGATTAAACACTATTCAATAGTCATTTTACAAATCAGTACGAATAATAAATCCATTAAACCAATACCTAATTATAATATTTCTTTTAGCTTTGATGAAATTAATACAAAAAGTAGATAATCTTGAATGAAATAAATTATATCACAGTAAATGTATATAGAATTTTAAATAGAAGTACACTCTCTTGGCGGTAATAGTTTTAACCAAATACATTGCAATTTGTGGGGAAATGCATTACCATAGTGTTAGCAGTGTATCATTGATAATTGCATTTTAACTGCATATATACATCAATACACGTGATCAAAGGTGAATATCTAAAGAAACTTTAAATCAATTTGCTTTCGTGGACAAAAAAATTGGCTACTGTCTTAATTTCAATAGATGAGTAGGATTTCTTTTTTGAATGAACTATAATGATTCGACATTCTCTGAGTATTTATTTTGAAAAGAATTAGGAAAGATATGAGCACTGACTTCGTTTTGAATTGTAAGAACAATTTAAACATTACAGGTTTCGGTTTAGAAATATTTGGAACACAGTCGAGATCTGAGACAGCCATTGTGGCGACGCAGAGCAGATGTCAAAGGTCAAGTGTGCATGACGTCAATACGTGTTTCGAGAAAAAAAAATTATTTGTTCAATGCAAAACTCATCTAAAACAAGTTTCGGATTTGTATCTTTTTCTTAAAATAAAAAAGCGTATAGTAAGTGTATATTTTTTGCTTGTAGGAGATACTGTTTGTAATGATTGAAATAATTATGTAGCTTTTCCATTTATTTATTCATCAGGACAAATATGTCACATTGCTGTCATTTAACTCGCTTACAGACTATTATTCTACGATGCTCATGCGTCCTAATCTGATAATGATTTCTGATTAGCTGATTATGTGTTCATGTGTGTCTTATTGTTACAGTTATCGGCCATTCCCTACTATTTGTATGAACGGGTGACAGGCTTTATCAGTTATCAGCGGGTCAGTACACTTCGGAAATAAATGAAATGAATCGAAGTAGTTTAAGAAATGTCTTAATAAGGTACAATATTCAATTTTATTTTAGTGTAGGAAATATCCTAATAAAGTAATATTGTCAATTGATTTTAATGTAGGAAATGTCCTAATACCATCTTTCAAACATTCCCTCCCCTGCCACCCCTCTAACATCATTGCTATCTTCCCTCCTCTCTTCTAAGGTTACACCCATTTGGAAAGAAGGAAATGACAGACGTTGCTTGCTTGGTAAGAGATGTTAATAATTATTTTATAAAATAGAATGTTGCATGCTTGTTTGGTAAGAAATGTTAATAATTATTTAATAAAGTAGAATGTTGCTTGCATGGTAAGAGATGTTAATAATTATTTTATAAAATAGAATGTTGCATGCTTGTTTGGTAAGAAATGTTAATAATTATTTAATAAAGTAGAATGTTGCTTGCATGGTAAGAGATGTTAATAATTATTTTATAAAATAGAATGTTGCATGCTTGTTTGGTAAGAAATGTTAATAATTATTTAATAAAGTAGAATGTTGCTTGCATGGTAAGAGATGTTAATAATTATATTATAAAATAGAATGTTGCTTGCTTTTTAAGAGTTGTTAATAATTACTTTATAAAGTAGAACGTTATGTATTTTAATGTGTGCTATATTCCTTAGAAATAATTTCACTGAATTATCAATACATTGAAAGAGTAAGACATCTTGAAATCAGGTCCGAGAAAAAAGTAGCAGGTGAGAACACAAAATAATGTTAATCGACTGTAGGACTCTGCAACGTGTATCTAAGTGTAATGCTCTCTGTCACATACACACGACTATAAGGATCTCTATGTTTTTAACTGTAAAACTATTTGCAGTGTGCATCTAACTGTAAGACTATAATCTCATTGTAATGATCACTGCCTTGCGAATCTAACTATATGACTCTAAATTAATCTATTTGTAATGATCACTGCCTTGCGAATCTAACTATATGACTCTAAATTAATCTATTTGTAATGATCACTGCCTTGCGAATCTATCTATATGACTCTAAATTAATCTATTTGTAATGATCTCTGCCTTGCGAATCTATCTATATGACTCTAAATTAATCTATTTGTAATGATCTCTGCCTTGCTAATCTATCTGTATGACTCTAAATTAATCTATTTCTATTAATCTATGCCTTGCGCATCTAACTGTAAAAATCTCCGACATTTTGATCTAACTGTAAAGTCTCTGGTTTCATCTAATATTCTAACTGTATCTCTGCTCTATGCATCTGACTGTAAGGATCTCTGATCTATTACCTAATCCCAGCTCTGCCTTTCAAACTACAAATAGCATATTTCATTACTACATTCTGACAGCATAAGAGATATGATAATTTTAATACGTTTCTCTGTTTATTTAAGCTCGAATTTTTCAGTAATAATAGTAGTAGCAATGGCAATTCATCGTTGTCATCATTGTAGGATTCAAATAGGATTTCATATATATGTATACAATTTACTTCAGACAAAAGTGTCCGAATACATCAGGAAGTACTTGATATATATTGAGGAAAAAATGAAAAACGATAAAATGGAGCTTAATGACGTCATAGAGCACACAATCTATTTAAAATAATACATTTCAGCTGGCACTTTAGCATAAAATAAGAGTGACCACATTGGCTCTATTTGAAGCTAAGAGTACACTCTGATTCTTTTCATATCAGGGAAGAAACGTAAATTAATTAATACCATTATATAGTAAATTCAAAATACATTCTAGTTGCAGAAATTTTGAGAAAAAACCACTTTCAAGTAACAAAAAAGCACTCTCAAGCAGCATAGATTAGAAACACACAACAAAATAAACAGGCCAGAACACTACACCATATTTTTCGGTGTCACAAACTAATAAAGCAATTAGCAGAAATTCAGAAAAGTAAAAAGAAAAGCCTACTTACTGGTAGCAGAAATTAAAAAGACAACGGCTTTCATGTCTAGAGGATGACGAATGGCTGTGATAAGCCGGTACCACAGTTGTCGGTATACTCCGGAGTGTTTGTCGCGGTCGAGACAAATGTGTAACTGTCACTGCCACCAGGTGATTTTAATTGTTCGAGTATGACGTGAGTGATCAAAGGTGGACAGATAGTGCGTTATACGCAGTTATACAGGTAGTTAGATAAAAAAAAATAATTCTCACTGGCCGGTAACGGATAACGAAAGAGACACAAATTCCTACAAGTAACCCGCCCCTATCGCAAGCCCTAGAGCTCTTTAGTTGTTGACCTCGTGTGTTTGTTTCGATACATAATTTAACCCCTTGTTGTTTTGGGTTACTTACCTTTGTCCATTTAATAATACAATTTTTTGCATAATGGAAATTTCCATTAAGTCATTAATCCATGCTTTGAGTCTCGCTTCTTTCGGATTAACACTTGGCAACAAACAAAAAAATCATGACAACAGTCATATTTATTAACCAGTCACTTAACTACAATTAAGCAAACGGCCGTCTTTCATGATTTAACTGTTCTCTTCTATACTCGTATGTCCTGATTCAGTGATGAAACTAGCAGAGACTAATCATTGGTTTACTTATTGTTAGGGTGTAGTGGTAGACATTTTCTGAACATTTATTCTTAATAGCATATAAGTGTCTGTTTGATTTTAACTGTATTCGTTTAATGTTATAATTGTTGATCAATAAATTAATTGTTAATTTTTTATTATCCTTCCTACGCATACTATTTACGTTGTATATTTGGAGTAACTGGTTGGATGGAGGTCCTTTAATAAATATAAGTCGGATTAAATTACTCCTTTAGTAAGAAGTTCCACCTGCGAGTGGAAATTTGTCAGTAGAACTTCTATACATGAGGAAAAATTAAGAGTTCTACAACGCCACGGGATCGGCCAAGTGGAACATAAATTGCTATCTTACTGGGAATTTATTGATATATAATATATTTAAAATTCCAACCACTTGCAATTAGTTATGTATTATTAAATGACAGAATATTAATGCTAATAATCATAAAAACATAGACATTAGTAGGCCACAATATTATATATAACTTCCATTTCATACATCTGTCACATGTCCGTTCTACGTTTAATGACCCTGTCCTATTTTAGATTCCAGTTATCAATATTGGTTTCTTGAATAATTCCTAACAATAGCGACAGCCGGACGGCCCTGACTTATCCTCCACGAAATGCCACAATATTCGCCAATTATTCAGGACACCTCGCCAGATAAATCAGTTGACTTGCCTCAACTGACAATGTTATCTCCCCTTATTTATAAATGAATATTTATGATTCTTTATCCTTTTATTATGGCTTGCCCCCATCCAGTTGAATTTCTGGTCGTGCTACAAACAATTATGTAACAAAGGGTAAGATAACACTAAATTTAATAACAACTCAATTAAAATAGAAGAAAAATGAACAATTACGATTCGCGACTAACAAGAGTGTACTATTGTGCGGCCCATTTAACTAACCACACACTGTCTCTGAGTTCTGTGTCTCGCTTAAATCACTGACTTAACTTATAGTTCTTATGATGGTTGACGTTGTCGTTGATCATTTGATCACAGACTGCGGATGGTGCCTCCAGTATTGAAGATCGTGGATTTGGTCAGTTCACCTCTAGCCTCCTGTCTCCATGAGACTGAGACTGATGATTCCTCGAGCTTGGATTCTGACTTCCATCTTGTGACTCATGACTGGCTGTAACGAATAACATCATGTTACAGTATCATGTGGCAATAACAATTATATGGGCTTTGTGGCAACAGTGATAATTACTCTTTTACAATTTTACTAATTAGTTTTAGCTGATTCACAGTTGAATTAATGAAGTTTGAAATGAATAAACTCTTTGCAATATATATTTCCTCTATTATAATACAGTCATGATTATAATACAAGTTTAGCTAGTGATTCATGCGACATGTGTTAATTCGTTAGCTCTTCCGTGATAACAATTAATCAATGGAGACATGGCTACATACATTTGGTGACTTTACTTCACCATTTTACAAGTGTAATAAATGCTAACGCCATTTAGTTTCTGTAAGGAAAATATAACAAATATTTGGCAACATTAATAATCACATAAATATTCTACACAATATTTAAAGTACAAAATACATCAGTTTTTACAAGTAAGAGAAGCCAATTATATTTACCACTATGTGAAATTAGGCACGGTCATAAAAATGGTGGACTTGGTTCTCTTTACCCATGGACGGTGGGCACTCTGCATTAATGTATGCGCGTCTGACAAATTCGATTTATTCAGGCGATTATATGAATTAAGTGAGGTCAACTGGCGGCTTAGCGCTACGTCACTGTACGGAAAGCAAATGGCCAAATATGGGCATCTAGTATCCGTCTGTCAATCCGTCCTTCACCTCTTTGCTTACCCTATATTCCCTAAACGTGTAAACAAGTGGTTGCATCAGCCAACCTTAATCGCTTAACGGAAGTCCTCTCAATAATTATACGGACAGTAGAAACCGTTAATAAAGTGAACGATTAAGAATTATGAAAATATGTATTAAAATAAGCATAATTTGTTTAATATATTCTGACAACATCTTTTCATTTGGCCTATAAATAGGATGGCCTCTCCTATCTCATTCACATATTCAGGGGTCCTTATACTTCATGGTTAACATCTATTTCATACATCTATTCATATAGCCTATAAATATCTATATGACACACGCATATACTCCCATTAAGATTGCTAGTACTACTTTTGTTGTATATTTCTATTAAAATTTATCATAATCACATTCTAGTAACATACTGGAAAGAAAACATACTCATGAAATAAAATTTGGAATTAAAAAATAATTGCTAAGTGAGCAGACTTTAATAAATCATGAACTAACGGGAAAATTGACATCATAAATGTAGACACAAAACCTGTATAGTTACTTCCCCTACAAGTCGTCCGCTTCTTTAATAGAAAGTCTCCCCCTTCCCTCTCGTATTTGATGTTGATATCTCATCCTGTCTACAATTCATGCAAATTGCTAGCTTTATTTTTTCTTTACTCCCAAACAAATATGAATTTGATTGAATGAAATATAGTAATTTTTAGATGGAAACATGAATGTGATTTAATGAAAAACAGTAACTTTTAGAAGCAAATATCAATGACATTTAATAATAAAAGTAATTTTTATAATAAACATGAATGTGATTTAATAATTAATAGTAACTTTTAGGAATAGACATAAATGTGATTTAATTAATAAAAGCAAATTTTCTTAATAAAGATGAATGTGATTTAATAAATAACAGTAATATTTGGAAAGAAACATGAATGTCGTTAAATAAATATTAATAATTTTTATATATTAACATCAATGTGTTTTAATAAATAAAAGTAATTGTTTGAAATAAAATATTGATTTGTTGGCCTGCAGAATGCTGGAGTTGAGTGCATTCACACCCAAAACACAGATAGTTTAACAATGTGATCTCTCCGGACGTAGTGTAACAGTAATAGTAACGATAATAGTTAACTACAGCTATTTGTAACTATAGCTCTTCGTACGTACAGGATAGAACAGTATTGGTAACGGTAACAATTCACTACAGATCTTCGTAACAGTAATGATAACAGTAACTGAGAACTAACAAACAGACACAACAACTCACGGCATTGAGCATCCCGAATCTTAACTTTTTCCTGGCCGATGAAAATCCTTTCTGTCAGGTCTGCAGTTGGGCACACTATGCGGTCAAAACACACATTGAAACGGTCTTCAGCTCTGCCACCGAGTAGAAAAGTTCCATTGATAAAAGAAATAACGTGAGTAGAAAAGTTCCATTGATAAAAGAAATAACGTGAGTAGAAAAGTTTCAAAACAAAAACAATAACATGAAATAAAACAGCGAGTAGAAAAGCTTCAAAGAAAGAAAGCAACAAATAACTTGAAGCAAAACATCGAGCAGATAATTTTAAAGGAGAAAAGAAAAAATGATTTGATAAGTTTCAAAGAAAAAAAATTAACAAGAAACAAAACATAATTAATTTGAAAATGTGAAATAACGCCGGATAATTCATTACAAGAAGAAAGCGACAGTGTTTAATGCTTCATTTTATTTTAATTTTACAGTATTAAAGCCAACCGAAGAAAACTTTCTTTTTTATGCTTGCAGGTCTGTACAAATTGTAATAATTAATTGTATTTAAAGGTACGCCGAACTACAGACTTCATGTCTCAAAAAACAACGTACGTACATAATTTTTCTAGTATCCACCTACAATAATAAATAGCGTCTGGACGTTATGACTCAAAAACGAACGTGCAACACTTCTTTGACATAGATCATACAAAGTCATCACTCAACATCTAAAGTTATATGGCGTCTGTACGTTTATTTATTAACGAGACATGACATAAGTACATTATTTATTAAAGAGATGGGGCGTGTGTACGTTATTTATGGAATAGACGCGACTGCTGTACGTTATCTAGTAATGAGAGACGACGTCTGTAAGTTATTTATTAAAGAGACATGAGGTCGGTACGTTATTTGTTAACAAGAAGTGACGGATGTAACGTTATTAATAAGAGACATGACGGCTGTACGTTATTCATTAAAGAGACATGACGGTTGTATGCAGTATGTCATCTTTAGGCAGGCCTACATCAAGGAACTTGACTGTGATAATCGTAAAACCTTCCTGTGCATGATTCTTTATTCTTTAACCAAAGTTTCCTGAATGCCACCCGACCCCCCCACCACCACCATATATATATATATATATTCATCTCACATTAACTCTTAAAAGAAACCACGTATTCATTAAAGTAATAAGAAATGTTAACCAATTTCGTTTCTAATTTCTAAAATTTTGGTGCTCTGTAGATATGTAATTATTACTTTATATTATTAGGATTTGATAAATTTTACTGCCTATCTTTTACCTTCTCTTCTACCTTCGTTGTGTTTATATATGTAGCACCTAAGAGTTTAATAAATATATATATATTTGCTTGTGTACGCGTATTGTTAGCTAAGAGCTAGATATGTGACTAGTTAATCAGTACGCACATCGTTAGCTAAGAGGTAGATAGGTGACTAATTAATCAGTACGCACATTGTTAGCTAAGAGCTAGATAGGTGACTAGTTAACAGTATGCACGTTGTTAGCTACAGAGATAGCTATAGAGATAATCAGTGTGCTAATTGTGTACGTCGTTTTTGTTAATGTTTTGTGTGAGTGAGTATTCGTGTGTGTCGATGTCCGTGCATGAAATATTTGTTTGTTTTATTGTTTATCAGCATTTGTGTTAGAAAGAAACAGAGATGGGCATCAGGATGTAACCAGTGTTAACTCCCTTAGTATCTTGTCTCACTTGCAATATATATCGCTGGGATAATGCTGCTTCACGTTAATCACAATCTGTGCACAGTCATCGAATTGCTGCAGACACTTTACTGCGCGACCAGAGTGTGTTGGGTCTGAAAAACAGAAAAGAATGAACGACTGCAGCAGACACTTAAAGGCAAGGATTGAACGAAGAATGTATTATGTTTTAACATGGAAATTATTTTACTTTTAATCAGGTTCTATATTTTCGTTCATACCGCTTTGTGTACCCTCTGACCCCATCCCGCCCCACTCTCTCTCGAATATACATTTACAAAATCAAAAACTTGACGTTAACAAACTCACATTTGCACGCACGCATTCGAACGAGATTCCTTTGTTATTATATTGAGATTTTCATTTCTTTTTAGTTTTCACTACTGTCTGTAAAGAGGAAAATTATTCCCAATTTTAGGATTTTAGAAATCTGTCTATCTATCTATCTATCTATCTATCTATCTATCTATCTATCTATCTATCTATCTATCTATCTATCTATCTATCTATCTATCTATCTATCTATCTATCTATCTATCTATCTATCTATCTATCTATCTATCTATCTATCTATCAATTATTCCATTAATTTGTTATATCTATCCATCCATTCATCTATCCATCGATCTATCTATCCATTCATCCATCCATCTGTCCGTCCGTCCGTCTCTCCATCGCACCACCTAGCTGTCTGTCTATCTGTTCTAATCTAATTTAATCCCTTTGTATGTATGTCTGTCTGTCACTTCGTACCACATATACGTGCGGTGTATTTGGCTACCCAATCCTTCTCGAACAGAACGTATTGGTTGTTCTCACAACTTTCTGGAGCTGGGATATCCAGACATATCTTTAGCTGTTCCGCATACCTGTAAATAAACAAAACAAACTTGAATGAGGGTGCTATATTTCCTCAAGAATGACATGTCCAATATACTTTCATAAAATGTAAGTGGAAGTTTGATTTTCTGAAGGCAAGAAAGTGTGTGTGTGTGTGTGTGTGTGTGTGTGTGTGTGTGCGTGCGTGCGTGCGTGCGTGTTATATATATATATGAGAGAAATTGTATGCGTGGGTAAGAGAGAGAGAGAAAAGAGAGAGAAGGAGAATTCAATTGAATTTTATGATCGAGAGAAATCAATGCATGAAAGAGAAAACTAAATTGAGAGAGAGAGAGAGAGAGAGAGAGAGAGAGAGAGAGAGAGAGAGAGAGAGGAGAGAGAGAGAGAGAGAGAGAATGTAGATGCGAGAGAAAAGAAAGAGACGAGTGGAGAAATGAGCTGATTGCAAGAGAATTTAATTTAATGCGTGTGAGTGTGTTTGAGAGAGTAAGAGAGACGGAAAAGAACTGAATAAAGACTCTTAGTTACAATCCTACAAAGAAACGTTAAGTAAGGCCATTACCAATAAAAAAAAATGACAGGCAAAGTCCAAAGCAACAAGAGACGAGACAATAACATTAGAAATACATCTTAACGACACACACAACAAGAGACGGGACAATAACACGAGAAATACATCTTAACAGCACACACAACAAGAGACGGGACAATAACACTAGAAATACATCTTAACGACACACACAACAAGAGACGGGACAATAACACTAGAAATACATCTTAACAACACACACAATAAGAGACGGGACAATAACACTAGAAATACATCTTAACGACATACACAAGAGCCGGGACAATAACACTAGAAATACACCTTAACGACACACACAACAAGAGTATGGGAAATAATACTAGAAATACATCTTAACGCCACTTGATCGGCATTACCAGTAAGTTAACACCACTTTCACACCACGTCTTGCAAAACACGTCCCTGGGTCCAATGATAGAAAATACGTACCGACAAACGGTATTGAAATTGGCTGCGTCTTCATTTTGTTTTATCCCCAAGAGGTCATCAACCAGACAACGACCAGGCGATGCCGTACACGGCGTCAAAACGTCCGCTGCAAACCGAAACTTAGTTATGGGCAAAACGATTGCTGTTGTTGCTGTCATTTTGTTTGTACTCGTCACTGTTTGAGCATATATGCTATTTTTAAACGTCACCATTTCTGCACGTCACTATTTATAAAGGAACAAAAAAAAAATTAAAGTAAGAAATTTGAAGGAATTATAATAATAAAAAATAATAAAAATTCATGTATTGCCAACTAAGATTTAAATTACTACAACAGCATTAACTAAAACGATAATGATAGATAGATAAATAGATAGATAGAAAAAAGAAAGAAAGAGAAAGAAAGAATAAATTTAGAAAGAAAGAAAGAAATTTAGAAAGAATGATAGATAGAAAGAAAGAAAGAAGAAAAAAGAAAGAAAGAAAGAAAGAAAGAAAGAAGAAAGAAAGAAAGAAAGAATGAAAGAATAAAAGAAAAAGAAAGAAAGAAAGAAAGAAAGAAAGAAAGAAAGAAAGAAAGAAAGAAAGAAAGAAAGAAAGAAAGAAAGAAAGAAAGAAAGAAAGAAAAACCAAACAGACAAACAAACAAAGAAAAAAAAAAGAAAGAAATTTAGATAGAAAGAAATTTAGAAAGAAAGAAATTTAGAAAGAAATTTAGAAAGAAAATTAGAAAGAAAGAAAGAAAGAAAGAAAGAAAGAAAGAAAGAAAGAAAGAAAGAAAGAAAGAAAGAAAGAAAGAAAGAAAGAAAGAAAGAAAGAAAGAAAGAAAGAAAGAAAGAAACAAAAAAAGAAACAAACAAACAAACAAACAAGTACAAAGAGAAACATTTCTATCAACCAACCAATACTTCTTCCTCTAAAATAGAAATGTCAAAATCAAATCAAAACCATTAAATAAGTACCACAAGTATTATCAATCTGAAAAGCCTGTGCATTGATGATCAGTTTGTTGCTGATCGAACGGACAACACCAGTGATTTTTTCACTGCAATTGAGGCCTGCTTGCAATTTTTCCAGACAGATGACGAAATCGCTGGAGCCTCTATAAACATTAAAACGATTTACGATGTTTGTTATTCTTAAATTTTGAATTCCTAAATTATGTAAAAGAGTTTAAATGTTATCTGTATATGCTTGTGCGTGTGTAAGTGTTGTGTTTGCATGTGAATATGGGTGGTTCTGGGAAGAGGTCCAACAAGACAAGTAGAATTTAGTGGATCATGCACAGAGCAAAAAGAAGTGCATCTATATTTAATGTTTTGATATCTTGGTGTCATTATTCCTAAATTCTGAGCTAAGTTTTTAAAGTGCCATAAAATGTTAAAAATGATATCGGAACTCGGTTTATTGTTTTCTGATTGGTGAGCAAATCCTTTAGGAGGGTTTTAGAGATTGCGTTATCTTCTTTCCTCACAGGATTTTCTCGGTTCTGGATAACTCAGGAAGAACATGGGTCCTTTCAATATAATTGGTAGTACCTACTAATTTTTTTTTACTGCGACTATCGAAGTCTCAACCCCCACCCGCCACCCCGACACATACACATAGCGAGGGATGTATGGGATAAATCTTTTCGGGGTTCTATCTCTCCTTTCATTTGTCTGCTATTTTTAAAGCGAGCCAGGTCATTCATAGCTATAACTGTTCTACTTGTTTATAAAGAACTGTATAACTGGCCATGGAGAGGGGCTCAGGTATTTGCAATTGCCCGTTTCGTTTTTTTCTCCATGTTTTTTTTGTCTATTTGTAGGGGGGGGGGGTATAATCCACTCACCTTTACTGTTTCTGTAAAGTGGCTCATCTTTGTTGTTATTCCAGATGTAGTCTGTAAGGACTATAACTTCTTCTTTGGTGACATTAATGATTTCCTTGAGACCTTGACCTCCCATTTTCAGAGTGGAGCATGTCTGCGTCTGCACGTGGTTGTAGGACTTTATGTATTGTGAGTAGTTTTTTCTTGGTTTTCTGTCCAAGTCATTTATTTCATTTGATTTCCACTGCTTGGTACCTCCATTTTAGTTGATTATAGTTATTACGTATTTATTCAGGACTTGTATTTTGTTAGCCCTATTTAGTTTGGACTTCAAGGCTTGTCTAGCCCGATTTTCATGATCTCTCTTATCTTTACTTCACTCTGCATATTGTCTTCATGTTGCAATATCCCCAGGTATTTATATCCCTTTACCATTGAAACATCGTTGATTTTTCCAATGTCGAATTGTAGAACGTGTTGTTTAAATCCTGACTTTTGGGACGAAATTCGTCCACATTTCTCAAGGCCAAATGTAATGCTCATATCCTCACTACACATCTTGACAGTGTTGATCTAGGACGTTATGTCACGTTTATTATTTACTAATAGCATTAGATTGTCCTTGTACAATAAATGGCTGATAACTCGTCCTGATTGCATTTTGATTCCTAATCCTGTTTTCTTGATGGCGTTATTATTATTAGTAGTAGTACTAGTAGTACTAGTAGTATTAGTAATAGTAGTAGTAGTAGTAGTAGTAGTAGTAGTAGTAGTAGTAGTAGTAGTAGTAGTAGTAGTAAGAAGAAGAAGAAGAAGAAGAAGAAAAAGAAGAAGAAGATAAAAAGAATACTTGAAACCTATTATCTGAACTGGACCGATCTGTTTGAGAATACTATAAAGTGTGAAATTGGATCATTTAAGAATATTATTATATCGACAAATCTACGATATTTGTACAGATAAGGGTGGGGGTGTAGAGAACACTTACTGACATTGGAGTAGCTTATCCCTTGCATAATTCTCAAACATGGTGACCTCCGTGTTCTTGCTTGTGCACGATTGTAGCGTCTTTAAGCAATCAATTGGTTCATGATGAGGCGCTAGGGAAGTGGAAGAGAACAACATTTTATTTGTTGATTAAGAATCGCGATGAGAGTGTTGGCTCTATCGTGATTAAGTGACTGAAGAAAATTTTTCTTTCCTGCATTGGGAGTGATAGTGAGCAAACAGACCAATACAGATGTACTCAGGTGATAGTAAACAGACCAATACAGGTATACTCAAGAGATATTGAACAAACAGACCAATACAGATGTACTCAGGTGATAGTAAACAGACCAATACAGATATACTCAGATACGCATGAATATGATCGCTTGTAGGTACTTTAGAGTGCAGAAAACAGTACTGCGTTGTGCAAGGAAATGTATATGGTTAAATATATACATCCACACTTTTCTTTATATGTGTATTCTTACAAAGCTACTAACGTATAGCCTACAACACGTAGCGTATATTATAATGTAGTTGACTAGCACGGATACTCTACAAATCTAACTCACAGTTTGTTACCCTTGCTGGAGAGGATGATTTTAAAACAGCTGTAGAATACATTAAAGGATTGAAAGCCTGGTCTACGGTGTGATGAAATAGGAGTTAAGTATAATAGAGAACATCCGGGATGTAACGCGTGACCTTAGATTAGAGTTGGGTTAAAAACCAATTGCTAATCACATATTCTTAAATTGACTTTAAAAAAGATATTTTAAAATTTTAATAAAATTGGAGAGACTTACTACAATACTCTGAGTAGATTAAGATAATAGCAACAATTTGGGTCTCAAGAGTGGCCTTTTCTGCAGCACAGTTAGAGTCATTCAGTATCCCCAGGAAACACCGCCCCAGCTCTGCATGCATTCTGGAATGGAAAATAATCTGTTAGCTATGAAATCTGCATGCGTTGTACGTGTGTTCTGTATATATATATATATATAATGTGTGTGTGTGTGTGTGTGTGTGTGTGTGTGTGTGTGTGTGTGTGTGTGTGTGTGATCACAGATAATGATGGCTGTTTATTTAAAAGTGTGCGTCCTTTCAATCTACTGTACACATTAAGGAACCAAACATGATTTATAGCTAGTTCTTTGGAGACAAATGATTCACCATTCGTAAAAGTGCTTCTGGTGAGGCAATTTTGAACGACAATCTTACAGATTTGGATGCTAACTTAGTGAACCGTCAAAGATCTGTTGACAAACGACCTTGACAGCTGGCCTTCTTTTATCGTTCGTCATGTCTTGACACATTGCAGAGTTGACATCTATATTCACTCCAAAACATGCCTTACCTGTCGCAAGCTGAAGGTCATTAACAAGGTGAGAGCTACTGCACGGGTGAAATAAGAACAATGAACACATCCTCAACGACAAGGTAAAGTGCTCCACCCACATCAAATCCATAATTTCGATAATCGAATGATAAGGCAGAACAATATATAGACGGTCTCGGTTGACCTATTTCTGGAGAATTTAACTCTATTGTTTTCTTTTTATTGTTTTTATTAAATCTTCTTTGTTCTTGTTATATTAAACTCACATTTTGGTTAATTTATTGGTGTGACCAAGAAGAGTTGGCTGGAGGTACGAGCAGGAGATATGTGGATAATATAAGTCGTAATCAATCAAAGGGAAAGATAACTCAAGGCTCGTCAGCTAATTTATCTGTCGCTATGTTATATGAGTAAAATTCCGAAGAACTGTTTGGCATGGGAAGTGAAGGATGGATTAAGCCGCCTGGCTGTGTCAGTAATAGAGCTAATATAAGGAAATTCATAATTAATACTTTTGAGTCTGATACTGCTACAAGGTCATTAAATAAAACCAGACATGTGACATGTCTGTAAAAACACATACCATGCTCCCTATCAAATTGCAGCCCACACAGACAGTATGCTACAGGCTCCAACAGCTATAAAGCCCACACAGACAGTATGCTACAGACTCCAACAGCTATATAAAGCCCACACAGACAGTATGCTACAGGCTCCAACAGCTATAAAGCCCACACAGACAGTATGCTACAGGCTCCAACAGCTATAAAGCCAACACAGACAGTATGCTACAGGCTCCAAACAGCTATATAAAGCCCACACAGTGTTCTACGGGCTCCAAACAGCTATATAAAGCCCACACAGACAGTATGCTACAGGCTCCAAACAGCTATATAAAGCCCACACAGTGTGCTACATGCTCCAAACAGCTATATAAAGCCCAACAGACAGTATGCTACATGCTCCAAACAGCTATATAAAGCCCAACAGACAGTATGGTGCAGGCTCCAAAAAGCTATTATAAACCCCAAATAGGAAGAAACGGTAGATAAATGACTAATAAATAGGCAATTTGCATAATTAATTCAACCTGTAAAGGTTGAAAGGCTAAAATATAGACACTTGCCTTAAGGCAGCACTGAATGCTTTAAACCCAGTTAAAATTTCTATAAAAAATATGTTCTTGAAATAAATCTACTAACAGCCAAACGAAAGCAAACAAGAACGATAGTAGAGCGAGTCGACCATTAGCATACTTTACACAAATTAATAAATCAGTTGGGATGTATGGAGATTCTTAAACTATAATTTATCTTGATGCATTCATTCCTGGTGTTTAATTCATTTTGGTTGGCAATCCTGCGCTGTTGTCACTGTAATTATTAATTATCAAGCGTTTTCTTGGATTTGTTATTTAATTGTGTTTACCTGAGAAATTGTTTTAACTGGTTCTAAAAATAACCAGTCTGAAAGTGAATTTGGCAAATCGAGAAAAAGGTACATGTAGTTCTAACGATTTTTTTAGATATATCTGTCTGTCTGTTTCTCTCCCTCCTTACATCCATCCATCCACCATCCATCCATCCATCTATTCGTCCATCCATCTATTCATCCATCTCTCTGTCTTAAGTCTTTTGCACAGTACCCCCTCTTTAATTCCTCTTTCATTCATCCCCTTCTCTTCTTCCTCTTCTCCCTCCGACATCTTCTGACCCCGCCCAACAATACGTCCATAGATACTCCTCAAATCCCTTGATTCCCCACCCCACCCCCATGCGGCTTAGTTTGTGCTTTGTTTTAAATATTTACCCGCAAAGAGATACGTAATTATGGTTTTGCATCGCTTCCAACATCCTCGTTTCTATAGGAACGCCACAGGCGCTTGCATCCCTTCGGCACTTGCTCGCAAATGGGTCTAGGAAAAAACCAGAAATAAACTAAGATTAAATGTTTCCTTGCTTATTATCGATAATAACAAAAGTATATGTGAAGTAGAAATCATAAACTGAAATTTACAAAATGCAAATGGCACGTAAACATGTTTGGGCACTCATTATGATGGTAGTTTAATAAGTGTCAGAGTTGAAATAAACAAATCGAGTTTAGAGTATGCTAGAAATTGCTGATGCAATGCAAACTAGTTCCAATTGGATGAGAAGTTTTTATTATCCAACAGTTATGGTTTACAAGAATAAGACCAGTCAATGGACTGAGATCAGAAAGTTTACCTGCTGTAGAGAATTATATTGTCTAATCACTTGAATTTGGTCTGGGAGAGAAGTCCTGTCATGAACGGTGGCCAATAGCTTAAAAGTGAGTTAACTGACTGATTGCGAGAGAAAGAAATGTTTCGTGTATTTTTACTATAGATATGTTATACTTGCATTTTACGTAGAGAAATATATTATGTGATTAGAATATTATTTCTACAAATTGCTAAATCTTTACAGAGGAATGTCCCAACTGCACACTAAATCTTACAGAAGAGAGAAAATGTCCCAACTGCACATAAATCTTACAGAAGAGAGAAAATGTCCCAAATGCACACTAAATCTTACAGAAGAGAGATAATGTCCCAAATGCACACTAAATCTTACAGAAGAGAGATAATGTCCCAAATGCACACTAAATCAAACAGAAGAGAGATAATGTCCCAAATGCGCACTATATCTTAACAGTAGAGTGTCCAACCGCACACTATATTTTACAGTACAGAGAATACCCCAACTGCACACTAAATCTTACAGTTGAGAGAATATCCAACTCAAGGTAGAGATTATTCTACACGTTTGTAAGAGGCTATCTGACAGAGTGTAGAGATTAATTCTCATAGCGCACTGACTACATTTTATTTACATTCACACAGTGCAGATTATCTCGAAAGACTACCTCCTCCCATTAATTTATTATTTATTTATTTATTAAAATTGAGTACATTACTCTCACCTGCAGCCAAACACTCCGATTCCGTCACTGCATGACTTACACTGTTCCGGAATGACTCGGACATTTCGTTAACCTCTTCGGGGCAATTCAAGTCATTAAGACACAACCTGGCGTTGTTGACAGCCCTGAAATTAACAGACACTTTAGGTCCTCGAGTAGAGTACTCCACACCTTGTTCATACGCTATCAACACGAGGGTAGTATAGCATACGTTCTAACAAACATTAGCAGCGTACACGCAAGCACAAACGCGTAAATCAGTGCGTTTATAGTCTACACACGCGTAATCATTATGTTTACTGTCCACAAGCAGTCAGGACGATTAATGTCTACAAACAGCACGTTTAACGAAGTCAGTATGGCTAATGTCAATACACATTAAGTACGTTTTAAGTCTCCAAACACCTGAGTACTCTTGATTTCTACTGACACAAAGTCAGAATGCTTATTTTTACTCTGCATTAGTTCTAATTAGTCTAACAGAATGTAGTCTAGCACTATTTAGTCTACAAATAGCCATTTCCTTCATTTGTAATCTTTTCGTTTTAATCTACACACAGGCAGTTTATTTATATATAGTCTAGCTATCATTAGTGTACATGTAGACACTCTTGTCATACGTCTACTAACAACATTTAGTTTACACATACAAATTCTACTTGCATTTAGTCTACTTGGCTAGTATAGTATTCAGTCTAACACACACACACACACATACACTAAACTTCAACACTGGCGAAAAAGTAAAAACTATTCACCTGCACAAAGATGCAATGCTAACGGCGTTTGCGGACTCGTAATTGTACCTCCTGTAACACCCTTGCAGTTCCAGCACGCATTTTTTAGGAGTGTCGTCTGCATCTGCATATGAATTATAATTAAATAAATAATTATAAATAAATATATCTAAATTCCTACACTTAATACTGCTTACCATTTCCTCACAAATACAATCTTCTCCTTATGATTCATTCCTCAACAATCATTTACTCATTAGTAGCATGCTCTCTTTTTCTCTTCCTCTCTCTCTCTCTCTCTCTCTCTCTCTCTCTCTCTCTCTCACACACACACACACACACACACACACACACACACACAAACGTACACACAAACATGCATACACACGCACATACACAAACCCGTACGCACAAACACGCAAGCATAAACACAAATAAGCACGCGCGCATACACGCTTGCACGCATACACACACACACACACACACACACACACATTCTTTCGCTCTCCCCACGCCTTAGGACTCCCTCCTCACTCTCTCGAGAGAACCCCCCCTCAACCTACCAGACGTCAGGATAAAACCACACCTAAAGAAACAAAATCGCCCAAATTAAAAAAATCAACCACACCTACAGAACAAAATCTTAAAAGATTAACAAAAGAATTGTTTGAACCTTTACCCATCCTCATCAGTCCAATAACCTCCCACAAATCTCAAGAAAAACACACCCAAAATACACCAACAAACACCACTTCAGCTAATCATCTATTTGCACTGGAAAAAGTAGAATTAAAAACACAAAACCCCACAACACCAACCACACAAATACCACCAAAGACATCCCAAAGCAGAATAAAAGACAACAACAGCACAAAAGAACCCCACTCAAATAAAAAACAAGAACAGATGATGTCTGTACACCAAATAGGAACCACAAACTCTGACACCACAATCACATCGCTCTCACTCTCACTATCACAAAAACCATCAAATACAACTAAAAAATCGACATAAAAAATTCAGCAAACTACAATCAATCTATCACACACACAAAACCAAAAAAACATTAAGAGAAGGGATAACAGTAACAGTAATCATATCTACACCATTTAGCCCAATAACCTCCCTAAAAAATCTAGAAAAACACAACCAAAACACATAAATAAAAAGTACTTCACCCACCACCATCACAAGCCCCGACATCTCAAACACATTGCCCACACAAACATCACACAAATCACCCCAAAACCCGTCATTTCCCACAAAAATAACTCTCAACCCATTAGCAACCGATTTCCACCCATTACCAGTTACAATAACAAACACCATACCAACTCACTGGACATATAAAACCCTTCTAACTACCCCCACCCACACAACCAATACACTATACCCACTCTATAAAAGTAATACGTACCAAATTCAAAAATCAAAAACCCATTCACGCATAAATAACACAAAAAGAAAGCACTACTTTCCACCCGAACAACAATGACTTTTCTAACAAAAGTTAATATCGACAATAAAAACCAAGCATACGCATCTACCAACTGCTCCCTAACCCAGCTGAAACAGCTAATCACATAAACAACATTAACAATAAAAGAACAATCGCCAATACAGACGACAACAACCATAATATCGAGGAAATAATACAACCCTCATTTCTCCCCCTACCCACCCCACCTCACAGATGAACGCTACTCCCTAGACAACTAGCTATCAGATACAGACCACCAAATAAAGATATTAATGACAAAAAATACATATATCAGACATTACCCTCAAACAACTACACACACACACACACACATCACATAGATACACATTCCAAATATTACCTTCACAATTGCTACAAACACAAAAAAAACTACTCGTCCAAACACGCAAACAAAACAACTAAAAATTATATCATGGAACTGCAATGGAATAGGAAACAAAAGAACACACATCCACAACATTATCAAAGAACACAAACCAGACATAATATGTTTACAAGAAAACAAAATTCCAGAAAATAAACATATAAATATACTACAATACACTTAAGTCCAAGTAGGAGCCACGAAAAAGAAAATCAGAAACAGTTGAGGACTCGCCTGTATCGTAAAAAACAATAAATTACACCCGAGTAGAAAACTCAGATCAACACCTAACAATTGCTATAATAAACAATAAACATAAACTACACATCACAAACACATATTTTCATCCACTTTCACAAAAAATAAACAAAGAACTGGAAAAAATAATTAAATATGAAAATCACATAATCATAGGAGATCTCAATGCACAATGCCCATGCTGGTTCAACGGAAAGAAAAATAAACAAGGGGGATTACTACTTGATTGACTAACGAGAAAAAACCTAACTTACTTAGCTCACCCTAAACCAACCAGACTTGAAAACACACTTGATATAGCACTAATGACCCCATACCTTACACTAGAATCTACAATCACAACAGATGATGACAACTACATCAGAGATCACCACCCCATCATATTAGAAATAAATACAAAACATAAATACAGCACAAACACACCCTCAATCCCATCATGGCATATCTCCAAAGGCAATTGGGAAAAATATAAATACAACTTAGAAATAACAACAGAACAAAACCTTACACATGAAAACACCAACACATGGGCCATCAACATATTGCACGACATCACCAAAGCAGCAAACTCAGCCTTCCCCATCACCCAAACACACACACCAGAACCGTTCACCCCTCACCCCTCGGTGGAATCAACAATTAGAGGGCAATTTAAAAAAAAGAACGAAAAAAGCATTCAGGCATTACAGAAAACAACCAAACAATGAAATCGCCAAAACACACTACCACAACTTAAACAGATTATAAAAATAAAATTAAAATACGCAAAGAAAAAATATTGGGGAAAAGACTTGCAACACACTAAATAAAAACTGCACAACAAAACAAATATGGGACAAAATAAAACAAATAATGGGTACAGGCAAGACACAAAGCACGATTCCAGCCATCATAATCCATTCACAAGCAAACACATACACTACATCAGAAAAGGAATAGGCAGAGACCCTAGCAGACACTTTTCAAGACAACACAAACAACACAAACCCTCAACCAAAAAAATCATAAAGAAATTAAAATTACTAGAAAAAAAAACAACACAAAACAAAAAATAACCAAGCAAAAATAAACTCACCCATCAAGGAAGCAGAAGTAAAACACACAATTACAACCAAGAAAACCACACGCCAGGACAAGACAAAATGTCATATCAGTTCCTCAGAAGACTACCAGACAACATATTAAATAATATAATCTAACATAACTCTACAACAAAATACGGCAAACCAGTGAAGTACCAGCACACTGGAAACAACCTAACATAATACCAATACCAAAATCAGACAAAGACCACACACAATCTAACTCATACAGACCAATCTCCCTACTTCCAAAACTAGCAAAAATACTAAAAACAATAGTAAACAAGAGAATGACACATGCAAAAACACTCACACAAACTATTTTATACGTCTATTCATAAAGTGTCACTGATACTAAAGTCAAACCAAGTTAGCAACTAAGTGGTATTTGTCTGATATTTCAGACAAAAAGACCCAAAGGAATCATCAGGATGTTGAATTGGAAAGAAATTGCTGCATCACATAGTTTATTTATATTGACTTTTAAAAATAGAACTGATTTGAGGTATCCAGCAGTGTGTACCTTAAGTCCGGCTTGAACAAATATAGTGCTTGTCTCTTCACCAAAGGTTTGACTGCAGTTTGATTTGAAAATAAAATAAGAGCCAGACGATTTGTCCAGAGACATCCGTATTTTTCTTGAGAGACAAGTTTGAAACAGCCGGCTACACGCACACACACACACACACACACACACACACACACATCAATATATGAACATTCACACAGACATACACAACACGTACAGCAATATGCACACGTACGTATTATGAACATCATGTCCATTCATGACGATGCACATACACACGCACGCACACACATATATTTTGACATAGTGTTCACTGATTACAAAATGCACTTGGCAAGAAGTCAAAATGTATGTACATGTATATGCGCGCGCACACACACACAAACACACACACACACATAAACGCACACCTTGACACAATCCTCACTGATTAGAAAATGCACTTAGCTAGAGGTCAAAATAATTCGTACTGCATAGCATCTGTAAGTAATGGTCGTTAATTCGCTTCAAGGAGTTCAGGTGGGAAGTGTAGTTATGGCACTCTGGTTTGTTCTCCTCTGAATAGCAGTTCCGCTCCGCTCTCAGAGCTCTGTCTCCAAAGAAATATGGTATGCATCATGACGTAGCCGTTTCTGTGTGCCAGTGACTCCAAGACAAATATTAGTTGAAGTCACTTAACACTTTAAATGAATGTACTTGCATTTCTTCTGCTTACATTTTTTCCTGCTTTGCAGTGTGGGACTCAAGAAGTGTGTGCATTGTGTAAAGACTGACTTGGTAGATAAATATTATGTCCACTGTTATCGATTAAATAAATTGAGAGAGAAAGAGAAAGAAAGAGAGAAAGAAAGAAAGAAAGAAAGAAAGAAAGAAAGAAAGAAAGAAAGAAAGAAAGAAAGAAAGAAAGAAAGAAAGAAAGAAAGAAAGAAAGAAAGAAAAGGAAAGAAAGAGATAAAGAAAGAAAGCAAGAAAGAGAGATAGATAGAAAGAAAGAAATAAAGAATATTAAAAAAAATATGGATGAGAACAAAAAGGAGAAAGAAAACTGAGACAAAACTGAGAAAGGGAAAAGAAAAGATAAAAATTGAAAAGAGAAAGAAAAGAATACATTGAGAGAAAAAGAGAGAATGATAGAGATGTGAGAAAAAAGAGAAGGAGAGAGAGAAAATGGGAGAAGAAGAGGAAATATCAGATATAGAGAGAAAAGAGATTTTAAAAAAATTCGTACGGGCACGCCTCTTCAAAGTTGTAGTTGTTAATGTGTTGTTGGGCTGTTGTCCTGGTGGAATATAGACATCGTTGTAGGTCTTCCATGCAGTGCCCTCGCACTCCCGCCACCAGCACTAAATGGCAGAAATGGAAAAATACCACTCAGTTAAGCTTCATCCAGTCAGCCCGTCTGTTAATCTACCTACCTATCTATCTATCTATCTATCTACCAATCTATCTCTATCTATCTAGCTAGCTATTCATCCTTCATCCATTTCTCTGTCTCTCTGTCTCTGTCTCTCTCTCTCTCTCTCTCTGTAAGTAATATCTCTTTAATTTACTCCAATGAAACTGCATTAAAATTTATTAATAAATAAATAAGTATTTCAGAATACAGTATGAGAATGTAAAGTGAAAACAAACAATATCGAATAATAATATTTATTCAAATTTAAAATACAGTGAAAAATAGCGAGAGAACTAAAAGAGATAGATCAGGTTTACGCAACCGGGGTTCCGCGAAAGATGGCTAAGGGTTCAGCGAAAGGTCGTAAGGGTTCAACTAGAGATCGTGCTTGAAAAAGAAACCACCCCAAAGCATTGTAGGTGTAGTAATTTTTATACAGGTATGCCTAAAAAACAAAAATTATTTCAAGGGTTCTTCCAATGTAAAACATTTGAGGAAGGCTGCCCTATAACATGGTATTTGCGTTTTACAACTCACTAAGCTCACCTACTTTGTATTACACACCCATTTCATTTTACAACTCACTAAGCTCATCTACTTTGTCTTACACGCCCATTTCATTTTACAACTCACTACCTTCATAAGCTTACCTACTTTGTCTTACACACCCATTTCATTTTACAACTCACTACCTCCATAAGCTCACCTACTTTGTCTTACACGCCCATTTCATTTTACAATTCACTACCTCCATAAGTTCACCTACTTTGTCTTACACGACCATTTCCTTATACCTTTAATAATTGCACTGTTTCTGCAATATCATATTAGTATAAATCAAAACTATAATTTGCAATGTAAAGCCTTAAAACAAAACGATAAATACAGTTATAACGTGACATTTCATTGCCTGTCATTTCAGTCTATTTTATAAAACCGTGTTATAATATTATTGAAACTAAATTGAAACTATAAATATAGATTGAAAAATATTAATATTAGAGAAACATTTAAATACTTTTATAATAGCGTTGAGCAATGAAATGTGTGATATCCTTATAATGTTGAGTGAGTATTTAGTATTTTCTGGTATTTTAATGTTAATAAGCATTTAAGTGACTCAAAGAAATAAATTCGTTCTTGAGAACACATTTCAGTGATGAAAATCTGGAACCTTTCAGTTAGGGAGATCTTTTCATATTTAAACGAGAATGTTGAATTGTAAACTTCCACGGAATAATAATTTCTTCGTCTAGTAATTAATATGAATATTTACTATAAAAAGCATAAAGTGTATAAACATCAAATAAATAATGATAATTAATAATACGATAATATAATGGTTTGATTATAATCCGAGAGACTGAGAGATTATGGCAAGGTATAAGTTTTTACATTTAGTAAGTGGTGATTTTATTTACTCATTTCTGTTGCTGACTAGCAGAATGACATCATTTCAGATGAGCCAGAGGTAATCTTACGTCATAATTTCGTTAACTCATTTCTGTTGCTGACTGACAGAAAGACGTCACTTCAAGTAGTAAGAGATAATCTGAAGTCGTAATTTCGTTAACTCATTTCTGTTGCTGACTAACAAATGACATCATTTCAACGAGCAAAAGGTAATCGTACGTCATAATTTCGTTAACTCATTTCTGTTGCTGAATAAGAGTAATACATCACTCAATTATAACAGGTAATCTTACGTCGTAAAATTTGGTTATCTAAATTCTGTTGCTGACTTACAGAATACATATTACTGTCACAGACAGTGGATAACGTGTATGACTGAAAATATATGTTCGCTAAGAGTTCGAATCTCAGTAAAACGATTAACTATTAAAAACAGCAGAATAAAATCAAGGTTATACAAAATTTTAAAAAATATAATCATTTGTTACACGATCCCTTTATGAGATTACTTTATATAAGGATTGCCGTCTGCCATGTTCCAAGTGACAAAGGTGTGGTAAAGGTAAAACAACATTCTGACATATGTAGATATTATACAGAATCGACGTTCGGTTGTCAATGGTTACGTGCACTTAGTACACGATCGTTTATTTATAAATGTTAATTATTGTGTGTTAAAAAGTAGAATCGCGATTGGTTAATTTTATGTAAATACCCAGTGATCCTATACATAATTTAAAAAAATAAACGATTTCTTTTTTGTAGATGCAAAGGTACATAAAGCATTTCTTGCAAATCAAGAAAGGAATCAACTATTATGGAATAGTTTAGAAACCAGCTTTCAATGAAGTGCCCTTTGTTTGAATTTGGAAGTCAGTTTTTGTGTGATGTGTCTTTTGGTTGAATGCAGCATCATTTATACAGGTGCTCTTCGATGAGATGTATGCTAAGAATATTTTGGCAAAAATTAACTTCCCCCCTTAGTAAATATGTAATTGCAGTCTTTTCATTAAACAATATTCAATAGTCATTATTTTTACAAATCAGTACGAATAATAAATCCATTAAACCAATACCTAGTTATAATATTTCTTTTAGCCTTGATAAAATTAATATAAAAAGATAGATAAACTTGAATGAAATAAATTATATCACAGTAAACATATATAGAATTTTAAATAGTGATACATTCTCTTAGCGGTAATATTTATAACCAAATACATTGCGATTTGTGTGGATATATATTACCATAGTGTTAGCAGTATATCATTGATAATTGCATTTTAACTGCATATATACGTGATCAAAGGCGAATATCTAAAGAAACTTTAAAGCAAGTTGCTTTCGTGGACAAAAAATGGTTACTGTCTTAATTTCAATAGATGAGTAGGATTTAATTTTTGAATGAACTATAATGATTCGACATTCTCTGAGTATTTATTTTGAAAAGAATTAGGAAAGAAATGAGCACTGACTTCGTTTTGAATTGTAAGAACAATTTAAACATTACAGGTTATTGTTTAGAAATATTTGGAACACAGACGGTCAATGTTCTGTCGAGATCTGAGACAGCCATTGTGGCGACGCAGAGCAGATGTCAAAGGTCAAGTGTGCATGACGTCAATACGTGTTTCGAGAAAAAAAGATTATTATTTGTTCAATGCAAAACTCATCTAAAACAAGTTTCGGATTTGTATCTTTTCCTTCAAATAAAAAAGCGTATAGTAAGTGTAAATGTTTTGCTTGTAGGAGATACTGCTTGTAATGATTTAAATAATTATGTAGCTTTTCCTTTTATTTATGCATCAGGACAAATATGTCACATTGCGGTCATTCAACTCGCTTACAGACTGTTATTCTACGATGCTCATGCGTGCTAATCTGATAATGATTTCTGATAATCTGATTAAGTGCTCTTGTGTGTCTTATTGTTATAGGTATCGGTCATTCACATCTCTTTGTATGAACGGGTGGCAGGCTTTAGCACTTATCAGAGGGTCAGTGCACTTCGGAAATAAATTAAATGAATCGAAGTAGTTTCAGTTAAGAAATATCCTAATAAGGTACAATATTCAATTTTATTTTAATGTAGGAAATATCCTAATAAGGTACAATATTCAATTTTATTTTAATGTAGGAAATATCCTAATAAGGTACAATATTCAATTTTATTTTAATGTAGGAAATATCCTAATAAGGTATAATATTCAATTTTATTTTAATGTAGGAAATATCCTAATAAGGTACAATATTCAATTTTATTTTAATGTAGGAAATATCCTAATAAGGTACAATATTCAATTTTATTTTAATGTAGGAAATATCCTAATAAGATAATATTTTCAATTGATTTTAGTGTACGAAATATCCTAATAAGGTATAATATTCAATTTTATTTTAATGTAGGAAATATCCTAATAAGGTACAATATTTTCAATTGATTTTAAGGAAGGAAATGTCCTAATAAGGTATAATATTTTCAATTGATTTTAAGGAAGGAAATGTCCTAATAAGTTAAAATATTCAATTGATTTTAATGAAGGAAATGCAGCATATGACACTCGGAAGCAGAGAGTTTTCATGATCGTTTTAATGTAGAAATTGCAACATTCTTTGACTCTGTAGACTACAAGAACTTTTACAATTGCTGCTTCGTTTCTCCCGCCACCTCCTTACCATCTTTCAAACATCCCCCTCCTACCACCCTTCTACCATCATTGCCATATCTCCCCTCTCCTCTAAGGTTACACCTGTTTGGAAAGAGGAAATGACAGACGTTGCTTGCTTGGTAAGAGATGTTAATAACTATTTTATAAAGTAGAATGTTGCTTGCTTGGTAAGAGATGTTAATAATTATTTTATAAACTAGAATGTTATGTATTTTAATATGTGCTATATTCCTTAGAAATGGTATATGTTTCTTAGGAAATTTAAACTTGTTATAAAGGTTGTTATTTAGTTATCTTTAAAATGTGAGATTTTCATAATTACGTTGTTTTTATTTTTTAATTTTAAAAAATGGCTCGTTATATACTCATTTAAGTTTGTTATAAGTTGTCAACAATCATTCTAGTTTGTTGTATTTGGAATTAGGACAATTACATGCTTTTGAAATAGTATTTATTATATAGTTATTATAGTTGGAATTAATGCATACCTAACCTTCATTTAAAAAGGAATTTTCATTATTTGTCAGTATGTCTTCTCATTGAAACTTTGTGGTTAGCATAGATAATTAATTCATAGCTTATGATAGATAGATAGATAGATAGATGGATGGATGGATGGATGGATGGGTGGGTGGGTAGGTGGGTGGATGGATGGATGGGTAGGTGGGTGGGTGGGTGGGTGGATGGATAGATAGATAGATAGATAGATGGGTGGGTAGATGGATGGATACAACAGACAGACGGACGGATAGATGGAGGGAAGGATAGAAAGAGAGGAATTAATTAGCATTTTATATATTTGTAAGCAAAGTCCGTTAAGTTACTACCAGTGAATCTTTCGCAATATAATTGTTCACACTTCACACTCACAATGTCTCTGGACAATTAAGTACACTGAATTATCAATACATTGAAAGAGTAAGACAATCTTGAAATCTGGTCCCAGAAAAAAATAGCAGGTGAGAACACAAATGTTAAATGACTGTAAGACTGCAATGTGTATCTAATTGTAAGACTCTCTGTCATATACATACGACTATACGGATCTCTGTTTTTAACTGTAAAAATATTTGCAGCATGCATCTAACTGTAAGACTAATCTAATTGTAATGATCACTTGCGAATTTATCTGTAAGACTCTAAATTAATCTATTTGTAATAATCTCTGCCTTGCGAATCTATCTGTATAAATTAATCTATTTGTAATGATCTCTGCCTTGCGAATCTATTTGTATAAATTAATCTATTTGTAATGATCTCTGCCTTGCTAATCTATCTGTATGACTCTAAAATAATCTATTTGTAATGATCTCTGCCTTGCTAATCTATCTGTATGACTCTAAATTAATCTATTTCTATTAATCTATGCCTTGCGCATCTAACTGTAAAAATCTCCGACATTTTGATCTAACTGTAAAGTCTCTGGTTTCATCTAATATTCTAACTGTATCTCTGCTCTATGCATCTGACTGTAAGGATCTCTGATCTATTTAGCTACCAGGAAAGTATTCCTAATCCCAGCTCTGCCCTTCAAACTACAAATAGCATATTTCATTACTACAGTCTGACAGCATAAGAGATATGATAATTTTAATACGTTTCTCTGTTTATTTAAGCTCGAATTTTTCAGTAATAATAGTAGTAGCAATAGCAATTCATCGTCATTATCGTTGTCATCGTTGTATTCTTCATATTTATTTATTTTATTATATTATGTTGTGTTGTGTTATGTTGCGTTGCGTTATGTCTTGTTATGTTATTTTTATATTATATTATATTTCGTTTGATTACTTTTCTCACATATAAATCACGAAAGTTAAGATGAAATTTATGTTATAAAAAATAAATATGGCAGAATCATGAACAATAATGAAAGATATACTTGATGGAGAAAAAGGAGAATGAATGAATGAAATGCATTTTATTATAAACATTTCTTATAAAATGCATATGTATATGTGGATGTCACACAAATTACACATACATATGCACATAGGTAAAAATGTAATAAAACTACTTTTAATTTTATGTTTTTTCATATATGATACGATTTCATGTATATCAGTATACAATTTACTTCAGACAAAAGTTTCCGAATACATCAGAAAATACTTGCTAATTCGATATATTGGGAAAAAAGTGAGAAATGATAAAATAGAGCGTAATGACGTCATAGAGCAAAAATGTATTTAAAATAACACAAGCTGGCACTTCTGCATAAATTAAGAGTGACCACATTGGTTCTATTTGAAGATAAGAGTACAACTCTAATTAATTGTCATATCTGGGAAGAAATGTAAATTAATTATTACCACTTATAGAGTAAATTCAAAATACATTCTGGTTGCAGAAATTATGAGAGAAAAAACACTTTCAAAGAAAGAACTCTCAAGAAACATAGATTAGATACACACAACAAAATAAACAGGCCAGAACTCTACGCCATATTTTTCGGTGTCACAAACTAATAAAGCAATTAGCAGAAATTCAGAAAAGTAAAAAGAAAAGCCTACTTACTGGTAGCAGAAATTAAAAAGACAACGGCTTTCATGTCTAGAGGATGACGAGTGGCTGTGAAAAGCTGGTACCACAGTTGTCAGTATTCTCCGGAGTGTTTGTCGCGGTCGAGACAAATGTGTGACTGTGCTGCCACCAGGTGATTTTAATTGTTCGAATGTTACGTGAGTGATCAAAGGTGGACAGATAGTGCGTATATACTCAGTTCAGCAGGCAGTTAGATAAAAATAATTCTCACTGACCGGTAACGGACAACGAAAGAGACGCATATTCCTACAAATAACCCGCCCCTATCGCAAGCCCTGGAGCTCTTTAGTTGTTGACCTCGTGTGTTTGTTTCTATACATAATAATTTAACCCCTTGTTGTTTTGGGTCACTTACCTTTGTCCATTTAATAACACAATTTTTTCGCATATTGGAAATTTCCATTAAGTCATTAATCCATGCTTTGAGTCTCGCTTCTTTCGGATTAACACTTGGCAACAAACAAAAATCCATAACAAGAGTATTATTTATTAACCAGTCACTTACCATCGGCCGAAAGACGGCCGATTTTTTTATATTTTTTTTTTGTGGGGGGGGGCGCATTTGGGGAGTCTCAGGTATTATACAGCAAGGATTTTCCCATTTGGTTTTATGGTCGCCTGTTTATTTTATTTTGCCTCATTTGGTTTAATGGTGGTCTGTTTGTGGTATGCTGCCTCAGGGTAACAACGATCATATGTGGTTGAGTTTATTCGTGCAACATATTTCAGCAATGAGGCAAATCAACTTTCATTTTCTTTCATTTTCTTTCACCAACAAAGAAACACACTTGTTGTGTACCCATGGGAAAATGTGTTTTTTTGCAAGAATCTGCATCTCCATATCAGCTGAAGGGCGTCCTCTCTTTCTTTGTGGCCTTCCCTTCTCTGATCAGCTGTTCAGCCACGCTCAGCTTGAAATCGAGCAGGAACAGCTTCTGGTTCATGGGGCCTAGTTCCTGTCAGTATCTGAGCCATGCTTGAACCACAGCACAATCAAGCATGTGCCACAGAAGGCGATGATAATATTTCTTGATCCTCACTGGAATTATTTACAGTGCAAGCAGGGAATCCAAGAGGTCCACTCCTCCCTTGAACTGGTTGTAGAGGTTCACCACAGAAGAGCAGGTAACATCCACCATCTTCTTTTGTTGTTTGTCTCAGGAATAACAAATTTTGTCTCTGGACCTCGCTCCCCTCCCCAAAGTTCCTGAAGTGGAGATTGTTATATGCTAAAATCTGTTTTCTAAGCAATGCTAAGTCTCTGTTCATAAGACATACAATACTTCAAATGAAATAATTACCACAATCTTGCACTGTGTCCTCTGCAAGAAAAATTTCAAGTTAATATATCCATTCATCCTCCCATCCTAAGCATGGACTTTAAAATCACGCTATATTAAGCCTATATTTTACATCAATTTATATTATAAAGCAAATATGAAAATGGAGTGTTTTCACACTCGCACAGGTAAAACATTTAATTACCACGGCGCTATGTAAAGCAAAATATATCAACAACCGTATCGTTCAAATATATCTCTAAATCGTTGAGGATTGAAGTCGTTTCTCCTCTACAAATACTGATCTTGGTGGAGAATGACGAGGCATTATTATCTATGATCATCCTCAACGGCCAAAACAATAATAATAGTGTATTTTCTTCTCCTTTCCTCTCACTTCTCTCTCTCTCTCACACACACATATCACACACACATACACACACACACATACACACATACACACACACGCACACGCACACATACACTAATAAAACATGTATTTTTCAGATTTTCTGTCTAATGCAAATTTTATCGAGTGTGGTCCATGACATGGATAAATGTTTCATTTTGGTGTTATCTGAGGTGTTAATCAACCATCCTGTAGGTGTTTCAATAGTCGTCTCAGCTCTCGTGCGAGTATAGTGTCTTACCTGTTTTGAAATTATAGTTGTCTCAACTCTCGTGCAAATATTCTTGTTTCAGCTCTCGTGCAAATATAGTTTTCTCACTTTTCGTGCAGTTATAGTTGTCACAGCTCTCGTGAAAGAACGGATATGAAGTCCATTCAAAGCTTTTGTGAAACTTGATGATTTAATGACTATCTTTGTTTTGATTTTTATAGACTGAACTAGCTAATTACTTCACTGTGTGAATGACTCAATGACTGCGATCTTACAGATAAATCTGTTTCTTGGGAAACTATCTCCAATTAAATGACCGTTTACAAAATCATAGTAGCCAAAACGCATTTATTTCAGTTTTTTTTTTCTTTTCTTTTCTTCTTTCTTAAACTGTTATCATTGCAGAACATAGGAATTTGTTCTGCTGCTGGTACGTTACCTCTGAAATTGAGATTGCATTCAAACACTTGCATACAATTAACCACTCAAACATGCGCGCACGCCCTCCCTCCTCCCCCCTCCCTTTAACTGGGTGAGTTAGTATTTCAGTGATTATTCGATTCCAGCGTGTGTACTTTGTCAGCAACACAAGTGTGGTCTGAATTCTTGATTTTGCTATTGACGTTATCCCAACGAGCGAGGTGACTAAAGTTCATTTCACTCGGGCAAAGTGTACCCGTGGTTTTTTTTTTTTTTGTTCTTTTCAGATATAGTGCTTCAAATAGGAGCTGTCCTCGTTCAAAAAGAAGATGTGGTGTATCCAACGGGTGCTTTGCTCTTCCAGACTGAGGATGTATTGTTTCAAACAGCTGCTCTCCTCTTTCAAATAAAGGATATAGTTTCCCAAACAGCCGTTGTAGAGGATACTGTGTTTCAAACATCTGCTGTCCTCTCTTAAATATATAGTGTTTCAGACAGATATTGTATTCTTTAAAACAGAGGATGTAGTGTGTCAGACAGGTGTTGTATTCTTTAAAACAGAGGATGTAGTGTGTCAGACAGGTGTTGTATTCTTTAAAACAGAGGATGTAGTGTGTCAGTCAGGTGATGTATTCTTTAAAACAGGATGTAATGTGTCAGACAGGTGTTGTATTCTTTTAAACAGAGGATGTAATGTGTCAGACAGATATTGTATTCATTAAAACAGAGGATGTAGTGTGTCAGACAGGTGTTGTATTCTTTAAAACAGAGGATGTAGTGTGTCAGACAGGTTTTGTAGTCTGTAAAACAGAGGATGTAGTGTGTCAGACAGGTGTGCTCCTCCAGACTGAAGATGTAATGCTCCAAACAGCTGGTGTCCTTTTTTAAAATAGAGGATGTTGTGTTTCAAGCAGGTGTTATCCTTTTTGAAAATAGAGCGTATCGTCTTCCAAACAGGTGCTGTTGTCTTCTAAATAGAGGATGTCATGTTTCAGACAGGCGCTGTAAAAGTTCATGTTCTGGTTAAAAGAGAGGATGTCTGGTTTCAGACGTGATGTTCTCTTTAAAATTGGGGATGTTCTATTTCAAGCAGGTGCTGTGTACTCTGTAAAAGAATAAACACCTGGAGTCGACAGATATCAAATATGGCAGTGTGTCAATTTGAAAACATTTCAAAATAATGCAAGCCCAAGCACTTCAGTGTTTTAGAAACTAGCGTAATGTTGCGGGGTTTTGTTTTTATTTTAATAAAAATGTATAAACAGCTAAATAGTACATGTATTGTACACAGCTCATGCGATCTTTCAAATAGCTAATGTAAAGTTTTAGAGTTAGAAGCTGATATAGTGTTCCAAACAGTTTGTGCAATCTTTCAAATAGACGGCCGGCTGATGTGGTGTTCCAAACAGCTGAGAAAAAATGTGTCAAAGCTGACGTAGTCTTTCAAACGCTGATGCAGTATTTCCAAGTTGTCCTATTTTTAACTAGCACGTGACGTTACTTCGTCAGCACTTTGAGTGACCGAGATTACCATCGGGATTTCTCGATTCTTTTCTGGTGTCGCGCCAAACTTATTCACAGGTAGAAGCAGTTTTAAATAGCGATTACAGTAGACTTTTTAAAATTGATATGTCCCATGCGGTATTATTATTATTATTATTATTTATTTATTTATTTATTTATTTGCTTTAGATGAAGATTAACTTTATATTCAGTGAATGGTGGTGATATTTCCTTAGTGTTCAGTGGTGCGTTCAGTCCAGTTTTTGAAAGGTTGTAAATTATAAATAAATTATGATATAAATAAATTATGATTTTCTTTGAAGGCGAAGGTTCCTGCCGCGGTGCCGCCACGGAACGTAAGTTGCGGTGAAGCCCGAAGTCTTAGGAAATAGGAAACACAGGACTGATCTGGTTTCATTTTGACGCATTCGGGATCTCTTTTTGGACTGTCCTGTACGGAGAAGTGTGTGCGATTAATTTATCTGCGTGGTTCCAGCGATGACAAGAACTCAAGAACTGCTGAATATAAAAGTCTGGATGGCGGTTGCATGTCTGCCAGTCTGTGAAAGACACCAAACGGACGGAAACGGGAAAGATTGAAGAACTAGTTAGACTTTTTTGCCAGTCTGTGAAAGACATACAACGGACGGAAACCGGAAAGACTGAAGAACGAGTTAGACACTTTTGCCAGCAATGGGTGCACAAGCAAGTGTCGTCAGAGGCCAAACTACGGTACGTTGTGTGTATGTGTGTGCGTGCGTGCGTGCGTGCGTGCGTGCGTGCGTGCGTGCGTGCGTGTGTGTGTGTGTGTGTGTGTGTGTGTGTGTGTGTGTGTGTGTGTGTGTGTGTGTGTGTGTGTGTGTGTGTGTAAATTAGTGTCTTTGTACGTATCATTTATCGAGAGAAAAATACCTGAAACGGAGAGATGACGACACAAAGATTTGAACGGGTCGTTATACGTCAAATAAGTATTACGTAAACGTCAAATAGGTACTAGTCATTAACACGATGGTTAAATGTATTTTGAAAACGTGAAATTATTAACTGCTTTAAATAATTAAAACAAGAAATTTGAAATCATTTGTAATCATCTTAATATGTACAATTTAATACTCTATTCGTCATCTCAGTAATGGTTTAGTTGCATCTGTTGTTAAACAAACTGTAATTGAATTACATATAACGGCAAGCAACGTCAATCGATTGCTGATCTAATCGCATGCAAAGACTGCTGCGAAAAACTGTCCATCCTCTTCTTAGAAAATGTTCTTGTAGAACCGGAAAGACAATTCTGGCAAAATGCCATTAGCAACATTTCTTGACATATGTAACTTTGAAAAGATTCAAACTAGTAGAAATCAGTAATATGGCTTACAGATAATTTTAATCCAGACTTTAAAACCTTGTTCGAAAACTGTATTGAGTCTAAGGTAGTTGCTCCTAATCAAGACCTTTCCTTGGGAGAATTTTTTTTAAAAATATATTTCGTGGTCTATTCTGTAGATTCTTAAAACTATGTAAACAATAGACGATTAGTGGTCATCCATAGCGTTACGAAATTTCCAAATAAAACAGATGACGTCAAGGAGGTACATAAAACTAAAATAATACGTTTGTCATCGAGATGTGAATTGCTGCAAGAACTACAGTCCATTAAATTTTTGTTTCACAAATGCCATAGCAACTATACTTTTAAAACTGTTTCCAGTGCGTGCATGTGTGTGTGTGTGTGTGGGTGGGTGTGTGTGTGTATGTGTATGTGTGCATGCGTGAGTGTATGTATGTTTGTATTAATGCCAAAGCACCAGACTTTATCTCTTGACTGTTAGTGATGCTGTTTGTGTCGATGTCTTATCCAAAGAATTTAGACAAGATGAAATCGATGAGAGTTGATAAGTGTCGAACTCACATATGCCTCTAAAGTTAGACGATGTATCAAAACTTACAATGATGTCTTAAGATACATTTTCTTCACTCATTGTTTCAGAGTTCGAAACCTATCGTTACAAACGGAATAACTGACCTTGACGCAGTCGTCCTCCAATGGGCAGAAAGCAAATTGAAGTCGATGCTCGGAATAAAAAACCGGAAAAAAGTTCGACTTGAAATCAACTGGAGCCGGAGCCGGTTTACTCGCCAGCAAAGCTGCAACTGGAGGAAAAGTGACAGCAATCCCAAACCCCCTCGAACCACCACCATCCACGCGGTAGCTTTCAGCAACAACTCGGACACCACCAAACAGGAGACCCTCAACCAGGAAAAATCATCCACAGCGGCCTTGAAGGCACGCATGACCAAGGGCTTTTCAACGAGCGTGGACTTGGGCCTCAAGATCGACATACCGGAAGAGGTGGCGTCGGACGTGGTCGTCTTCGGCCGCAAGGTCAACATCGGCCACACGAGCGAGGAGGTAACGATTGAGCAGCAGCAGAAATGGACCACCAACCTCGTCATTCCGATACCCCCCAGATCGCTAACGAAAGTCCGGGTGGAGGTGACAGAGAATGTGTGGACGGGCAGTTACTCCACCGAAGTACAGATCAAGGGCATGCTTGTGGTGAACATCTATGACAAGTCACCCGAGGGTAAGCACCTGGGCGTTATAGAAAAAGATATACAACATGCGCTGACAGAGTTCAACAACGACAATAGCTCCGGTACGTCTGGACCCATCACCCCCTTCCCTTGGGTTATAGAGGGAGAGTGCAGTTTTGAATATGGAATAGATACAAAAGTGTCTATAGTGGATGAGCCAATAGAAAATGGAAAATCAGATGACGAGCCAGGAGAAGATAATACAGGTATTGCAGAAAATGACATAACTGTTCACTTTTTTGCCATAAAGCGAGGCATGTGAATGTTTGTGAGATTCTGGAAATTGTTAGAAGAGAAACAGAAAATTCGCCATTCCTCTTTACTTGAAGACCCATGAGGAGCTAGCTGTATGAACAAAACCCGGAATTAGAAGTATATCTGAGGACTCCGTATTCCACAAAGAAAAACTTATATAAATGTCAACTTTGCAATTTTACAAATAAAAATATACTTTTTACATTCTAATACATTCAATTATATTATATTATTATATTATATTATCATCTTTTGACATTTTTTCTTTTTTTGGCGTATATATGTATGTGTGTATGAATGTGTGTTTAATTATTTATTTATGTCCAGCACGCTTGTGTGTGCGTGTGTTTGTGCATAAAATATTATTGCAATAAAATGCGACTTATTTGTCAATGCAAAAATACTTGTTTATTTGAAGTACTTCACTTTGAGTATATGCGTGTGTGGATATGTGCGTGTGTGGATTTGTGCGTGTGTGGATATGTGCGCACATGTGGAAAGATGCATCTGTGTTTGCGCATAGAAATGTTATTCCACTAAAAATCTAAGTTATTTGCCACTAACGACATATTTCACAACAAATACCTTAATTTATTTAGTATAAAATCTCTTTAAACAAAAAGAAAGAGAAATGAAAATAATAAAGAAAGAATTAATTATAAATATCAGCCCAATAAAACATTCAGATTTTAATGTGGACATGATACATATTTGAGAACATCAGTGCAATAAAACATTCAGATTTTAATGTGGGCATAACCCAAGCGCCAAACAAAGCAGGAATATTCAAGAAACTTTTGTGAATTCTCAAGACCAAACTCAAGCCTCAATTTTCGCCATATTGCCTCTTGAAAGGAATTCACGGTAATCAACTTACAGCAACACATTTTCTGATAAGGTGACGACAATGCTGGATACACACACCAATGTGATCCGCTAGAGTACAGTAGTCCAAAGCGGGTACATGACTACAAGGTGTGTTCTTTTCTGTAAAAGTCAAATTAAGGCAGTACTAAATTTCAAGCATATTTCATCTCTAAACTTCTTTCTCTCTTACAAACATTCTCAACTTACAATCCTTCAATAATATTCATTAGTCCAATACACACAAAGCATAAGAAATATAGCATCGGTCATAATTCACGAATTTAATATACAACATAATCAAATTAGTGAACATAGAAATAATGGTTCAATTACATAAGCATTCTCCAGTTCAAACAATAGATAAACATCAAACGCACGAAGAGAAACTAACTCCATCCTTTCTCATCAGTCACTTAACGTACCATAAGCTAACGATCACCGTTATGACCAGATTCAAATAAAGACAAAACCAAAGTGATTAGAATATAGGACTTTCTTCAACAAAGTAACTTTCAGTCCATCCCATTGGATGGAGTTGCTATGAACAAGTGTGAGACTATTAGTGAAAAAAAATTACTCATCCACTTGGAACTGGTTTAGATTGTATCAGCAAGTTCTAGCATATACACCTCCCGTGTTGTTTACTCCAAGTCTGGCACTTTACCAAAATTTCATCATAACCAGTGCCCAAGATTGGGTCACGTTATCATTGACAACAGGTATATATTTATTAAGTTTAGGAATAGGCAAATTTACTCTGCAGGGAAGCTGCTGGTGTACCTCCATGCGATTTGAAAGAAGTCAATGTCCAGCCCGGATGTTTCTTTATTCGGATTTCACTTCGCAGTTTCGCTGATTTCTCAGAAGGGTACAAGTGTCAAAGGTGTTGTTTATAATCTGAAAGGGAGAATGTCACGTCGGTTTTATTTAGATTCTTTGTGTTTCTCACATGATCTGCATGTGCGGAGAGACTTGCTTTATAATTAATCGAGGAGATGCGTGTGTATGTGTATGTCTGTGTGTGTGTGAGAGAGAGAGAGAGAGAGAGAGAGATGTGCTTTTTCCTTCGTTACACTGTAAATGTGCATGACTGAGATTTTGTCAGCTCTAGATGGAAAATGTTTTATAAAAAAACGAAATAGAAAGCTGAAATTGTAGTTCATTCCATCCAGATAGCATATACTTTCATTTATGCGTATATGTTCTTATGTTGTGGAACTGATACCTTCGTCCTTAAAACGCGCGTACAAAAGTGCACGTGTACTGATATGTTATGTGTTCTTGTGGGGATACGCGTTTGTTGTCATTGTCTCAAAGCAGTGTACACAACTACAACACATGTACACAGCTACAACACATGTACACAGCTACAAGACATGTTCATAGTTACAACACATGTACACAGCTACAGCACATGTTTACAGCTACAACACGCGTATTCATTTACGCACATAAACACGTAAGCTTATATACCGCACATGTGAAAAGGACAAGAACACACACACACACACACACATTTGCGCATATATAAAGCACTTATATACATACATGTAAATATAACACACACTCATGAAATTCACACACACACATACACAATCATAAATATACGTAATTCTTCGAGCGTTATGAAATATTTATATATGATATAATGTTAGTTGGAGAGAAGGATAGATAAAAAGAGAACGGAATAGAGAGAAACAGAGAGATTTTAAGCACGTGACAAGATTTCAACATCGCCGCACAACGCAATTTCAAGTGAATTAAAAAAAAGAAAAGAAAACATAAACAAAACACAAAAATCTCTAAGCAACTTTAATACAATACCCAATCCCCATTTACGTCCAAAATATATATATAAAACCGTCCACTATTTTTATCTATATCACCTGACGGCAGATTCTATTTTTAAAGAGGCGTCATTGAACTATCCATCAGATAGAAAGTCTTCAAAATGTAAATATACGAGCGAAATGACGTGTCTCTAAGTGGGGTGTCGCCGTGCTGCAGGATTGAGCTGAGCCGCCTGGCGCAAGAGGGGAATTTAGATCGGGGAGTTACGGGACTTGTTACACCAACACAAATGTTATCTACACTCTTCTATTAACCTCCTGCGTTCACACGGTAAAGCAAAAGAGAGCACAGATCAGAGCTAAATATTTTCTAATAAAATTATAATTAACGCTGCTGTTTAATATGAGACTTTAACGGCAGTTTAAAATGAATTTATGAAGTAAATTCCACACGCGTGCGCACACCCACACACTCAAACTAGCCATAATCTTACTTAAATACATAACAATTAGTGACTGGCTTTCTCTTTCACACTGATTTACTCATCCCCCCCACCACCACCACCACAACCTTTTACACACATAGAAACTCCTTTCCGTTCGGCTGTTGTATTATTTTTCCATGTCTGACCTTCATATATTTTTCCCCAGAGCAAGGTCAAACACCTTAGTGTTGGAGACAGATTAAATGCCAGGACTGGGTTTGATACAGTTTTCTGTTTTCTTGTCACATGGCATAACGTCAATGTTATTTTCAACCCCAAATTGTTGAGTTTTAAAATTCCCCATCTTGCATTTCCCCCAAAGCTCCTGTATTTCTTTTTATCTTCCAGACACCTATGACGTCATTAGCTAACACTAATCTCAGTATTTTTCTGTGTAATTTCGGTTTTTCCCTTAATCTGCTTAATTTTTAGTCGTATCCTTCAAAAACAATGACAAACATTTACATCAGCAATGCAACAACAACAAAATAAGAGTCAAATTGTTAGTTTCTGTTTGTGTGTTTTGTTGTGTCTTTTTATTTTTGTTTTCTTTTTATGGGTGGATTGAAGAAGGGGTAGCTTTCTTTCGTAAATACTTTGCAGTATTGGTGATTGGGAATAAAGTTGTAACGCCTAGGCAATGTCACGTATTTTACAAGCACCGGTAGGTTTTGTCTTTAGCCATTGGTTAACCCTACCTCTCATTGTCATCACTCCTTATAAAAGGCGAGCTTACGAAGGGAGTGAGTGTCATTCTGCAGTTCTGTTGTGGTCCAAGAAGTTGGTGTGCAAAGAGGTCACAGTATATACAACTGAGAGTGACTTTCACAGACATCTCAGTGAGAACAACTGAGAGTGACTTTCACAGAAATCACAGTGAGGACAACTGAGAGTTACTTTCACAGACATCACAGTGAGAACAACTGAGAGTGACTTTCACAGAAATCACAGTGAGGACAACTGAGAGTGACTTTCACAGACATCACAGTGAGGACAACTGAGAGTGACTTTCACAGACATCACAGTGAGGACAACTGAGTGACTTTCACGGTCGTCTCTGTGTGAACGACCCAAATGGGAGCGGAACAAAGCACACCGAATATCGAACCTCTGGACATGGTTAGTAGTAGTTTTAAGTTTCCGTGTTGGTCTATAATGTCTTAGTGCTGTTAATTATGTGTTGCAGGGCAGTTGTTAATCCACTTTGTCATCATCAGCGACCAGCAAACAAGATCTTTTAATTTGGCATATTTTCAAACGACATTCCTCTCTCTCTCTCTCTCTCTCTCTCTCTCTCTCTCTCTCTCTCTCTCTCTCTCTCTCTCTCTCTCTCTCTCTCTCTCATATATATATATTAAATTGAAATGCTTAGACTTCTTATGTATAATTAGAAATTATAAAATAATTAATTACGAGTTTATTAATTTAGCAAAATGTAAATGAATGTATTCAATTTTGATTAATTTTCAATGAATGGTTGATATCTGATAATTTTCAGCGTTCGTAGTTTTCGCGGATTGTTGCCAAAGCTGTATTTTCTTGTCAGCAGTCAGTAACATTTTAGACAGCATAGCTGCGAACACTGATTTCTTTCTTTCTTCCATATCTCTCTCAAACACCCACACCCACACCCACACACCCACACACCTACACCTATCCACTTAATTTTTTCTTTGAACTTCTACACACACACACACACACACACACACGCACTCACACACACATACATACACACACACACACACACACACATCCACTTAGTTTTTTCTTTCAACTTCTAAACACACACACACACATACACATACACACACACACACACACACACACACACACACACACACACACACACGTCTATGCAACATTTTAATTGCTGTATAATTGGCGTTTAATTCAGTTTTTAACCGATTTTCTTTTACTTTTTTCAGAGTTCTCCGCTACAGATACGCAGAAGCGGCATAGCAGATCTCGAGTCCATCGTCAGAAAATGGGCTGTTAAATCGGCTACACTTCTCGGAATTAGAATCACAGCGAAGACCGTCCCGCAGATCAAATGGGACGGGGTTAAATTTACCCGCCTCCAGACTCAGTGGGTCAAAGACATGAACGTCCCGACACCACCAAACACCATCATCTACTCGTCATCGTTTGCGAACAACACCGATCGCGACGCTGAACACACGCTGAGAATCGAGAGAAGTTCCACAGCAACTTACAAAACCCTGGTAACCGATGGCTTCTCGACAAGCTTCGACCTTGGCCTCTACCTCGACCTGCCAGAAGAAGTGGCCAGGGCCGCCGTCGAATTCGACCGCGCGGTCAAGCTGGACCGAACGGAGGAGACAATCTTGAGGCAGAAACAAACCTGGTCAGTGGACACGAAGATTCCAGCGCCACCCAAGTCACTGACCAGGGCCAGAGTGGAAATCCAGGAAAATCAATGGACCGGAACCTTTTCTACTGGTGTAGCCATTAAAGGAAAGGTCCTGGTGAACTTATTTGACCCAAGCAATCCAGGTACTCTTGTCGGAGTCATCGAAGATGACATCGTCAAAGTACTGTTGGAATTTGAGGGCGTACAAGCTTTTAGGAACGGAAACGGCAAGATGGAGGCACATTGGCTTCTGAAGGGTAACTGTGACTTCACGTTCGGGGTTGAGCAGATGGTCTTGGTGGACCACGAAAAGTTGCCCCATTAAGAAAAGGAGATAACCAATTAAGATTTGCTATAAAACATTTTTAAGGGAGATAAATATACAAAAGAACTGTTAGCAATTGACTTATTAGAGCTGTGCAAAGATAAAATCTTGAAAAAAATGGAATCCAGGTGTGCAGGAAGGTAAACAATATTCACAGTTGACCTTGAGGAAACGGTCTTGGTGAACCGCAAAGATGAGGACTTTTCATAATGTAATGAAGGTTAGAGATAACCCTGTCAACGGCTCAGTGAAAATGTTGAGAGCAAAATCATTATTATCAATCTGAAATAATTTGTAACTGTGTTCAAATGAAGACAAGATAGTATATATTTTATAGTTATAAACATGACATAGATAACGCCTTTGAGCAAGTTAACCCTTTCTATAATGTTGCAATATTCGGTAATATGGTCAACATTTACTTTTGTATGGATTCCAGAACAGAAAGGTATATTCTGTGAAAAAACCCACTATTGTTGGGATCAAATCAGCATGTTGAAATAATAAATCAAAGACTATAATTAATTAATTGCATTGTATATAATTAATTAATGCTGACATTTGTCGTTTCTTTTGGAAATGTAATATATATTTAGTTTTGTGTAGAAAAATATAACCTTTATATTAATCCAATATGTCAGAATACACACACGCGCACATACACACACACTAATACACATTTTAAAGCGCTTGTTTACTAATATAGACATGAACGTCTGTAGGACTTGATACTCATGGTATATAATATGTGCAAAAGCGAATTTAGTTTTTATATATTTGAATATTCAGACAGTTTAAAGTATATTTTGTTGGGTTTTTTTTTTTTTTTTTTACTATGACAGAAAAATCACAACAATCAATAATTTCGTACTTTCCAAAAAAAATTAAATTGTTACCACATAAACTGCATATATCAGTCTTTGTTTCTTGTGTGAATGTGTAATTGCTCTTGAATGCGGGATATAGCCATCACTTGCCTTCCATCTTAATAAACACAATATGGTACGATATCGAATCCTAAGTTTAACTGGCTTAACTTCGCTTTCCGACGAACTCAGATCACGTGACTCTTACGGTCACGGGCGGCAAGAACAATGCAAGTTGATAGAGGGGACCAACCTTGTTGCTGAATGGCAAACCCCTGGGCATAAACAACAATCAGCTCTATATGTACAGTAGAGAGAGAAAGAGGAAGGGATGAATGATGAATCAGAATTAATATTTGGAATAAAAATGAAACAGAAAACGTCCTTGTTAATGTACTACTGCACGCAACTAAAAGAAACAAATATTCAAAAAGCAAATATTCAAATATTCATCAGTGGCTATACTTTGCTTTGAATTACGTAAAAACTCCGACGGCATTATGAACAAATGCATATCTATAACTTGAAAAGCTTTACAATACTTAAGGAAGCATTTCCAGTAATTTATTCGTCATTGTATTGTTGAAACTAAAACAAGTCATATAAATAGTTTTGTTTTACTTTGTATAGTTTTATGACACAGGCAGTAAGGAACCTGTACACAATAAACATTTTAAAAGTGGTATGTATGCTTCGAAACATATAGTTGAGTTCAACCCACAGGTTCAAAATTTTGGCTTCAAATTGTAAATGTATAATATCTTTCTTAGATGTCCGCCTTTTCTTTGCATTATAAATATTTACTTTAAAGAAAAACTAATTTACCCATTGTGCGCCAACAAAACCCCAGTTAATAAATTAGAATGTTAGATTTAAGTGTGCCCAATGTTGAAAAAAACAAATCCCCATTGTGACTTCTTGAGGTCCCATAACCACGTATCGATTCTAAACATAGTGACCACAGTTGAGTCCCTTTGTCATAGCGTACCTGCCTCACCATATTACCCTATTCTCCTAGGTAGCGCAAAAACACAAATATACTTATATAAACATACATATATCTGTAGATCTATATGCGTATACGTGAGCTTATACACACACAAACGCATATATAAATATACATACAAGTAAATACGTGCATCAAGGGCAATTAAAGGTCACGAAGAAGACAATTATGGGAGTGTTACTGGAACTTTAAGCAATCATGAAGAAACTATGCAGAAGAATTTTTAAAATTATAAATAAAACAGAGAATTCAAGTGAGAAAGTGTTTCTAAGAGATAGAGAAGAGAAAACTAATGAACAAGATGTAATAAACAAGAAAATATTAGAACAAGAAAAATATTTTGCACACGTTACCAAACAACAAGCAATAGCCTCACGAGGGAGTTGTTAGATTTGTGTAAACGCGAATAACAAGAATTTAATATGTGAGTGTAGTTTATTTTTACATCATGAACTTTTGCTAAATTTAAATACAGACACGTCTCAGGGCTCCAGGTGTTGTCAAGAGCGTGTCACTTCTATTTTAATGAAACGAAACGTAAGCTATTTGAAATTCCCATTTGTTAATAATTTACCTGACTTACTGCGGGTATGTAAGAATGCGACAGCAAACAACAAAAAAAAATAGGTGACACATAATGAGAGAAATTTTTAGTTTACCTTAGATTTTTACAATCACATATATACTTGAGCGTGTGTGTGTGTGTGTGTGTGTGTGTGTGTGTGTGTGTGTGTATGTGTGTGTGTGTGTGTGTGTGTGTGGTGTGTGTGTGTGTGTGTGTGTGGTGTGTGTGGTGTGTGTGTGTGTTTGTTTGTTTGTGTGTTTGTGTGTGTGTGTTTGCGTGCTTGCTTTTGCATATACATTTATACACATTTAATGCGATTTGTTTCTGTGCATGAGTGTGTTTGTGGATGTGCATAAGCTGTACGTGTTCTTTCGTGTATGCACTTTGTGTGCAAGTGTCTACACGGCTGTTTGTCTCCATCAGTATGCGTGTATGTTTGTGTGTGCGCGCGCGCGGACACATATGTATACAAACATACGTAAGCGCAATGCTTATTAAGCATGTGTGGACACGAATACGCGTAAGTGCTTTCGTTTGAGTGTCAGAAAGTGCTCGCGCGCATTTGACCTTGGCGATCGCTTGAAGCATGAAATGAGAAAACCCTCTACACAGTCTACAGTCTACATCAACGTCGCTATCTGGTCTATTTACCTGCACACGTCATGGGTGAAACACCGTGTCTGGGGAAAAAAAAAACGGAAAAATCCCCCCCCCCCCCCCCATTGCTTATAAAAGAAGAATTGTGTCTTGCCTGCAGTATTGCTGTAATCGAACAATCAGGAGCTTGATTCAACAGATGAAATGGGTGGTGCCCCAAGCATGCCGAGTGAGCAGCCCTGGGACCCGGAGAGGGGAAGCGAGGATAGTGATGATGAGGTAAATTTGCAATAATATATCTTACTTTTATGTTGTTTTTTTAAATTTCCTCCCCCAAAATACAGTTTGAGTGTCTAATGTATTCAAATCTATTTTTTCCAGATATGAGTATAGAACATACGCTCTCATTGACTGTTTGGATCACTGAGGTGTTAAATATGTCAATCAATGTGTCTGTGTTCTCTGCACTAAGAAGTAACAGTGGTGCTAATTTTCCTCCTATCTTTGCTTGGAAGGCTTCCGATACCTCTCGGTCTTTTAGCTTGTCAATGTTGATCTTGATTCTTGTAGGGCCATGCTTGTTGACTTTCTTTAGACGTAGTCGAAGGATCATCATCACTTGGCAATGTTTACACTGGTATGGAAATGCCTCTTCACCATGATATAATCAATCTGGTTTTGGTCTTCTCCATTCGGGCTATGCCATGTCCATCTTCTGGATGTTTTATGTGGACCAACGTGTTCGTCAGCTTCAGATCATTAGAGCTGACGAATTCCAGGAGTCTTAAGTCTCTATCGTTTGTCTCTGTATTGCAGTAGCGTCCACATGTGCCTTTCCAGTTCTCAATGGCATCTTCTCTTATTTTAGCTTTCCAGTCTCCTTGCACCACAAGATTGTCTTTCTTTGTGGTCTGGTCCAGGACTTCTTGCAGTTGGTCATATAATTCCTCTGTTTCTTCCTCACCTTGGTCTGTAGTTGGAGAGTAAGCTTGCACAATGGTGATATTGAGTGGGGTTTTGCCTTCAAGCGCATGGTGATAAGTATGCTGGAGACTCATGACAGTGTTCACAATGTCTTTAAAGACAAGAAATCCTACACTATGTTCATGTTTATCATCTCTGCCAGAGTAGCGTAAGTTTATGGCCATTTTACTGAAAGTCTAAAACAGAATTTTGATAACTTCGTCACACTGACGTGGCGTAGTGGAAGTTCAAGAACAATTTTAATTTTAAATACATTTTTAGTTTTACTAATACAAAGCTGACAGAGGATTCGGTCTGATATAGCAATAGAACGTTTCATTGAAGTGGTGAAAGAGATCTGAAGACGTGTAGACTTGATGTCTCTGCCTCTTGCAATATATGGGTACACTTAATAATTACCCTCAGTGCTACTGTAATAGTTTTAGGTTCTGGTTAGAAAATACTGTACGGTGAAGTTAGTAAAGTTTTAAAGGAGATTAGAACTGTAAGATGGAATGTGTAGACGAGCAAAGACTTTTGTTAGTAATTTCTTTTCTCCTACGTGAAATATGAGTGCAGAGTCATCTTGAAACATGTGATGTATTCACTTTGTGCTGAAAACAAAATACCTATGGGCATTTGCTTCAAATCAGTGAAATGAAGTTGAAATTTATTTTAAATCAAAATCTGAATTTATCTTCAACTTAATTTGGTGATGCTACTGTGTAGAATTAACATAGCAAACCCTGATAAAAAATATACATTTCAATAGACAATAAACTTGTTAATAATAAAATATACCTATTTGTATATGTCGTTCGTGTGTTATGAGTACTTAAGGGCGTGTGTGTGTGTGTGTGTGTGTGTGTGTGTGTGTGTTTGTTTGTTTGATGAGTACTATGTGGTTATGTTCGTGTATGCCCGTGACTTAGTGTACAGATGCATTCTGACCTGCATATATTCAAGTCTACATGTAAATATGAATAGGGTATATTCAAAGACAGAATTATATCCCATAGTGACGAAATATATAGCCTCCGTTTATGCGGAACAATTTCTATAAAAACTTTCCCACACTTCCGATTTGCAAGTATTGATTTGCATGATCTTCGTTTGACAGATTTACTTGAATTCACCACACCAGATACGTAACCACGGTGTAGCAGACCTAGACGGCATCGTCAGGAAATATGCCTGGAAAAGGGCTCCCCATCTGGGAATTGTACTGACGAGCAAGTCCGCTGTAGAAATAATATGGGACAGAGTTAAATTCACTCATATGCAGATTGACTGGGTCAAAGACATAAACGTCCCAAAGCCTCCAAACACCCTCCTCTACTCGTCCTCGTTCACGAACAACACTGATCGTGACGCCGAGCACACGCTGAGAATCGAAAGGAGCTCCACAGCGATGTATAAGACCCTGGTAACCAACGGTTTCTCGAGAAGCATCGACCTTAGCCTTTCCCTCGACCTGCCAGAGGAAGTGGCCATGGCCGCCGTGGAATTTGATCGTGAAGTTCAGCTCAACCGAACCGAGGAAACCACGAGGCGGCAGAAACAAACTTGGTCGGTGGACACGAAAATTCCGGCGCCACCCAGGTCGCTGACCAAGGCCAGAGTGGAGATCCAAGAGGACCAGTGGAAGGGCAATTTTTCTACCGTGGTGGTCATTAAGGGAGTTGTGGTCGTGAACTTTTTCGATTCAGTCACCAAAACTTCCCTTGGAACCGTGGAAGACGACATCGTTAATATCTTGCTAGATTATGATCACGACCGGATTGAACGGCCCAACCGAGTGTTCACTTCTGAAGTACAGTGGGTTCTTGAAGGTTCCTGTGACTTCACGTTCGGCGTTGAGCAAAGGGTCCTGGTGGATCACGAAGACTTGATACCATGTAAGGGAAATAACCACACCAATAGTCATTACAAATAAAGGAAGATAACCATAGTAATGATATTTGTGTTTAGCAGGAAGAAGTGATAGCATAACAACGACATTTTAGATTAAAAACAAGAGAGATGTCATTAGAAAGTGAAGGTTTAAGGTTAAAAGTAACGAGATAACCATACCAGTGACAGTTTTAAGATGATAAAGTAAGGGGAGATAATCGTACAAATGCCGGCACATTTTTAATATTACAAAGAAAGCTATAGATATAAGTACAACAAACTTATTACTGCCAGTTAAGTAATGTTACATTTACCAATAATGAACACTTGTGTAAACATAAATTATTGCACCTGAAAATAGTATATATTTTTCTTCTTTCAAAATCATCAGTGTAAGGACACTTCTTAGAAAAGGAAAAGGCTTCGGCCCCCAATCGACGGAGTGCGGCTGAGGGTGTGCGCCAAACTAGGTAGCTTATTGGCCATTGATCACACAAGTTAAACAACAAACACACAACACAACACATATAAAACCACATGATATTCATGTTTTTGCAACCTGCTTTTTAATGATTTTATTGAGCTGTTCCTGCTACCCTGACTTCAGAAGTCCCAATTTGCTGATGAAATTCTCAATATGAAATTGTGTAGATGTCTCATTTGCTTGTGTCTACTAATCTTACTTTACTGTCACAGTGAATTTGAATTTCTGAAGTAAGTGTTAATTATTAAGAGCATTTTAAATTCTTCCATATTTAAATCAGAAATACAATGCATTGACGTTTTTCTATTGCATTGCTACTAATAAGTAACGGCGACTAATCCCCGGAAGCCGACGTCGACCACTTAAGATCATTATGACGTTGGAAGTCGACCAATATGATCATTATGACGTTGGAAGTCGACCAATAAGATCATTATGACGTTGGAAGTCGACCAATATGATCATTATGACTTTGGAAGTCGACCAATATGATCATTATGACGTTGGAAGTCGACCAATATGATCATTATGACGTTGGAAGTCGACCAATAAGATCATTATGACGTTGGAAGTCGACCAATAAGATCATTAACTTTGGAAGTCGACCAATAAGATCATTATGACGTTGTAAGTCGACCAATAAGATCATAGTATATGTGTATGTATAAGTTTGGTTTCAAGGAAGTTTCATTCTTTCATACTTCGCTCTCTGCATATTATAAACCAGAAGATAAACCTTCAGATATTAACAAAAACAATTTTAAAAAATTCAGACTGAACATTATTTATGTCAGATTAATTCGCCATTAAAAGCAACACGATGAACATTATCACTACCAACCAGGGACGTTCTGTCCATGCAGCTTCCTTTTTGCTAATAACTATAAAAGCACTACCTCCCTCCGGCCGTCATCCTGTCGACAATTGAACCGATTTAAGGCTCAAAAGTGAACACACATATCAGAGAGACTTTAGGGCCTGCGTAACGAACACACACACACACACACACACACACACACACACACACACACACACACACACACACACACACACACACACACACACAGGCCTGCTTAGTATAATATGTCATTTCAAATATACCAAAATAATGAAATGTATGATTACAGAATGTGAACTGTTATCATGCTTTGAAAAGAGAAACATTGACGAAGCCTCTGACCATTGTAATGTTAGAAACAAAACGAAATCAGCAGGCGGCTATTATTATTGCACTTGATAGTGATAAAACTTTGGTAGTAATAATTGCACTTACGCTAAGCTGATAGTGATAAAACTTTGGTAGCAATAATTGCACTTACGCTGATGCTGATAGTGATAAAACTTTGGTAGTAATAATTGCACAAGGTGGTGGTTCGGTGCACTAATGCTTGTTTCTCGCTGATAAACTAACACCTTGAGTATCCGAGCCAAATGCGAACGTTACCAAATAGGCAATCTTTCTTTAGCGGAATTTGTATAATTTATTTTTCAGTGGAATGTTGCCGGTTTTTTTTTTTAATGGAACTGCATTGATAGGAATTCCATGGTGTAAATTCTGAGAAACATGTTTGCCAGTAGGTCAACAGGTATTCCCACGATCAAGTAAAACAAAGAATAAAGACAAAACAATAAAAAAAACAATAGCAACAGCAAGAAAACTGCTCAGAATTAGTTATTATGATTTCTGTAGTTATTGTGATTTCTTTTGCCGGCAATGTTGATATATACGATGAAATAAAGATCTATTTATTATGAACTATATGTTATTTCTATTGCCGGCAATGTTGATATATATGTATATATGATTAAATAAAGATTTCTTTATTATGAACTATATGTTATTTCTATTGCCGGCAATGTTGATATATATGTATATATGATTAAATAAAGATTTATTTATTATGAACTATATGTTATTTCTATTGCCGGCAATGTTGATATATATAATATATATATACGATGAAATAAAGATCTATTTTCCCTCTTTGTAATTAATTGCACTAATTGGTTTGTGGCCTGTGCGCATCTTGTGCGTGTGAATTTAAAATGTTTTTAAAAGTACCTAGTGGCGTACGTCAAATAGAAATCTAACGTCACGCTCCTTGATAACCGTGTCAAATAATGACCTTGTTAATTTCATTGTTTTTCATAAACAAAGCAAGACATGTCAAACAGTGACCTTGTTAATTTCATTGCTGTTCATTATAATCAAAGCAAGATATAGTTCCGTCTGAACAGCAGTATAGGCCCACAGGCAAAGCAGTGCACTGGGGCCCCTACCTGCAGAACCCCTCATATGAATAAAAATTGACAGCAAATCAAAACACACAAAGATAGCATGAGGGCCCTCGGTCAACTGCCCAGCGTGCCCATGCGTTAAGACGGCGCTGCTCCGACTTTTTTCGCCAATATCTTTATCCGCCATTATGACGTCAAATTAGTTATTGTTATAGTGCAGGCGTGCACAAACCGCGGCCTGAGAAAGGGCTCTATGCAGCACCCGGAGGACTTTTGGATGTTACCATTATACGAATGTAAGGCACATTATTTTATTATTTGTGTTGTTTTTTTTCTACTGAACCATCCATGTGGCGGCCCTCCACGCACTATCAGTTGGAAATTTGGCCCTCTGGCCTAAAATGTTTGTGCACCCCTGTTATAGGAACTAGTGATTTCCTTCATTCTTCAAACAAGAGGTGAAAGAAATTGACGGAACAGACGGACGACAATATTGCAAAGTTTTATTTTAATAAAATTGAGTCTCTTCTTCTCTTGAAGTGTGTTTCTTGTTTATTCCATTTAATATCACTAGCTACGTTGTTAGTTCCGACAACAGGTTTGAGAGTTGTCCTCTCTTTACATTTCAGAACCTTGTATCAATATACTACAGAAAATTAACAGGCGGATGCAGAGACAGGCGGAGACATTGGAGGAACACTAAGTTTTCGCTAGTGACAATTGAAGGGGTCAGTGTACTAAAAGATAAAATCATTACTTATTTATAAAGTTTTTTTTTTAAATTTAAAATACTCTGTAGTATAGACATGTGTTAAGGAATTTAAAAAGTAACTGACTGGTTGTTTGGGATGAATAATATAACTATAAATAGTGACCCGTTTTTGCGGGACAGCGTTTGTCACACAGACAGCCAACAACAAAGAAAGGCACATCTAGAAAGGGTTGACTTGTTGACTTGTTCATTTGCTTGACGAAAGGAACATCTAGAAAGTATTGTATTGTTTTCGTCTTTAATGAAAGGCACATCTAGAAAGGGTTGACTTATTGACTTGTTCATTACTTGACGAAAGGAACATCTAGAAAGTATTGTACTGTTCGTCGTTTAACGAAAGTGTTGTATTATTGTTTGTTACTTAACAAAAGGAACGGTAACGTTGTAAACAGTTTGTGCTTAAAATCTAGCGTTAATCACTAATTGTTTCAGCATATCACATTCCTAGATTCTTCATTGTCACACGTCATTCGATGTACATACCTTACACATTTTCTCATCACGTGACCTGGCTGACGCAAGACGGAGACTGAGGAACTAAATATGGCGCCACGCAAGTCATGAGACGCTTCAGAACAGTTCACGATTCGATTGAATCGGTAAAATATTACTCGGGGGGGAGGGGGAATAGAACCTATTCTCTTTCTAAACAGTGAACTTTTGTGGAGGGTTACACATACACACACACGCGCGTGCGCAAACACAAAAATATATATGTCGGCGTGAATCTGTGGCTCTACTTTCCGCCAGTCAGAATGAATGTAACCAGCCAGCGATATAGCACTTCAAAGGAAAAATCCCTACATGGAAAGCTTTGGAAAGCCGATTTAGGAATCGTGGCCACACCACAAAGTCTGAACGCATCGATTTTGTACGGGTTTTTTTGTCGAAGCATTGAGTGTGAAAAATTCTTATCTGAACGTATTACTTTAGGCGGGATCCCGATCTTCTATTTTCAGCCAGATGATGAATATGATTTTATAAATGTAACTGGAGATACTAGAAAATATTCATGAAATGTTTATTAATAGACATTGTTTTATTACTACCTAACTTTCAGCTGAAAACGGTTTCGGTCTTTCAACTCTTTCCAATGGGATTTTCCGTTTTCTATATTCATGGGTTAGGGTGCGACATGTAAAACTTGTACTGAATCGTACAACAGCAGCTATCACCTGGCTCACGCTAAACCAAACAATTCAGTAAGAAAGAAAATAGAGAAAGAGTAAGTGGGAGGGGGAGGGGGGAAGGAGAGCCGGAAAGAAAAAAAATTGATGATAGATAGATAGATAGATCCTTGAAAATCTTGAAAAAAATAATCATAAAATAAAGAAATAAGTAAAGAACCAGCGAGAAATAAAGAATGAACACAGACGCAAAAGAAAAGAAATGTTTATAAGAAAGAATATTTCAAAACATTTTATTAAGAAGTATTTATTAATTTGTATAATATTCCCCACCCCCAATCCTCCTAACACATAACAATGTAAAAATTGACAACGTTGCGTATAATATTTCGATCAACTTCGTTGTGACACTAATTTTAATATAACGCTCGAAATGAATCATTGCTAAAAGCATAACTTAATCAAATTGATATCGACAAATTTTCAGTTTGACAAAAAGTGTCCATTCTCAGAGTGTTCAAAACTCAGAATACCTCAATAAAAAGGTGAACGTAGTTATGAAAAAGGACAGAAATTTTCAATCCTGATAATATTTGGTGTTTCGGGTATGCCCTGTGTAATTCTTTAAATTTGTGGTAGGCTCTAGTGTTATTTGGATTCACTTAAAAGGTCATAATTTAAAAGGTTAAAAAAAGAAAAAAGCGCGCGCGCGTATGTGTGCTTGGGTGTGTAATCATAAATAAGCATGCGCGGTAGAGCAATTCCATTGAAGCGAATGACCTAGATTTTATTTTTTGATCCCTGAATCGATTACAAGAAACAATTTTGTCTGCCACGTCAGTTAACAGACGGCTCAGAAAGAACCAAAACTCTGCTTAATAAAAGACTGACCCACAATCACGTACCATACAAGACTGCTGTGAATTTACTCGCCAAGTGACTTGTATACTTGTACGAGGGCAAGAAGCGTGACGCAGACTATCATTTGAGTGATTCGGCTGGACAGTACGGAATAAGTAAGTAAATAATAATAATAATAATTTTATTTAATACTAAGAGGAAAATGGTAAACATTTAAATATCGGACTTTTTATGATTTACGAAGAATCTAGTAAATTAATATTAGTTATAATTTAGCGCGTTTAGTAATTCAACGAAGATTAATTATTATTTCAATTAATGTCTTACATCAGATCAGTTAGCGTTTGACATCATATCAGATAACGTCGTACAATACATTAGTTAACGTCTTACAAACATCAGTAACTTCATCAGATCAGTTCACGTTTTACAGTAGATCAGTTAACGTTATACAATACATCAGCTACGGTCATATATTTCAGATCAGTTAACGTCTGACATCAGATTAGTTAACATTGTACTATACATCAGTTAACATCTTACAACACATCAGTTAAGATCTTATATCATATCAGTTAACATCTGACATACATCAGTTAACATCTTGCAGCACATCAGTAACTTCTTACATCCGCTCAGTTAACGTTGCACAATACATCAGTTAACATTTACATCAGATCATTTAAGGTCTTACATCAGATCAGTTAACGTCTTACATCAGATCAGTTAACGTCTTACATCAGATCAGTTAACGTCTTACATCAGATCAGTTAACGTCTTACATCAGATCAGTTAACGTCTTACATCAGATCAGTTAACGTCTTACATCAAATCACTTCACTTTGTACAATGTATAAGTTAACGTATTACAACATATAACTTTTAACGTCCTACATGAGATCAGTTAAAGTCGTGCATCAGATCAATCTTAGATCAGTCAATGTCGTGCACCAGGTCAGTTAACGTCGTGTATCAGATCAATCTTAGATCAGTTAACGTCGCGCATCACGTCAATTAAGGGCACGCAGCAGATCAATTATCGTCTTATATCAAATCAGTTAGAGTTGTGCATTATTATTTCGCGTTAGATGCCCACTTAATTTAAAATGTTTTCTTACATTGTTTCTTTAGTTTAATTGTGTCGGATTTTCTTAATTTTTTTAGCTCTTTTAAGTGTTGACCTATAGCCTTTTGTGCCCAATTTTCAGAATTATTATTATATTATTTAAATGAGTGATTTTCGTTAATTTGACTGCTCTTATGATGTAAATTTGTGGAATTTCATTTAAATTCCTTTTCAATTATCAACGCGTAATTCAAGATTAAATTTGGTCTCTATGCATCAACTCACTTTTAAAAAAATCAGTTAAAGTGTTGAGCATTCTTATTCTCGAAGATGATGGCTACAAAACTTAGTCTTAGAGCCTTTCAAATTTTCTTATCAGTTGTAGAAGTATACTTCAGTATTAAAGCTGGTCGAACTTAGGTAAAAGTAGACAATTTAGACTTAACCTTAATGAACTAAATACCAACAAATCGCTGTACAGGTTGCGAACTTTCCTCATAACCGACACCGCAGCGATCTGCGCATCTAATTACGAAAAGGTCCAAAGTTTCACGCATCTAATTACGAAAAGGTCCAAAGATTCGCGCATCTAATTACGAAAAGGTCCAAAGTTTCGCGCATCTAATTACGAAATGGTCCAAAGTTTCACGCATCTAATTACGAAAAGGTCCAAAGATTCGCGCATCCAATTACGAAAAGGTCCAAAGATTCGCGCATCTAATTACGAAAAGGTCCAAAGTTTCGCGCATCTAATTACGAAAAGGTTTAAAGATTCGCGCAGTTAATTAAGAAAGGGTCCATGATGAAGTAGCGATCCAATGACAAGCTTTGATTTCTTTAGATGTGTGTGTGTGTGTGTGTGTGTGTGTGTGTGTGTGTGTGTGTGTGTGTGTGTGTGTGAGTGAGTGAGATAGAGAGAGATTTCACATTTTAATTGTGTCTTTGTGTATTTCAGGTGTCAACGCCAATAAACATCACACTATGAATACTCCCCAAAGATTAACAAATCTTGACGACGTCCTAACGCAGTGGGCGGAGAAGGTCGGCAGTGTGATGTTCGCCACAAATCCCGAAAATCACACAATTGTCATCAATTGGGATAATGTCACATTCACGCCTCTAGAGACCACGTGGACGAAGGCACAAAATAGCACGCCTACGCCCCCAAACACGACCATCTACCAGACAAGTTTTACCAACAACACGGACCACAGCGCACAAAACAACCTGAAGGTAGACAGGACTACAAAGGCGACCTTGAGAGCAGTCTTGGTCAAGGGCTTCACTAGAAGTTCAGACATGAAGTTGTCCCTCGAACTGCCCAAGGACGCGTCTTCGGCTGTCAATGTCTTTGGTCAAACATTCACTCTGGACCAGTCTGGGCAAACAACAATCGAGCAGCAGCAGACGTGGTCCGTTGACTCACTGATCCCAACGCCACCTAGATCGGTGACCAGGGCCAGAGTGGACCTCAAGGAGAATCACTGGGAGGGTAACTTCGCTGTAGAGGTCAAGATCAGGGGCACGGTTGTTGTGAATTTCTACGAGAGCAGGGCGCCAAAGAAATTTATTGGGGTCGTCGAGAGCGATGTCGCTAACGCTCTTGGACAGTATGCCATGGACATCACTCCGAATGGAGTTCTGTGGAAGATGGAAGGAATCTGTAGTTTCCGTTTCGGCGAAGAACGGATGGTCATTTTGGAGCACGAATTCAGAGAAGACTAAGCCACTGAAGTTAAAACTGCTTTATTATTTAGTAGATCTGCTTCTAAACATTTTTGGTGAGGCTTTAGGGAAGGTGGGCTCTAGGGCAAAGAAAGGAGGGCAGTGCTATAAATATACGTAGAGAACCTTTACAATGTCACGTGAATGAGCGAAGTGAAGTCATTTCCATCAGAGTGACGCCATTTGACTTCACTGAACTTGGGCGACTAAAACTTAATTTTTTAAATGCATTTAAAGAAAAATCACACGCGAAACAAACAATAACTGTACTTCTTGAAACCTATTCTTGTTTCAATTGTAAATTAATGGATAGTAAAATAAAATAATTTACCTTCAATATAAAATCATCATTATTATCAATATTATTATTGTGAAGACAGAGAACCAAACATTACTAACGCTCTATTTGGACCTGAGTCCGTTATAATTACCACAACTGAATCCGGAAAAGAAATCAGAGACAATAACATTCCACTTGGTTAGCTATGAGAGCTTTCTATTTTTAATTATTTTTTTTAACTGTAGTCAGATATATGCACTACTTTCTTTTAATTTGTCTTGTTATGTAACATGCAGCAGTGGTACTTCGTGTGCCCGAGACAATTCTTTCTCAAGTCTATACCTTTCAGTCTGCTTGTTTACTGTCATTCCGATGATTGGTGTTTGTTACATAGATAATGTTCCATGCACAATATTACACAATGTTCCGCGCACAATGTTACGCAAACAGTGTTACACAATGTTCCATGCACAATGCTACACAGACAATGCTCCATGCACAATGCTGCACAAGGTCCCAAGCTCAGTATGTATTTGGCAGATAATGTTCTGTGCACAATGTTACGCAGAAAATGTTGTGTAGACAATGATAATGTACCATGTTGCACAAAGTTGCGTCACAATGCTACAAGTAGAATTTTGTTACTTTTCATCTATTCGATGCTCTTGACTGTCTTCTACTCAAGCCTAACACATGTTTATGTATGAGGAAATCTTAAAATCAATAAATATTTATCATGTTTTGCATAGTGTTCTTTCTTTCTTTCTGTTAAAAACAAAACATAGCCCCACCACCACTACCACGGTATTCATCCAAAATCTATTTATGTTTACTTTCATATTCAGGCAGTCGAAATAAAAAGTTTAATTCAAAACTATGGAGAATATTTCTCCTCACCCTCACCTCCACCACAAGATGAATTATTTATTATAGCACGGTGCTTGAAAAGAAGATTTTAATGATTTTTTTTTTTTTTTACACGAAGAAGCGAGAAGTATCCAGTAGTACCACTCACGTGATGCACTTAATCTCAAATTCACATGCCTAGTCTAGATCGTACGTTTATGACGTCATGTGATTTTAAACCAGATCTATTTCGATAGATTGTTCAGGTGACGATTTATCTTTTATTTCTCTCAACAAGATGAAAAAACACAGATCTCGACAGATTATCGGGTTCATAGACAATTAGGCCTACATATTGTGAAATTTATACAGGTCCAATCCACTGGTACCGACAGATTGGAGTCGTGTGCTTTTTGGAAAAAAAAAACTGTGCAAACTCTACTTAGAAGGCTGACAGGTACTGCCTATCGTACACGCGGACAAACATACAGTCAAGCCATCGCACAACACGTGTGGACACAGTAAAAACACACACACACACACACACACACACACACACAAGAAAAATCATGGCATTTTTCTTACAATACACAAAATCAAACAGTTATTGAACTTGTCAAAGTTCACGTCAGACGTGATCGATAAAGCAAAAAAGAAAAATCAGTCTGCCAAACAGTGCAGAACCTCTATCCATTTCATTTGCAATTGTAAATGCAGTTGTAAAATCTTATGTAAACACTTCCCAAGACATATTGGTAAGCCAGAGAGAATAGAGTTCAATTAATGAGGTCGAGAGAGCAACACTTAACAGACAAGTGCGTTTTTGCTGAATCGCACCAGTACTGTTCTTGCATTTCAGTCCCAGATAAGATGCTCTGCAAGCAGTAAAGAAAGCTGAGTTGTTTAGAAAGAAAAGGAGAGAGAGAGAGAAAGAGAGAGCTGTCCAAAATGCCATGACCTAAATGATGTGTCTGATGCAACACGGGCATATTTATGAATATGACTGTGCTTTTTATGATCTATCACTTTTTAAAACTAATACTTCTATCGGTGCACAAACGATAACCAAACATTTAGTTTAAAATGTTTAAAAAACTCGTCAAAGAAAAGGACAGGATATACAGTAAACTGCTAAATGACGTCATATATTCACCCTGTCAGACCACTTTACTCTTTGCCCCAAACGTACCGTGAATGGTTCGCGAACTTTAAAGTTTTTGGATTATGAGGTCTCAGGGTTGAATAAGTTGGACCACCCTGATGTTGATTCATGTGTATCTGTCTACAAAAATATAAAATAACACATTCCGTTTGAGAATGGTTGGCCACAACAATCTATATTAAGTGTAGTCTATTTTTAGGAACACTAGAAACTGGTTCCCAACAGCTTCAGGATGCTGGTCATATCTGGTCATTGTGGGATCAGCCTTATCTAGGGCGAACTTGAATATTGCTGTTCCGAGATCACTTCTTCTTCGTACTGATTGCACGCACACACACACACACACACACACACACACACACACACACACACACACACACACACACACACACACACACACACACATACATACACACACATACACACACATACACACACATACACACACATACACACACACACATACACACACATACACACACACACACATACACACATACACACATATACACACATATACACACACGCATACACACACGCATACACACACACATACACACACACACAAACTTACATCCATCTAACAATACTTTCAATAATTCTGTTATAATTCGTACATAAAATATATAATTTTGATGTTTTAATATGTAGTGTTCATATATATTATTATTTCTTGGGATGTGATGCATTGTCAAAGTCAGTAATTTCGTGACTTATGAAGTAATGTATCAATAAAGAGAATTGTTGGATTTATAGTTTTACTTACTTAAATATATATTTCAATCAATATACGTTATATTTTATAGTAACAAAAAATTTCTACCCTTAATAGTGTCATGTCAAGTATTTATTTTTAATATCTACAAAGCGAAGTTATATATATATATTGTCATATTTCCCGTTGTCGCATTTCACTTTAGTCAGCAAAGAATGGTCAATGGTATTTTTAACCTGAACGAGAAAGAATTAGAAACTGAATTTTATAAAGAACGTCATGCATAGCATTGTTGCTAATATAATCAACCAATCAAATGGCGCGTAACACGAGGACCTGGAAGGGATATAAAGCCTGGTAAGGAAACCTGGACGGTGAGCAATGCTTAAAAAAATCAGACCAATAAGAAGACAATAAGAAGCAGTTTGGGATCTTGTTTTTCTTCAGATTGAGTGATTTTGTTGTTACAAAGGTTCTAGTCAGGCTGGAATTACTGTGAGTCTTGAAGTCGCATCGTACGCAGTTTCAGAGACAATCTTTCAGGTGGAAACGTTAGGTAAAATAATAGGCAGAGAAATTTTGATTTTATTAGTAAACAAGATATTCAGATAGATAGACGGACGGACGAAGAGATAGATAGATTGATATATACAGACAGACAGACAGACAGACAGACAGATAGATAGATAGATAGATAGATAGATAGATAGATAGATAGATAGATAGATAGATAGATAGATAGATAGATAGATAGATAGATAGATAGATAGATAGATAGATAGATGCTGGTGTTAGTGTGCTCTGTAAGTGTTAAAATACGAAGGTGTACTGTATAATGTAGTATTGGCCTAATTTTACAATTCGTGTACTTTCAGTTCTTCTTATACCACTTTCTTCCTCTGTTGCAGTGTGTCATGATGGCTTTTGAGCAAAGAGGAATAACAGATCTTGATGCAGCTGTAGAGCAGTGGGCACACCGGAAAGCTAAAAAGTCATTCGGAATTAGAAAAGTTAAAAATTATATATTTGAAGTAAAATGGAACAGAGTGAAATTCAGTCACACCCAGGGTGAATGGAGAAGGGAAGAAACCATCCCTACACCACCTAACACCATGATCCACGATGTAACCTTTGAGAACGACATGGATACAGAGGCGAAGCAGAATCTGAAAGTAGAAAAAACAACCAAAGCCATTTGTAAGGTCACTATGACCCAGGGATTCTCCGTGAGCACTGATCTGGGATTAACCCTCGAACTCCGCGACGCGGTGGCTCCGGCGGCCATTGCATTTGGCCAGACCATCACACTTAATCAGAAGGAGATGGTCATCGAAAAGGAACAGACCTGGTCCGTAGACACCATGGTCAAGGCTCCGCCCAGATCCCTAACGATCGCCAAGATGTATGTGAAAGAACATAATTTCATCGGTGAGTTTTCATCAGAAGTTACATTGAAAGGAATCGTGAGAGTTAACATTTACAAACGAAATCAGAACAAAACGTTTATTAATGAAATAGAAGCTGATATTGTTGATGTGTTAAGGAATTTGGTTGCTAAAAATCGTGAACGTGTGAACATTGCAACGAGTCGTGAAGTCCCTTGGGTCTTGCGAGGCAGTTGCAACTTTCATTTTGGCGTGGAACAGAGGGTTTCAGCTAGAAGCGAACCCTTGATACCAGGTCGTTTGGAGAACACCGACTTGCCGAATGAAAATGTGGACATCGAAATGCCAGTTGGTGAGGTAAAAACCGATATACCATATGCAATGTGTGAAGTTTTATATTAGTGACACATTTCATTAAGGCAAAATGTCTCTCGTATTGCCCTAACAGAACATTTCAAAAGGTGTGAGTGTAGTTTTATTATATGAATTTGATATTTTCCGCAAAACATGGAGTTGTAATAAATTAGGATCAGAACTGTGTATGCTCTTGAATGTGCATTGACATTAATTTGATAACAATGACTGTATTTTTTTTTCTTATAGAAACTGACACTTTGCCAAAGTTAGTGAGAAATACTCTTAGCATTTGTGTTCGATAGCACAATCTGGATTCCAAGCAGCGCACTTTAAATTTGAAATATTTCTTCTAAGAGATGTATGTATGTATATATGTATGTGTGTATGTGTCGATGTATATATATTGCCTGGAAATAACTTCATACATTGTCTTTATTAAACTGTAAAAACTACTTTTTGTTTTGTTTTACATTTATTTGTTTTTCTTGTTTCTGTCTCCCCTGTGATCATTACCATCATTATCAATATAGTAGTAGCAACAACAAACACAAAATCATATTTTTCTTCAAAATTTCTCTCTTCAGTCAACCCCACTAGCGGCCATTCCTCACCAGACAAAATTACGACATGGCAGGCTTAATATTTTAAAGTCTTTTCAAACTAGTTAAACTATGTAAGCCGTTCTCTTAAATTGCATTATGGTGAAAAAGACGGAAAGAAGTGTTAACTAAATCTATTCTTTAGTTATACAAAAGGGTTCTAACTAAAGGGAAGACTCGAGGTTATAGGTGTTGCTGGGAGGAGGGGAGCCCAAAGTACATAAGTGGAAAATATGCTTGTATTTACATTTAGTTAAAACTAAATTAATCACTTAAGCCAAAGTCGAGCTGCTGAAAAAGTTAAAATAAGAAAGAAAACTGAAAGAAAGGTGCGCGTCACAGGTATTTTCTCCTCAGCTGTCAGTGAGTGTATCGGGAAAGCCCGGTACAGGTTTTGTAAGATTGTAAATATTTTACTGCATGATTTCGCTTGCGTTAGATCAGCGTGTTTCTTCGCAACATGCGCGGTCTTTTAAGTGCTTCGTCATTATACACACTAGTGGTGGGGATGGTGGTGTTGGTGGAGAACATAATTTAATAAATAATCATTTTATTTGTCACGAGGATCTATGTACACGTGTGTCTGCATGTGTATTTGTGTGTGTGTGTATGTGTGTGTGTGTGTGTGTGTATGTATGTGTGTGTGTGTGTGTGTGTGTGTGTGTGTGTGTGTGTGTGTGTGTGTGTGTGTGTGTGTGTGTAAGTGTGTGTATGTAAAAAGTAATATATATACTGTCTGGAATTTTTTGTGAGGTGACCGTAAATTCCAGATTTTCTGCCACGTAATCCAAATCTCACAAACAGCCACCAGATCTCTTTGTAAAGGACAGAACCAAAAGCAGAGCTCACAACATTCGGTAACCGTTTTCAGAAAAAATAACAGCAACGTGTGATAAATCTTTCTAGTAAATGAAAATTTTGTTAGTTCTTTTCACTGTTGATTAAATTCTCTAATTCTATTTCATCATTGTCATGTTTCTGTTTTAGGATGAAATGGTTTGGAGATAAAGTTTGTAAGGTTTTGATAAGGGTTTCCCTCCCATCACAATTCACATCCTTCAGATCTATATAAATATCTTAGCATGCCAGTATTGAACAGATTTTCCGAAATCCTAACTGCTGTGAACTTTGAAAATTGTGTTTTGTTTCTCCTCTCTCTCTCTCTCTCTCTCTCTCTCACACACACACGCACTCATTATGCTGGCTTTCAAGTAAATTTAAACGGAAATGTAGGTAGTTGAAAGACTTTTACATATAATGTAAACCTGATTTTGATACATACATACATAACTACAGTGAACATGAACTTTGATCTTTTCATTAACTTTCAAAACACACACACACACACACACACGCACGCTGGAAAGCACTAACTGGAAGTTTAGATATTGATTCATTCCCTTGTGCTGATGTGCATGCACTTGCTGTGATCTCTGACATGCAAACCAGTTGGCTTCCATCTAATGATGTTTACGGCTTCCTTTTAATTTAAAGGTCTCACTATCTTTCACTCACTATCACTAGCGTTTCTTGCTTTAAAGGGTGTCAAATATTTCACCAAACTGTTTGCTGCAGGGAGGGCTGTGGTTTTAATTTCAAAAGTAATGGCGAAAACAGCGCGCAGAGAGCGTGCAGTCTTCATTTGACCTTGAAAGTAGACTCAAAGATTGTGATTACGAGGGGTATGGAGATAGGTGGGACAAAAATAACCTAACTTCAACTGTCATTCGTTCTAAACTCTTGCTGACAGTAAATGGTCTTTTTCAGTTTTCTTTAACCGTCAAACGGAAGACCGACCTGCTGAATGCATGTCCATTTTAAAGCAAATTCAACTACATGTATATGCATTTTAGGTCGTTTTTTTCTACTTTACAACAAAGGCACACAATCTAAGGGGAATGCAGGCAAAACTGAAAATGTCCAGAAAGTGAAAGCAGTGGAGGCATAGCATATGATGTCATGGTGTGTTTTTTGTAGCATTGTTAGGAGCAAGTACATGTAATAGAATATTCCAATTCTTGTAATTATAGCCTAGTGACATTAAGAATTGCTATGTTTCTAGTTTGAAACCTTTAATGGCTACCTCACAAACACTTGAATTCACAAATGCTGAACTCCTGAATGGTGAGTTGCTGGTATGGTTAGTTATCAAATCATCATATTCTTATATTAAAACACTAGTTGAGGGAATACTTTTAATCAGATGTAAGATGAATTTTTTATTGTATAATAACAGTTGGAATTTTCCATATTGGCAAAGAGGTGTTTGTGTTAAAGTGATTCAGAAAGGACATTTACTAGTCTTTGCTAAATATTCATTAGTGGTTAAATTTCATAAGTTTTAAATCATAACAGGTTGGGGGTTTTCTTGTTGTATTTTATTTGTGAATATACAGTATATACATTTTCCAACAATAAATATGAGAAAGGAAAAAAGTTACTGTTCCAGTGCTTTCTGAAACTTTTTAGTCATTTATTTATTATCTGGTACTTGAACATTCCAACTGACCTTGTAACCAGTTTCAAAACATATTTTAAAAAGTATTCATCTTTTTAAGAAAAAATCATTTGCTTTAATATTTTACAAAGGCATATTGTTTTGGATATATTATAAATGATTAAAAATTGTTTTATAAATGCTAAAGACCAGAAGTTCACCAGTTTTAGTAAAAGGGTTTACAAGATCTAAGTTAACTGAATTTATCTTTTAAGCTCTATTTTTATATTTACTACATGCCTTGACAATTGAAAACAAATGATTATATTAATATACATTTATATATAAACATTTCACGAATTCTTTTACTCTGTTGAATCAAGATGAAATTTTCAAGTCACATTCATTATTAAGATTTAAAACAACAATTTTACTTTGTTCACAAAAATAAAAAATATCTATACTGCTGTCATTTATCTTCTGTTAGGAATTAGATACTGTCTATTGTTAATTCCTTAGTCAAGTGTTGTCCAAAGTGTGTGCTGCAGCGCCTTGAGACATTCCAAATTTTCACAATTGGTGTTTTCTGACTCAATAATTACCTCCCTTTAAAAACTTCCGCGAGACCAAAGTCAAAGAGGTACAAAACCGAGTCTTTGACCACCCACTTTCCTTAGTTTGCGAATTAAGTGCATCCTCCAAAACAGTGCCAGATAAGAATATCTGCAAAAGGTAATTCGACGCAAAAGCATATTATTATACGTCATAATAGCATATGTTAAAAAAATAGCCCATTGTAAAGTTAATAATAATATCTAATCGTCAGGATTAATTTTATCAGTATCTAATGTAAATTATCAGAGTTTCAATTAATTAGTTAACTATTTTATATAATGTAGACCCTATAAAATAATCGTTTTATATTCTGTTATGTATAGTTATTTCTCAATGTCTTATACACTCGACATTTTTTTCAATGGATTTCCGGTAAAATATCGTTTTAGCGATGAAATTTCTATACCGCGTGGTGGTTGCTTGCGCGTCGGCGACAAGAAAACGGAGCTCTTACTTTCCATTTGTCAGAAAACTCACCACAGCCGCGCCACCGGACCAAAATTCCCCGACCTGGGGATCACAAAATGACAAAGAAAGAAAGCTGTTGGAAGTTCATAATTTAGAAATAGAAAGCCAACTTGCGCCGTTAAGAGTGGCTGTGAAGGAGCAGGTTAGTCAATTTATTATTGTATTTTTTTTAAAATAACCATTACTTGTGAAAACACTAAATTGATGATGCATGTATTATGAATGACAAATGTCGAATAGATTTAAAAGCAGATAAAGCAATGCGGAGTAAGTTGGTACTTGGAACGGGGTGGGGTGGGAATTGGAGAGAGGTGAATTAAGAGAACTGAGAAGTAGAGGGGAGTGAGTTTGTAACCTGTAAGTGCATTCTTGTCTGTAGCATTGGATAAGTGCTGAAGCAAATTATGTTTAAAGTATTTTTAAAAGAGCATTCTAAGTTGTGTACATAGCTATAATTAATCTTTTTTAAAAAAATTAGTACATAGTGTTAGTAACTGTTACTTAACAGTAACACTAACGTTAACAAGTAACAGCATCACTTCTAAGCGCAGAAAAAAGAGGCCCAATTCCATTGCAACATGAAACTTCAAAACATTATATACATATACATATTACAATACAGAAACAAATACAAACATGCTCCTAGTCCTATAGCTTATAGTTTTCTATTTTTCCTATTTTTTATTTTACACAGTTTTCCAGTTTTTTTAAGACAGTCAAGTTGTCTCAAGTCACTACAATTCAGTTTCAAGATGTCTCAATAGCTGTCACTAGTGTCAGTTTTGAGTGAAGTCCCAATCAACTCTCAAAGCTTAATTTTAATAAAACTATCAAGTCACTTTTGTTATATTATTATTATATTAAGCCATCAATATTGATAAAAACCAATAATCATCACTATAATAAATAATATTAAGAAGTGTCAATACATTAGTTTTCATATTATAGTGCAAATTGTCCAGAAACATCATTACTGAAGACTCATATATTTTTCATGATTTGGGGGGGGGGGAGTTCCAACACAGTTGTGTTCATATTAATATTATACTATAGTACATATTTCCCTGATCCTTCATTACTGAAGACTGATTTATTTCTCATGAATGGGGAAGGGGGTCCAACACATTACAAAATTGCCTAAACTGTGGTTTTTCTGCTATTAAAACTAATTAAAGTAATATTGAGGAACTGATTATCAGTTCCGTAAACCAAAGAACTAACTATTCTTTTATGTTTTGGATGTTTGTTTTTTTTTTACTTGATACCTTTATAAATAATGACATCTGATATACTGTGAGTCAGGATATATTCAGATTAATTTTTTAAGAAAACGATTACAATTCCAAGTTCTTTTATTTAAAAAAAATTAATATTGATTATTTTTTAATATTAATAATACTTAATAGAAATAGTATTTCTACTTTTGCAACATTACTACTATTTCAGGGAGATGTAGTGCGTAAACTGAAGCAAGATAATGCACCAGATTTTGACATCCAAAAAGCAATTGCAGAACTGAAGCACAGAAAGAAAATTTTGGAGGATAAGGTACAAAAATGTTTTTAGTCTTTATTTTGAGCTGCACATTTGTCATTTGACTCGATTTGAGCAAGTAGCCTAACTTATATTTCCTCTGTGAAATATTCATTCTTTCATTTACTTTCTTTCACTTTTCAGAAGGTATTTTTACACTTTGTGCATTGGTAATAAAAATTCTTTCGTACATTAGTGAATTATGAATGTTAAAGAAGAATGTTCATGTTCTGTTATTAGAATAATTTAAGAGTTCATCAATTACCAACATTCCTTTTATTTTTTTTGTGTTGGGGAGGGGGAAGGTATTTGAAGAATCTTTGATGAATTAAACAAAAAACTCAGCATATAACATTTAGATGAATAGTTTTCTTTTCTAGTAATTGTTAAATTATTGTGACAATTGCATTTTAATATTTTAATTATAGGAACTGTCTCTTGCCCCAAAAGATGAGTTTGATAGATCACGATTGGAGGATCTACTCATACAGAGATTCTTTTATCTTCATTCTTTTGATATTTATGGAGGTAGGTATCTTTTTTTAGAATAATGCTAATAGTAACACAAATATTTATTTTAAATACCTCTTTTGTAACTTGAAACCATATTTGAAGTAGTCATTTTGAAACTTGTTAATTTTAAACAGTCTTATTTCAGCATAACAGATTAATTTACTATAAAATATGAAAGATAATCACAAAGTATGTGTAAGTATAATATTATTTGCATTATAATATTATAAAAATTAATTACTTAGCTCATTATTAATAATGTCATTTTTCTTCTCAGCAAATAAAAGATTTTAGTAATTTGTTTAAGATTTTAATTTAATTAATGTTTATTCTTTTATGATTGTAATTGGTGGGATGATGGTTAATTTTATTGTATGTACAGTAGGTATGACTGGCCTAATCCACATAGATCTTTTTTTTACAATTTTTTTCTAACTTTTGTCCATCCCTACCCCTTGAAGTTGTACAGTGTCTTCTCTTTATTACACATTAAATTGCACAAAATAAAGTGCAAAGATTTTTATTCAAGCCTAGTAATGGTGTACTTTTGACCATTTTTTAATGAAGAAAATAGCAGATTACTTGCCAACTTTTGTTTAAAATTCATTTGTAAAATGTGTACAGAATAAACCAAGCCAAACTTCATAGCAGTGGATGCAGCATTTAATTATCTTTATTTTGATACCAAATATATGTGTGTAATGTGTTTGTCTGTGGCACACATCATAAGCCAAGGTAAAAAACACTGTATGCCAAAACACACATTCTGTCTTGTAAGTCTGCTGGATAAAACTCGACATAGGTGAATAATTATCAACTTTATTCAATCCTTGTACTTTCTCTGCGTACAAGCAAGATATACAAATTTACAATCATAAGAAATAGAAACATTAAACTTTATTTTGAATGTTTGTTTGAATTAAAGAATGCTTTGGATGTTGAGAAGTCAATGAAGGAAAAGTAATGAAAATTTGCACTTTTATACATTGATTATTGTTGGCTTACTACTGTGCTGCTACCTACTAATTAATTTAATATCTTAACATTTTTATGATAAACTTTTGTAAGTGAACCATGACAATAACTAATTTTGTTTGGTATAGAGCAAGCAAAGAGATCAAAACTCAAGCTTTTGACATGATATGAAAAAATGTTTACTAATTCTGTGTAATTGCGCAGTTTTTGTATGCATTTTTAATGCATAAATTTACTGTTAGTGCATAAAAGGTGTAGAAATTTTTTATAAATAATGAGCAAAGTAATATTTATCACGCTGCAAAAAATGTGTAAAAGTGCCGTTGTCAGTCATTTTGATGATTTTACAAAGTTTGGGCCAAACTGTACATGAATCAAATGAAAATAGCATTCTGAAAAAAAATGGGCATAGTCTTTATATACATTTTGTGAATGAACAGTTTCAATAAATATATTTCCAGTAATGAATCAGAAATGCTGTGTCAAACTTCATCAATCGTGTTATTTCTAACTATCATGATGAAGGTTTTTTTGTATGAACTTCTGCAGCTAGGCATTTTGTTATCTGCAAGTAGAAAGGAATAAAGTATCAAACTTTCATAACTTTCATTTAAATTTTAGTTAGTATTTAGCAAGTCTAAAAATGGTCAAAATAACCATTTTTTTCACTGCCGCCATTTTTTAAAACTTAAAAATAGCATATCTCTGGAACCAATTGAGATAGCTTCACAATTTCTTTTTTATTTTTCATGTTTTAAAAAGTTTTAAATGAAAATAAGAAAACTGAATGCTTGATTTTATTATTTATTTTTTGGTGCCACTACCTAATTGTATATCGTACAATACAAATAAGATTACTAGAAAAAAATGTTTAAATAAATATTGTGTGAAATACTATATATTTTATTTTTAATTGGATCTTTAAAAATATACTCTATTCCAAAATACAATAAAGTTATCTCTTAAAAAGAAAATCTGAAAGAAGAAAGCATTGTTGTTTTATAAATAACATTTCCTTTTGTGTTCAACAATAGATAAATGTTACAATTTTAAGATCTTCTGCTTGTTTCATGAACATTATTTTACATTCTCTAAATATTAAATCAATTAATAGCAACAATCTCTTGCTGCTTTAATTCTGTTTGATACAAGGACAGTTTGCCAGTAAATAACATATCTATTATTTATAACAGTTTAATAATCTCTTCAACTTTGGACTGATATACTATGCAATAAAGACCACTCATTTGCCTGTGACTGTATTAAATAAGATTTCCATTGTGTTTAACAATGACAGGTGTTAATGGTCTCACTGACTTTGGACCGTTGGGTTGTGCCATGAAGGTTAATCTGCTACAAGAATGGAGAAGTTTTTTCATCCTTGAGGAAAAAATGCTGGAGGTAGACACAGCCATGCTCACACCAGAACCAGTCTTAAAGTAAGCATATTGCTGACCTTTTTGTGATATCATTGTGAAACTATTTCATTTTCCTGCTTTCTAATCCTTACCATAAAATGATTGTCACGTCTTCACCCTGTGTGTCATTAATTGCATGCTTGCTGTTTTCTGTTTTATAATAGTGTTTGTTAGTTATTTAGTAATGCAGAATTGTACAGTAAGGATAATATTTTTTAACCCTTTAAGTATCAGATATTTTTCTATATTCTTCTTAAAAATTCAGCCAAGGGAGATCACTCTAACCAAACGTGTACCTGACTTCACAAAATAATTTATAAAGCTAATGTAATGAAAAAATATAGCAATTTCAAGAAATGGATGGGATATCAATCTGCATAGCATTTAATAATATAATTATATTTTTACATTAAAATAAAAAATAAAATTCATGAGAAAAATTTAAATATTCAGAGTTGTTTTTTTTTGTTTTCCTCCACGTTTGTTGCATACTTAAAGTAATTAATTTATAGTTTCTGGTGGAAATATGCAAAGCATAGGCCTTTGCAAAGGTGCACTTTGCAGATCATGCAGCCAAACACCAATTCTATAACTTTACTAGAGTTAGTTTTAGTCTTCTTTGCTTGACATTCATAACACTGCTGCTTTTTGTCTAAGAAAATGTACTGGAACATGATCTGCTGGGCATGGTCTTGAAACAACTGTTACTGATGGTTAACCTTTTTTCCTGACTATGTTACCTTTATCAGTGCTCTACATATGCTAAAACAAAAATCCAAATGAACATTGGTTTCAATGTAGGATCAGTAGCTAATTTTTTTTGTTTATAAATAATCCAACCATTGATGATGGCTACTTAAAACAAAAACCAAGTTTTGACATAACATTTCATATTTATTATTACAGGTATATTTAAGAGGTCATCTGTGGACCAATAATTATGAAAACTAGGCAATTTGTGGATGCCGAACATGATGTTGAACCATAATCGATCTCAAATTCTGCGTGTCACCAGACTCTTCAACTTTCTCTAAATCTACATCTCTTTCATTATTTCTATAATACCTTCATCTGTATTGACTAGATACCCAGCCAAGGCATCATTCACAAGATTATTCATGAATTGAAAAGACATTTAAAAATAGACAACATTCAAAAATCACTAAAAATCAGTAGAACACATAAAGGATGTTGCCATATTGAAAAATGTGAGATCTCTCTGGAAGAAATATCCATGATACCAGCTATTTCCACAAAAGCAGTGACTACAAAACCTAAATAAAGAATGTCTATTAATAGTGGGTGATTTCAGGTGATTCGTTACACAGTGGATAGAGGGCGCTAGCGGTCAATATGATATGGAAAAGGTTAAACAAAGAACTTTAGCTTTGACCCATCACTACCAACAACCAGAAGAAAGCTATATTTTTAGCAAGCAGAGATTCTGGTTTGCCCATTTCTAAATTCTGTGGTTATTTAGCATTGTAACCAGTGCTGAACATTAGTAATTTGAAGGAGTGATATAGCTTATGCTCATGTTGGACAGAAATATTATGCCACCATCATTTTCACTACTTGTATTTTTCTATTGTTTACTAAGATCGTTGATTGGGTGATGTGTGACATATATTGATATATTGTTTTTTTGTTCCTAATCTGTAGGGCCTCTGGTCATGTGGATCGATTTCAGGACCTCATGGTGAAGGACTTAAAAACTGGAGATCTTTCCAGGGCAGATCACCTGATTAAAGGTATACTTTATATATTCATACTTTACTAAGTAATAATAAAAATATATGTATAGTACTATACACTACTAAACAAATATGCATTACTAACAATATACACAGAACATATTTACAGTGTAGCAAAGAACTAGGTAGTCCCAACGTCACTGTATTACAATTTACAGGGGACAAATGCTCTTTCGTACACATTTTACTGAACTTTATCTCACAGCAGTTTTCTTCACACTAAACCGGAACTAACCATTTTATTTAAAAATAAAGAGCTATGTTTTGTCTTTTAAAGTATGTTCTTGCTTTTCATCTGAACTTTATTATTGTATCCATAAACTTTGACGAAAGTACCTTAGGGTTACACCGAAAATTGCTTACATTTCTGAGACACTGTGTACCAATGCTAACGCTGATTATTCTGCCTGTACGATCAGTTGAAACCATTTATTGGTAAGATCTATTTGTGAGTGTTTATTTTCATTTTCTTGAATTTTTTTGTAAGCATATTATTATTTTACAAGTAGAATTATTGACATCTTCCGAATTAACACTTTCAAATATAGGCCGGTTTTGGAGTGACTCTTTTGCAAAAATTTGAAAATTTACTATTTTCTTGAAATATTTAGTTTTAAAGACACAGATCATATTTTTAAATATTGTTTTATTTGCTCATTTAATTTTAGCTATGGATGACAATTTTATTATTTACATGGCATTGTCCCTAGTGGAAATGTTAATTTAAATTTGATTATATATTTTATATTTTATGCTCATGTGTGTGAATTAGGCTAATGAATTTATTTACAGAAATTCTAAGTTTGAAAATGCTTGTAGAGAGATATGGGAGTGTAGAAAACATTTTAGACCTGAATCTTTCACAGTGTCCCTTGATTTGACTTTTCAAGAGAAGAGTACACCTTTATTATGTTATCTGCTTCAGACTGCTTTGATCTACAGAACTCTACTTGAGTGTATCAGTACATGTGTCTGAAACTATTTATTTCATTTGCAGCAACAGATTTGCTGGAAATTTGTTACAAGAATCTCTGTTCCAGAACCATATGGCAGCAGTTTTGGTCTGGCCTTGATCTAAAAAGATTGTACACAAAACTCTTGGGACAGAATTCTTGGAACAGTTTGGGTAGCGTGCCTAGAAACACATGTTAGACCCATTACCCAATGCAGGCAAAGTGAGCCTGTGACATTGTTGTGAAACCCACACCAATGACAACTTACAGCATACAAAGGTCATGTAAAATTAAATATTATTCTTTTCACTTCCGCTCTGATTTCCGTGATGAGAAATACTCAAGTCTGATTGATTAATAACTTGACTATTTTATTGTTAGGATAGAGACTAAATAAATGGTGGACATTATCTGAAAATTAGAAGTAGAAGTATAAATGTCTGTGTTTTTTTCAACTGCATTCATTGTATGCTTTGATTGTTGATTTAATAAATTTATTGTTATTTGTCCTTCTTATGCATATTATCTAAATTATATGTTTAGAGTAATAGTGGGTGCATGGGGGCTCATTAAAATAACTACGGATCTAATTACTCTTCAGTAAGAAGTTTCACCTAGAGAAGAAATTATGTTTCAATAGAACATCATCTAAATGTGAGTTCTGCAGTGCCAGGTGATGTGCCAAGTGGAAGACAAGTTGTGAGTCTTTTGGGATTTATTATCAATATATGGATTATGATTCCAGCCACTTGTATTTAGTTATGAATTATTAATTAGAATATAATAATCATAACCAACAGTGGCATTTGTCACACATAGCTTTCATTGAAAGATGTTATGGTGTGACTATGCCTTAATTCAAAAAAGAAAAACAACACCAGAAGGACATTTAAAATTTGTTGCTTGTTTTTATTCTAGATTCATTTATTTTGAATTTGATTTTATCATTTCCAGCTACATTTGAAAAAATGCTTGCTGACAAAAAAACAGCTGATGAGATCAAAGAAGATATCAGATCTTTAATGCCCAAGGTAAATTGATTTTTTTTCCTCCTTAAAGCAGTTTTCTCTTTTTTCCCCATTAAAAACAATTAATAATTAACTTTTAAATTTGATCCAGAAATGTAATTACCAACTGGATTATTTTTGTATTATTTTATTATTGAAATACTTGGAATCATTATATTTGCCTTATTAGTGTTGCCATATTATCTAATAGATTGATGGAATGAGCAAAGATGAAATGGCTGTTACTCTGCGTAAATACAATATGAAGTCACCACTGACCAACAATGACCTCAGTGACCCCATTGAATTCAATCTCATGTTTTCAACTTCTATAGGACCTTCTGGCGAAATGAAAGGGTTGGTTGAAATATTTTTTTATCTGCATATTTTCCTTAAGAAATTTGTGTACAATAAATACATTATTCAGACAAGTGTGCTATGGGAGATTGATCCAAAGATCAGATCCCATTGAAGCCAGAATATCAACATTGCCCAGATTTAAGATTGTATGGGATAGGAGAAAATAAAGCTCAAAGCACCACAGAGTAATCTCTTGTCCTCAGTAGCCCAATAGCAATGGTACTGGTTGAAGAAAAAGATAGGATGAGGGCCTGGTAAGCATTTAGAAAGAATTATTTTACATAGGAGAATTCCTTGTACTGTCATTGAGCCAGAAAAAAATTACTACAGTAAAATAATTAATAGAAAGCTGATATTTCTCTGATAGTATTCCAGGTTAAATTTTATCTATGCAATACATCCTGGCAAAGCATTAAGGAAAAGATACCTGCTCACAAATGTTTTTCCCATTCCACTTTAATACATTGTCCTTCAAGTTACATTCCTGCAAAATACTAAATTCATAAAAAATGCAATCTGTACATATGCTAAAAGGGATAGGAATTGAACCACTTTCTGAGTGGATTGTTCTTAAAACATACAACGGGCCATGATGCTTCGAGTCACACAGATCAGCTAACCAAAAAGTAAGGTAAATGTGTCTTCCCTTCATTCTGAAAATAGTCAGAAGTCTGATACCTATAAGAGAAATCAGAAAGCACAAATCTGGCTTGCAAAATGTCCAGCCATGTACCAAATAAAATCAATTACTACAGTGAGATTATACTCTCACTATTAAGTGCTTTAAGCTTTGTCTCTCCTAGGAGGTGGACCCAATAGCTACTGTAGCTTGTGTGGGATCTCATTCATGTTATCTTCTGTGTGTGGTTGTAGGATGGGAAAAAATGTACTTATCAAAGAAAGCTATATTTCTTTTATGTTAAGGTGGCCTTTTATATATTTGATATGATTTCTTTTTGTTTTGTTTTTAAAGCAAAGAAATTGTATTGTTTAAATATATGATGTCTATGATAACTTTTTCTTTGGCAGGTATTTGAGGCCTGAGACTTCTCAGGGAATATTTGTCAACTTTAAGCAACTTCTTCTATTCAATCAGGGTAAGCTTCCATTTGCTGCTGCACAAATTGGAAATTCTTTCCGAAATGAAATTACAGCCAAGTATGGGCTTCTTCGTTTGAGGTAAGATAATAATCATGCAAATTTTAACATTTAAGATTATTTTCTTCTCTCTTTTTCATTTGATTTGGTCAAAAGACTGATTTTTTAAAATTTTTTTTGTGCTTAAAATATTTTTTTGTATCCAGACAAATCCTGAGTTATCTCACCCTATATATGTGTTCTAGCTCCTAACCTTTATATCTTCTCTTTATTGATAATGAACAGGACCATCTCCTCTATGTGTGGACATATATACTATTATAATTCAGTCTGCATTTTCAAGCACCTTAGATTTTTTCTCTCCTTTGTTTTTTTTATATGCAGAACTGTACACATGGCTTAAATACACTCATAAATACACTTGGTATTTGGTTGTATGGTGGTCAGTCATTAATTTCTTCTCTGTAATCATTCAGCTAGGGTAATTGTCTTTTGCAGAGAATTTACAATGGCTGAGATTGAATATTTCTGTCATCCTGATGACAAAAACCACCCAAAGTTCAACAACGTTGCTGATCTGGAGCTCAATCTGTATTCAGCCTGCAACCAGATGGATGGCAAGCCCCCAGAGAGGTGGAAGATTGGGGATGCAGTGAAAGAGGTAAGTCTAAAAATTCATCCTTTTTCATGTAATGGCAATCTATGACCACTTCGAAAATGTCACCATTTTTTTGTCCCCTATTTAGCAGTAATAACTTTTTTCCTTTAATTTGTAAAACTTATGATATTGACATATCATTAGAAATATAGAATTTTTTTAATTTTGTAATTACTGAATTGTTACTATATTTGCATTTGGCACATGCATTTGTGATGTACATATAAAAGTTTTAATGAAATAATTGAGGTTAGGTCTGTTGTGTGTTAAAGAGATAAACTTATGTGAGTGAGTTAGAAAGTTTCATAAGTGATTAATTTTACAACTTGTGTTCCCTACCTATCTCATTTAGCAAGCATGTAAAAGCCCAAAATCTCTGTGATTTTGAAAATACACTTGACCCTGACTTACCTGTTTTATTGCCACCATAGTGAAGTTACCATACTTGCTTTGCTTTCTATATGCATCTAAGAAGAGCAGCTTGTAGCAATTAGATTTTTGAAGGCTGAAGGTGAACCAAATGCAAAAATTCTTGGAATATTTTCAGAACAGGAAAAATTAAGCTGTGCATGCCACTCAAAAACGACCAATTGTTTTATGTGAGAGCAATGAGGAACTTGTGATTCGATGGGCTAAAATTATGTCAAAAAGGACGAGAATTATTTAGAAAAATTATGCTCAATGTAATTTTATTATTTGATTTTTTATTGACATTTCTGATTCATCTGTGCAGATATATTATCTGATATTTATTAACCCCTCTGCTTCTCTGTACCTGATTTATATGTTCATCAAGATTAATAGTAGTGATAATAAATTATAACAATATATTCAAGGAAACCTATTTTTTATTAACTTCTCTGCTATCATTTTGTTCATATATTTGTGTTCATAGGATTCCATTCAGATAATGTTTAGTTTAAAATTTTTCTGGAAATTTTAATGTCCAGTAATAAAGGAGCTAAACATTAATGAGTGAACTAAAGCCTTTAATAATATGGACACAGACCAGGATGCTTATTTGCATTAATTTAAGTTTATTAACAAATAATTCTGTTTGCCTTATCCACCTTTGAATTTTGTAGTAGCTAAAGCTATAACTTGTGCTGTTCATTCAGAAACTGGTAGCCAATGAAACTCTGGGGTACTTCATGGCACGTATTTACCTGTTCATGGTGAAGGTAGGCGTGGATCCACAACGCTTGCGTTTTCGGCAGCATTTATCAAATGAAATGGCCCATTATGCTTGTGATTGCTGGGATGCAGAATGCAAAACATCTTATGTAAGTTTTTTGGGGTTATTTTTTTTGTTGACATATTGATTGACCTTTTTATTCTTTTATTTCACACAGTGATAACTGTATTTTTCTCTTGATGGATATATATACATTTTATATTTGTCTTGTTTTACTGCACAGGGCTGGATTGAATGTGCTGGGTGTGCAGACCGCTCATCCTATGATTTGACCCAACACACCAAGGCCACTGATGTCAAGCTAGTGGCTGAAAGAGAGATTTGTGAACCTATATCCTTTTATACCGTTCGAAGGAAAGGGTTAAATGATAAAAAACAAATAAACTTGTTTGAAGATCATGGCTGATGGAATTCTAGACTGTAATCCTCCTTATGTGCTGTTGTCATAAATGCAGCTAGATTAGCATATTTTAGGAGTTATACAGGCTACTGACATAATTACAAGTCAGAGCTAACATCACATCTCCTGTAAAGGGGGAGTTAAACAAAAGAAAGTGTACCCATTATTGATGGATCTATGCACCATACATTTCTTTTCATATAGCTAGATTGGCATATTATTTGAGTTACTCTGATGTCACATACATATAAGCCAAAACTGAAGATCCATCTTTAAGGGTGTGTGATGGGGGGGGGGGGGGGGGGGGGGATAAAAGAAAGAAAACTTACCCAGTAGTCAAGTCCCATGAGTAATCTTCTTTTATGGTACTTTTTTAGGCTTCAGTACAGACAGGTTGTAACATCTAGCCAGGGCTGTGAGTTTCAAGTTGATATTTTTCGTTGAAGTCAACTTTCTATCATATTTTCTTCACAAATTGCTGTGGTCCTTTTTTTCTCTGCCATTCTGTTGTCTGTCTCTAAAATAAGGTATGGTAGATTTTCCTCTTGTTGGCTGACACCTAATCTGTATCTTTGATAAACTGTGCATCAGAGCTGACAAGTTACCATGACCGGGGTATTAGAGTATTTTGATTCCCACTCCTTTTCTATATTGTATACAGATTAGAGATTTAGCTGGTAAGGATTCGGAAAAACGTCTACTTTGAAAAATTCATGTTTCTGGTTTCTGATATTTTGAATCGTCTTTAATTAGTCAAGAATTGTTTCTGTTTGGCTCTCAAGTCTGGTGCTTGTATTAAGAAAAATTATTTTGGTTTTCTTGCCTAGTATGCAAAATTATTTTATTTAAAGTTTAATTATTTAACTGTTTTTTCCTTAATTCACTCACCGTATGATAGACATAGTGGAGTTTCTACCACAGAAAACTCTTATAAGAAAAGCTTTCAGAGGGAATGCCAAAGTTGTCAGTGAACATCTTGTCACAATGGATGCAAAAGCAATCACCAAACTGGAGCAGGAACTGTCTGAAAAAGGGTGAGAGAACCTATATGTTTAAAAAATGTTTTAACTATTGTCATACTCATAACTTATCTCAGTCTTTGTCCATTTTTGCTTTCACACACACCATAATTAACAGCTTAAATAAGGGTTACATGAGTAATAAATGCTTACGAAAGTCAAATCAGAAGTGGTTGTTTTAAAAATGCACTCACAAATAATTGTTCATTATTGATTTTTAGCTGAAAGTAATTTTGACTACATTATATTATACATACATATAGTGGTGTCGACGGGTAACCGGGTAGCCGTTGCTGTGCTAATACCCGGGTAGTAAAATGTGGTCTTTGGCACAGAAATGGGTAATGTAGAGTGGGGTGCAAGGGAAATCGACAAAGGCAAGCCAATTACGCGATAGATGAGAAAACTGAAACTGGTTGTCTCAATTTAGCACACTCCACCCACCCCCACACACACACCACTCATAGATGGCAGCCTGCTAAATCATGCCAGCTGTGGCAGCCTCTGTATCTAGATCTAATTACGGACGACAAGGATCACCGTAGCTCGCGCCGTTTCCTGTGCTCGTTAAAACGTGTAGCATATTAATAAGACTTCAGTAAACAAATTTGTCAGTATTTTAACGTCACTAAATTAAATAATAACATTGTAATATTTTTAATATGGGTAAGACTTCACGCCAAGCGATTGGATAGTGACATGGCAAAATGCAATCTTTGCGATGAAATTCTGTCGCGAAGGGCGAATAAACTTGATCATATTTTTAAATACATTATTGTTGTTGACATTTTATTTTGTTTTAGTTTAGTTTGGTAATAATTGATCATTTTAAAATTAAAGTTTGTGTTGTACATATAAAGATCGTAATTAATAGTAAGTCACTAGATGCATACCATTGGTTACTGTGTGAAATAGAGCACATGCTTAATGGTTAAGTAGCTTTGTGTAGAGATCACCAGTTGCAATGGAGATTATGCTAATTTTCAAGCAGGTACCCATTCAAAATTTTGAAATTTTAGAAAAAATTGACAACCCTACATATATATTTATTATCCACTTGTCAAAAAATGATTTTAAAAAAAATTGTTACTTTATTTGAATGTAAAAAGTTAACTCTGTTTCAGAGTTGGTATTTGTGTTACTATTTTTGCACTACAAGAAGGAAATCTGTGTTGTAAACTAAAGGTTAAGCTAATAATAGTAGGTAGCGGCACCAAAAAATAAATAATAAAATCAAGCATTCAGTTTTGTTATTTTCATTTAGAACTTTTTAAAACATGAAAAATTAAAAAAAAAATGTGAAGCTATCTCAATTGGTTCCAGAGATATGCTATTTTTAAGTTTAAAAATATGGCGGCAGTGAAAAAAAATGGTTATTTCGACCATTTTTAGACTTGCTAAAGACTAACCAAAATCTAACATGCAGTTATGAAAGTTTGATACTTTATTCCTTTCTACTTGCTGATAACAAAATGCAAAGTTGTAACTTTCTATATGATGAAATAACAAAATGCCTAGCTGCAGAATTTAATAAAAAAAACATCATCAGGATAGTTAGAAATAACGCGATTGATGAAGTTTGACACAGCATATCTAATTCATTAATTAAAATATATCATTGAAACTGTTCACATATGTTCAAATGTATATAAAGAATATGCCCAATTTTTTCCAGGATGTTATTTTCATGTACAGGTTGGCCCAAACTTTGTAAAATCATCAAAATGACTGACAAAGGCACATTTTTTGCACAAAACTGGCCATAACATTTGAACCATTTGCATGATCATCATGAAATTTTGCAGTGTGATAAATATTACTTTGCTCATTATTTATAAAAAAAATTTCTACACCTTTTATGCACTAACAGTAAATCTATGCATTAAAAATGCATTCAAAAATTGCACAATTACGCAGAAATAGTAAACACTTTTTCATATCATGTCAAAATTTTGAGTTCTGATCTCTTTGTTTGCTCTATACCAAACAAAATTAGTTATTGTCATGTTTCACTTACAAAAGTTAATCATAAAAATGTTAAGATATTAATTACTAGGTAGCAGCACAGTAGTAAGTAAACCAGCAATAATCAATGTATAAAGTGCAAATTTTCATTACTTTTCATTCCCTGATTTCTCAACATCCAAAGCATTCTTTAATTCAAACAAACATTCAAAAAGAAGTTTAATGTTTCTATTTCTTATGATTGTAAATTTGTATATCTTGCTTGTATAAAGGCTATTTATAAAAAATCTGGTTTTGTTAAACAATTGCTGCTGTGGACACAAAGTTACAGCATCTGGTGTCCATTTAGATCTGTTTAAACATGACTTTATAAAATTTGATTGCAAACATTTTATTTACAGAGAAGCTGTGATTGATATCAATGGCAAGGACTTCGTCATCAAAAAAGAGATGGTTGAGGTGAAACGGTACCAAAAGACAATTCATGGTATATTGGAATATTGTTATATAATTAACAATAGGGTTTTTTTGTTTTGTTTTGTTTTGTTTGTAAGGAAATAAATGCAATGCTAAATTTCAAAATCTATCAAAATGCTGACATTTCTATTATACAGCTCTGTTAACAGCAGTTAATTTTATCCGTCATGAATTCTGTGTCTTCCATTTGGATAAATTATTTGACATTACATTTTCATTATTTTATTATTCTGAAGAAGATTATTATACTGCATCAACATTTGTATTTGTTTCAGACATTGGACTTTTAAAAAGTTCTTGTTGATTACTTGGAAATCTTACTACTTAACTTTGAGACAAATTCCAAATGATTGGGGTTGTTATTAGTCAGAGATTAAAGTGATCTGTACAGAGTTAAATAGTAGGATTATTTGGTCTTTGGTTAGAAATATTGGACAATAAATATAACAATAGATTGCCTCCATTGCCTAAGAAGAGATAATTACAGGTGCCTACTTATATAAATTACCTCTCTTATTGATTTTCTGGTTAGGGTTCTTGTTATGGTCCATATTTCTAAAATAATTAAGGGTCATCATTTAAAAAAATACTTTATGTACATTTTGATCATTGTAACCTGTCGGAATGTGATACAATTTCAAATACAGTCGAACCCATTATCTCGGCATTGATTAACTTGCCAAACCTAGTAAGTTGACATTTTTGAAGTGGAACCACCAAATTCCCTCTTTGTCTTAGCATTTTCTCATCATTTACGCCAATTCTTTTATGTCGCCGAACCCTACTATCTCGGGCACAAAAGAGGGCTAAATATCTCGACCTGTTTGACAACTTATCGCTGGCTTTTGAAAATGTTATTTACCAATGCCACTTTGCTAACAATAAATTGTCATGGCTTGTTAACAACCTGCAGCTTAAACTTAGAAGGGCATTGTTTTCCTCATCGGGCGCGAAGTTTGCCACGGGCAAAATAGGCACACTGTTGCCCTTCATCTGGCTCACACCACTTTTGAAGTAACCGCTTGTACGGTATTTTCAGAGGCAGCTTCGGGGGTTTCCCCCCCAACTGTTGGAGAGCGGTTGAGGGTGTGCGCCTAATAAGTGCGACCTGTTTCACCCCCTTCCTCTTGCCTTAGAAATCCGGGTTCGACTGTACTTGAATATGATTGATTTGGAATATATGAGCATCTTACTTTGGACTTGCTTATTCAGCATTATATTGTGTGCTGATGAACTATTTGATTTAGTTTTTATTTTAAATTGTAAACTGATGGCTGAATTTTATAAAAATATTATTTCTAATTTAATAGAGCATTACATTTTGTTGTTTTTTAGTGGAGGAATTTGTACCGTCTGTGATTGAGCCATCATTTGGCATTGGAAGAATCATGTATGTCATCTTGGAGCACAACTTCAAAACAAGAAAGGATGATGAGCGAAGAACAGTTAGTTTTTTCAACAATCTTAGTTAGAAGTAAATTATTCCTACATTTGGTAGAAAACCCAAACAGATTTCCAAGAGAAGTAAATATTTTTTCTGTATATTTACAGAGAGAGAGAAAGAAAGAAAGAAAACTATAGGAAGGTGACCAGTTTTGATGTTTTGTATGAAAGTTTTTAAAAATATATTTTCAGTATGATTATTATATTTATTTTATTTTTTATTTGGTGGTGGTGGTGGTGTGTGTGTGTAACTGTGCCCCCCCCCCACACACACACACACACTTTTAATTCTTTGTTATAACTTATTGACTAAAATATATCTGTTGGGGTGTAGGATGGGTAAAGGAGTGTTATTTATTTTATTTTTTAATTTTAGGGATTCATTTTGCATTTTGTATTTACATGTATCAGATTATATTATTTACATGAAATATATATTTTCTTTTCAACAAGTGTGATCTTATGATATTTCAAATCTTCATTTATGAATTTAATTTATCCATATATTATTCTTTGTACTAAATTTATTAAAATTTGAAAGGTTAGCTAAAGAATACTCTAATTTTTATTTTGAAACATATTTTTCTTATGCTAAAATAAAACATGGCACAAGATTAAATAAATGCTTTGTGGTAAAATAAATAAAATAAGTATAAATGAAAATGAAATTATTGCTTTAAGTAAAATACAAAACTATAGAAAATTAGAAGAGTGAAAGAATGGTTTGTGATAAAATATTATACAATAAAAATTTAGGGAAATTGCTTTCAGAAAACCACAATAGAAGATTAAGGAATGTTTTGGGGTAAATGTATTTCAACAGAAATTTAAAGGAAACTTTATAGTAAAATATTTCAGAAAGTTAAAGGAATGCTTTGTCTTTAAATACATTCAGCAGAATTTAAGGGAATATTTCATGATAAAATATTATACAAGAGAATTTTAAAGAGGTTTGTGATAAAATACAACAGAAATACAAATTTATGGTTTAAACTAGAGAAAACAATTAATGTTGTTTTAAACTTACAGTATCTCAGTCTGCCACCCATCATTGCACCATACAAGTGTTCAGTGTTCCCTCTCGGCCAGAATCCAGAATTCGAGCCTTTTGTTAAAAAACTCTGTAAGTATTTTCTTTTAATAATTGTTTTAGAATTTGAGCCTTTATTAATAATTTTTAAAAATTGTCTTAGAATTTGAGCTTTATTAATTTTTAAAAAAACTCTGTGAGTATTTTCTTTTAATAATTGTCTTAGAATTTCAAACTTTCGTTGAAAAACTCTATAAGATTTACTTTTAATAATTGTTTTACCTCATAAATTACCACACTTATTGACATCTCAGGTGTTATAATTTGTTGTTTTCATCTTTAAAATTGCAATCATCTTGCTGTGGCTTTCATTACTGTACTGTGTATACGCTCTACATTAATTTTTTGCTCCTGAAGTAATTATAGGTACATGTCAGTACTGTTTGCCATCCCTTAGGCAGATATTATTGATACTCTTTGCCATCCCTTACACAGGTAGGTATTGATAGTCTTTGCCATCCCTTAGACTGGTTGGTATCAATACTGTTTACCATCCCATTTCATATTCAGGTTCTCAAGAACTGTATTGAAAATTAATTTCTTATATAAGTATTCTCCAGTCAACTCTGTACAGTTATAGGCACTGTTTGCCCTGAAACAAATTTGTGAATATAGCACTTTTATGAAAAAAAGAATACATTTATCATAAGCATTACACACTTATTTCATTTTTTGGTATTTTATCTATATATATATATATATATATACACCAAATTGTTGCTATTGGAAGTTTAATAAGTTATATGGCAGAGTGAGAATTTCAACCCTAAGCCAATTGCTACAAGTGCATTGAAGATATAAAATGACTGTTATTAAAAAGATGAATCAGCAGCTGTCATCTTCCAGTGATGATAATAACAGCAATAATAATAATAATAATAATGACCTGAGCACTTCACAGTATATACACATAAAATATAATACACTACCAAAAAAATCTTCACACAAATTGTTCAAGACATAAGAAAACTGAAGATAATACGAAAGATTAGAAAACTGAAGATGGTATGAATGATAATTGTTTGTGTAAAATGACAAATAAAACTAATAAATGTATGTTCAAAAGAAAACATAAATAAAAATGGATATACTAATGTACACTGATGACAGAAGAGATGGTACTGTTCTTGCTTATGAAAAATAAGTCTGGAGTGCTTCATGAAAATAGTGTGTCTCAGTTCAGAAGGCAACCTATTCGATACGGACGGACCCTTAAATTAATAAGCAGATGAATAGCTGTTCTAGTTTCCAAGTAGGATGTCTCATTTGGACTTGCAGAGACAATGTAGAAAGAAATATGAATGATTGCACCGTTTAAAATATATGAATGGTTCAATTTGGGGATGTTGAAGAGGGTGGGCAAGGGTATAGTATAAACTACTGTAACGATTTAAATAAGGTGAAGAATATATTGTAAAGCATTGTTTCTTAATTTTGTTGATTTTTTTTATTTTAGAAAATATTTTTATCTGCTTTGTTTTTCTGTGAAATGTCGTGTATTTTTATATTTTTAATATACTTTTTGGTAATTGTTTTAATTTAAATTGATTATCCTAGGTATCAAAAAAAAAGCACTGCAAGTGCAGGAAAGGTAACTGAGACATCCTTCACTTTCATTCTCTTCCCATTAACAATTTTATATTAAATACAGACTTCACTATAGACAGTAGCTAGATGTGTCTCTCAGTAAACTCTTAAGATTGAAAAGGAACTGCATTTTGTTAGTGATCCATAACTACTTGTTTAACTACTGTGTTTCAAATCTTTTATACTTGTTTGAAATGTGAAAGTAAGTCTTTATTCTTCTGTAATTTAAAATAACTAATTAATGGATTTTCTGTTGTTTTTTTTAAAAATAGCTGATGCATTGACAAAGTGCGGCGTTTCGCATAGAGTGGAGGAAGGCAAGGTATCTATTGGCCGACGTTATGCACGCACAGATCAAATCGCAATACCTTATGGGATTACAGTTGATTTTGATACATTGAAAGAACCCCATACAGCCACATTGCGAGAACGTGAAACCATGAAGCAGATTCGGGTACCAGTATGTATTAATGTGCTTGTGCTTGTGTTGTGTTCAGAATGTGTATTGCTTGCGTACAAAATATTGTCATGAAGAACAAGAAAAAGTTAATGAACATGCCATGATTGGTTTGAGCACATCTCTGCATACTGAACAAAGTTTTTTTTAATGTTAATGTTTAGATTTCTTACCTACTCTGCATACTGAACAAAGCTTTTTTTATGTTTATGTTTAGATTTCTTACCTACTCTGCATACAGAACAAAGTTTTGTTGTTTTTTTTTTATGTTTAGATTTCTTACCTACTCTGCATACTGAACAAAGTTTTTTTTATGTTTATGTTTAGATTTCTTACCTATTAGAATGGTCTTATTCATATACCATGCTATCTTTATTATTTCTCTGGTCATCATTTGTCAAAAGTCACTGTAACTGTGACAGTAAATTCTTTCAGATATTTGTGTTATAAAATTATGTATGCAAACAGTGCAATAATTCACCTTTTTACAATATTTAACACCTAACTCTTTATAACTCTAAGCAGTGTAATTATTAGTACTGGGGCAAGCTAGCTATGCTTGGGTGTTTGAGGAAATGGAGCATTTTTGCCTAGATTTAGGTATATTTTTTTCAAAAGTTACCGCTAATACTTTTGTTAATTGATTTCTACAGATTGAAGAGTTGTCTTCCCTTGTACAGGACTTGACACAATACAAGACATCTTGGGATGAAGCACTGCAAAAATATCCCATATTCGAGCAGCAGACATCTACTAAATGAGACCTTGAGCTTTAGCAGTTTGATATGTTTCCTCTTATCGTGTTCATTTTTTTAAGTTTGATCTGAAAGGGCCTGTTCAGATATATTTTTCATTATTAAAAACAAAATTCTACAAACATACAATATATTGTTTTCTTATTTATTGCTTATTTTAATTTGGTGGGGTTCATTATTTTACAAGAGCTTGGTTGTTCATAATCTTTTGATTATTTTAACTCTTCACTGCTAACCGAATTAAGATTAGTGCAAAAATGTCAAATTCATTTGAACATTAAAGGCAATTAGTAACTAAACATCATTAATTTTTTAATTATTTTGTAGGGTTTATGTATGTGAGATTTATCATACTTTTCCCAGCAGTTACATGCCCTTTTATTCTTCTGGAAACAAGTTACTTGTTAGTCAGTTTCAGTCAAATAGAAATTCGGTAGTATGAAAGTATCACTTGAAAATTTAAAAAAAAAAAGAATAATAACCTGCAAATCTAAATATGCAATAAGTTTTGAGAAGAAATACAGAGAACATTTCTTGACACAAAAAAAAAATGTGTGCATGAATTATAATGACTTGTGTGCAGTATGAGAGGGAAATCACTAGGAAACAGTCGATAAAGGAAGCTCCCTCTTGCAACATATTTACACCACTACCTCCTACAACAGTATAGTACTGCAATATCCTTTATCAACCAGTTTGTTTGCTTTTCTTCCCTGCACCGGACTTAACATTAGAGTTATCATCCGAATATTGGACTTAATCTGACCATGGACTAAAAATCCCACTTCATTATGTTGTGTGCCTGGGGTTTTTTATACTTTTTTTTTGTTTTTTGTTTTGGGGAGGGGAGACAAAATCAGCAATAAAGTGAAATAATGGGAAACAATCCAAAGTATTGACTTTAAAACAGTCAGTTCTAAATAGAATGATTGCCAATAATAAGTGTACAATTGTAACAAAAACTAAATCACATAAAACCTAACTAAAATATTCACATATACGTATAAGCTGTTGATTTGAATAAAATAATTTTCAGTTACAAATCTGGCTAATTATTTATGCAAGATTAGTTTGGTTTAATGTTTGCTCTGGGATGAACTTCATTTTCGATTAAAATCTGTTAATTGCTAGTCATTCTTTCACATAAACACTGTTATGCTTTAAGGTTTAGGGACTATTTAATGCCTGTGAGGTGACCATATGAACATTGGAATTGTTATGCTAGAGATTCATGTAGTTATGTATTTGAACAAAATTTACTGCACCAGTGTTTTTCTTTATAAAAAGATATTTTCAAAAAGAGCGGTTGTGCCTTTATGTTTTTATTTTGTTATTTTAAATGTTAGTCATCCATGGGTTGAATTGTTAATGATTTGTGTACCTTCTTTGAAATGATCCTGTCTCTAATTTGGATGTTCATGATTTGTTTACCTTTTGTCATCTGTGGCTTTGACATTAATAATTTGTTTACCTTCTTTGAAATGAATCTCCTTGGATTGAATAGTATATCAGCACCATAAGATAACATGAAGTAACAATAAATTCATCAACTGCATTTTTTGAAAATTGGGAAAGCAGCCAGCCCAGATGTAATTCCCCCAGAAGCGCTCAAGGTAGACATTTCAACCACAGTCAACATACTGCTGCCTCTACTGCAGAAAATTTAAAGGGAAGGAAGAGTACCAGCAAAAGGACTGGAAAAAAGGACACCTGTAAAACTTCCCAAGAAAGAAGACTTAGGATTCTGCAAGAACTGGTGCAACATCATGCTACTGTCAGTATCTATCAAAGTACTGACCTGCATCATCATTGACTGGCTGAAAGACATAGTGGAATGAAAAACTTAGACCAAAACAACCTGCTTCAGGAAAGACAAGTCGTGTACAGATCAGATAGCAACACTCCGAATCATCATCAAACAATCCTTGGAGTGGCAGTCAACGCTTTACCTCAACTTCATTGACTTTTGTCAAGTGTTCTTCGATAGTGTAGACACAAAAACCATCTGGCAGCTCCTCCATCATTATGAAATCCCTCAAAGTTTCATCACCCTGATCCAGCAACTTTATGAATGCGCCACATGCCAAATTATCCACAACTGCAAATTGACAGAGGACTTTGAGGTGAGAACAGGAGTCCGACAAGGATGCATGCTTTCCCCAATGATCTTCCTGTTAGTGGTCGACTGGATGATGTGTCAGGCAACTAAAACAGGAAAAAACGAAATACAGTGGTCCCTGACTTAGTTCCTTGAAGACCTGGACTTTGTGGACGACTTGTGCCTGATGTCCCAGAAATGCCAACTTATGCAACAGAAAACCAATAACCTGGCCCAAGAAGCATCCAAGACTGGAATGCAGATCAATGTAGAGAAGACTGAAACCATGACCCTGTTAAAAATGCAGCAGAAGCCAATCACCCTTGAAGTCACCTCTTTCACCTACCCGGACAGCATTGTATCAGCAACAGGTGGTTCTGGCAAGGACATCAAAGCCAGAATCGGGAAAGCTAGATATACCTTTATTACCCTGAGATGAGTCTGGAGGTCAACATCACTGTCTGTCCGCAAAAAGCTACGAATTTTCAACAGCAACGTTGTCTGTCCTCCTCTATGGCTCAGAGACCTGGAGAGTCACGAACACCCTAATCAAAAAGCTCCAAGTATTCGTCAACGGCTGCCTTTGCAGCATACTGAAGATCAGGTGGACAGACAAACTAAAGAACTCCGATTTGTGGCAGTGGACAAACCAAGATCTCATTGGCCAGCAGATTGCCAGGCGGAAATGGCGATGGATAAGACACCCCCTGCAGAAACGCCCACAGGACTTTAACACGGCAGTGGAATCCCCAGGGAAAGAGAAGGGTCTGTCGACCTAAGACCACCTGGAGACGATCCTGTGATGAGCTGCAACCTGTCGTAGGGTGAACTGAAAAAGGCTGTCTAGAATCGAGTGCACTGGAGAACTGTTGTCAAGGCCCTTTGTTCCAAGGAAATAAGCAAGTAAGCAAAAGTCCTTCAGCTACCCGTATTTCCATTTAAATTTACTTTGAAGCCAGCATAATGTTAGAGACAATCAGACAGACAGAGTGAGAGGAGAAACAAATACAATTTTCAAAGTTCACAGCAGTACAGATTTCGAAAAATATGTTTAATACTGGCATGCTAAGATATTTATAATTTTAACAATAGATCTGAAGGAAGGGAAACCCTTATGAAAATCTTAAAATCTTTATCTCCAAAAAATTTCAGCCCAAAACAGAAAAATAACTGATAAAATAGAAGTAGAGAATTTAGTAGAAAGATTCGTCACACACTGTTATTATGTTTTCTCAAAACGTTTACCGAATGTTGTGAGCTCTTCTTTTGGTTCTGTCCTTTATGAAGAAATCTGGTGGCTCTTTGCGAGATTTGGATTCCATGGCAGAAAATCTTGATTTTACGGTCACCTCACAAAAAAATCCAGAATATATATCAGTATTATTTTTTCTTATCTCTACACAAACGCACACACGCAGACCTAAACAGATCCTTATGACAAATAAATTTTATTATTATTACTTATTCTATTTATTTATTTATTAAATTATGCGCTCGCTACCACCATTCCCACCCCTATTGTGTTAATCACGAATCGCATGTTGCGAAGTTCTGCAATAAATTCTTCACAATCTTATTAGATATTTGTACCGGGTTTTCCCGATATACTCACTGAAAGCAAAGGTGAAGAAATTAAGTGTGACGTGTTTCTTTCAGATTTCTTTCTTATTTTTTCTTTCTTACATCAGCTCGCCTTTGGCTTAAGTAGTTAATTTAGTTTAATTAAATGTAAATACACGTATATTTTCAATATATAGCAGAAGAAGAATAACGATGAAAGCTCAAAAGGGGTGTGCAAAAGTTGTAAGACAGGTTTAAACATCTTTAAGGAAGGAGGGATGTGTCCAGTTTGTTACAAAGGTGATGTGACTATCTCATTAATGAATTCCAGCATATTAATATGATACACAACACCTATCATCTTAGATGTCATGAACAGTAATTAGTAAGAATTCCATCATATTAATACACAACACCTATCATCTTAGATGACATGCACAAGTAATTGGTAATGATTCGACCTCTCTGACACACACATGCACACAAACAAATGCATGTATATATATATATGTGTGTTTGTATAAAATATAGTACATAGATCGGCGTGGTCCAATTGAAGTCCCGCAATCATACAAAAAATCCTTATTTAATTATATCGTATAATTAAGCTTTTTAAAATCTTAAATGGTCCGCGATTTTTAAATTTTGGGAATGTGTGGCCTTCGGAGTTGAGTAATTTGGACCACCCTGATATAGATTCATGTGTATCTGTCTACAGATATAAAAAAATAACACGTACCTTTTGAGAATGGTTGGCCTCAACAATCTATATCAAGGGTGGTCTATATATCGGAACACTAAGTACTGGCTCCTAACTGCTTCAGGATGTTGGTTATCATCTGGTCTAGTCGGTAAGAATACCAGACGGACCGAGATAGAGAAGTAATACACATGCATAGATCGGCCGCCTAAAGGCCAGCTACACCAACTGACTACACTTGCGAGGCCTTCCACAACAAGGAGAGAAGGGGGTGGTGGGTTGAGCCTAACTAGGGCGAACTTGAAAATTGCTGCCCCAAAGCGCGCGCGCACACACACACACACACACACAAATTTACATCCATCTAACATAATATTTAATAATTCTGTTATAATTCGTACATAAAGTGTATAATTTAGATTTTTTAATGTTTTTCTATTTCTTATTGTGCATATATATTATTATTTTCTGGTATGTAATACATTGTCGATGTCAGTAATTTCGTTACTTATGACGTAATGTATGAATAAAGAGAATGTGGGATTTATAGTTTTGATATATATTTTAATGAATATACGTTGTATAATATCACACAATTTCTACCCTTAACAATGTCATCTAAGTGTTTATTTTTAATATCCACAACACAAGATAAAGCGAAGTTATATATATATAGGCTTATTTCCCGCTGTCGCACTTCAGTTCAGTCAGCAAAAAATGGTCAGTGGTATTTTTAACCTCAACGAGAAAGAATTAAAAATTCAAGAACGTCACGCATAGGTAATGCTGCTAGTATAACCAAATGGCGCGTAACACAAGGACCTGGAAGGTAGAAAAGGAGTATAAAGTATGAAAAGAAACCTGGACGGTGAGCAATGCTTTAAAAAAATCACACCATTACAAAGACAATTAGAAGCATTCTGGGATCTTGTTTTTCTTCAGATTGAAGGATTGCGGGAGTTTGTTGGTACAAAGATTCTTGTCTGGCTGGAATTGCTGTGGTTTTTAAGAGCTCTCTAATTTCCAGGAATCGCATCGCTCTTGATAAAATTTTTTTTTAAAATCGCTCATTGATAATTTGCATACAGATTCAGAGAAATCTTTCTGGTGGATAAGGTAGGTAAAGTTTTAAAATAGGCAGAGAAATTTTGTTTTTTATTAGTAAACTTGATAATCAGATGGAACGACGAAAGGAAGGATGGGTGCATAGATAGGTAGGTAGGTAGGTAAATAGATAGATTTGTAACATAAATCATATATTTGAGACAGATTGATAATTTTTCATCTCATTCAAATCAAGAGCTGCATTTTTTTTTTCTAAAAGTGTACTACAATAGCTATTTAAAAATGATATTAGAATTTTTCATCTCATTTAAATCAAGAGCTGCATTTTTTTTTCTAAAAGTGTACTACAATAGCTATTTAAAAATGATATTAGAAAGAAACGTATACATGAGGTCTATCAGGGCAAGTAGTATCGCATATACTTGAAAGCTAATAATGTTGAAATGTTGTTACCATGACTTTGGGGTGCAATTCTTCAATATTGTTCACATCGTGGAAAAGTACAAATTAAACTGATTGGCTATCTACAAAAATTGTGATACGATACGGTGAAGATTTGTGTCCTGCCTTGAGTTTGTTTTGCGTTAAATTATGTTCTGGATTAAGTTATAGTCTGCATAAAGCTATGTTTTTCATTAAGTTCTGGATTAAGTTATAGTCTGCATTAAGCTATGTTTTGCATTATGTTCTGGATTAAGTTATAGTCTGCATAAAGCTATGTTTTGCATTAAGTTATAGTCTGCATTAAGTTCTGGATTAAGTTATAGTCTCATAAAGCTATATTTTGCATTAAGTTCTGGATTAAGTTATAGTCTGCATAAAGCTATGTTTTGCATTAAGTTCTGGATTAAGTTATGCAGAGTAACTTTTTACGTCTAGTTATTTCACTGTACTCAAAAGTGGATTTTGCTATAAAAAAAAACCAACAACCTACAATTAAAAAATCCCACAACAATATTTGTAAAATTCTTATTGGCTCCTTGATAAATTTGCTGGTGATTTTTGGACCTGAAGATATTCATTGCCCCTAGATTTATGATATTCTCCCTTGTCAATGTGTCACTTGTCACTTATATTTCTGTATCAGGGAGCACATTTCCACATTGCAACTCGTCAGACAGTCAATGACAAAACTCAAACACGTATTTAACTGTTCAATGGCAAGACTTTGCTCAATTGTTAGAAATATAAGGTCACTGAGTACGTGAGGTCCTCTAATCAAACTAACATTACGTTTATAGAAACGTAGGGTATCAAGGACGGGAAAGGTCAAGGTGAAGTATGATTTCCAGGTGATGCGATTAAGTTCACAAGCGACTGTAATGGAAATAGGAATATTGCCATCCAGTCTATAACGTGGCCATATCTGACTGATGGTATGCCAACAGATTGTTATCCATTTTAAACACGTGGCCATATCTGTATGATGCTTTGCTGACATACATCTATCCAGTCTAAAACTTGTGTCTGCCTGAGGTATGCTGACAGACTCCCAACCAGTCTGTTAAAACTGTGGACATATCTGTCTAATGGTATGTTGAGTTACTATTAAGCAGTCTAAAACATGGTCGTATCTGTCTGATAGTGTGCTGAGTGACCACAAACCAATCTAAAACGTGGTCGTATCTGTCTGATGGTATGCTGAGTGACTACTAAGCAGACTATTAAACTGTGGTCATATCTGTCTGATAGTATGCTCACAGACTACTAACCAAGCTGTGTTGAGCCAGGTTTCAATAAAAACATGTCAGTTGTGCGGTTAATAACGTAGTTGCATTGAGCCAAGTTAAACATTTGCACTCTTCTTCCTCGGTTCTTTTGGGTTTATTTTTGTAAAAGAATCAACGTTTTATAATTTATTATATTACATTATGTTGTGTTGTGCCGTGTTATATTATATTAATACATACATTATTCTTCTAAGAAAAAGCATTCATCGTAATACTAAATTAGTGAATATTAGAGTAGACGAAAGGAAAAAAAATCAAAACTGTTGGTTTGGGGGAATAAAACATCTAAAAATCCCAGCCCACAAATATTTCTTCGTGAAAGTGTAAATATCTCCACCCTCTCAGACCACCTTACCCCTTGCCCCCAAAACGCACCGTGACAATCTTTCCACGTGCCCTGAATTGTGCATGGTTAACCCGCTATATTCCTTTAACTTCAAAGAATGTGGTAAGCAAGATTAAATCTAACTTTAGCGCCACGCGCATCAAGCACGCGATTGGAGCGTGCGGTCGATAGACCCTGACACATGAACAGCGCAAACCTCACTTATTCGACTCATACTGTGCGCATAGGTAAACAGTTCACTTTGATCACATAAATTCAAACCTAACTATAGGGGTTTTTTCATCACCCCTATCCCGACTGTTAATTTTCGGGATTGCCCTGTTTAAGTGCACTTAGGTAGGTCTCTAACAGTCCTAAAAATTGCAGCATCGTAAGTCAAGGACAGTGACATGGTCAGCAGATTTTCCTCGAATGCTGACACTATTTTGGAAGTCACGTCATTAACTTTATTTCAAGTTTATAAATCTTATTATTATGTACACCAAACACGTCATTTAGCTGTTGGCAAACAGGCAGTTCAAGCTAAATATGTGAATATATGACGTCATTTAGCAGTTTTCTGTATGTCCTGTCCTTTGATGAGCTTTATTTTTAAACTTCAATGTTTTGTTATCGTTGGCACACTTTAACACTTATATTTACAATTTGAACAGTTGTTAAGCAATGGTGGGTTGCTATGCTATTTCTAATATAACAAGTTTCATTGCTCAAGATAACTGAGTCAAAACTCCCTCAACAAAAATCCTCGGGAGAGAACATGTACAAATAACCACTTTACCACTTCTTTCTACAGGAACGAATTCAGCCACAGCGTATCTTACAACATTTTATAAGTCTATTTCTAAACAAAGCAAGTGTTTTGATAGATAGATAGATAGATAGATAGCGATGCTGGTGTCAGTGTGCTCCGTATGTGTTAAAATACGAAGGTGTAAAATATAGTCTTGGCCTAATTTTACAATTCGTGTACTTTCAATTCTTCATACAGCCACTTTTTCCTCTGTTGCAGTGTCATGGCTTTTGAGCAAAGTGGAATAACGGATCTTGATGCCGCTGTAGAGCAGTGGGCACACCGGAAAGCTGAAAAGTCATTCGGAATTAAAAAAGTCAAAAATTATATATTTGAAGTAAAATGGAACAGGGTGAAATTTAGTCACACCCAGGGTGAATGGAGAAGGGAAGCAACCATCCCTACACCACCTAACACCATGATCCACGATGTAGCCTTTGAGAACGACATGGATACAGAGGCGAAGCAGAATCTGAAAGTAGAAAAAACAACCAAAGCCATTTGTAAGGTCACTATGACCCAGGGATTCTCCGTGAGCACTGATCTGGGATTAACCCTCGAACTCCGTGATGCGGTGGCTCCGGCGGCCATTGCATTTGGCCAGACCATCACACTTGACCAGAAGGAGATGGTCATCGAAAAGAAACAGATCTGGTCCGTAGACACCATGGTCAAGGCTCCGCCCAGATCGCTGACGATCGCCAAGATGTATGTGAAAGAACATAATTTCATCGGTGAGTTTTCATCAGAAGTTACGTTGAAAGGAATCGTGAGAGTTAACATTTACAAACGAAATAAGAACAAAACGTTTATTGCAGAAATAGAGGGTGACATTGCTAAAGTGTTGCGAAGTCATGCTCCTATATGTTTTGGATTTTGGAAAGGTGTAACGATGAGTGAGGTCGATTGGGTCTTGCGAGGCAGGTGCAACTTCCATTTTGGCTTGGAGCAGAAAGTTTCAGCTAGAAGCGAACCCTTAGTACCAAGTGGAGTTGTGAGCACAGACAGGCCGAATGAAAATGTAGACATTGGCATGCCATCTGTTGAATGAACGCCGATATACAAGTGAACGTGTGAACTTTTTTTTTTTTAATAGTGAAACATTTCATTAAGGCAAATTGTCTCTCGTCATAACCTTACAGAGAAATTTCAGAAAGTTGTGAATGTTAATATGAATTTGATATTTTCCGCAAAACATTTAATTGCAATAAATTAGGATAAGAATTTCTTGCATGCTCGTGAAAGTGTATTTACATTGATTTGATAATAATGTCTATAGTTTAAAGTTTAAAAAGTAGAAACAGACACTTTGCCACTGTCAGTGAAAAATTTCCGATGGGACGTGACAAATATGTAGACGTCAAGCAACACACTTTAAATAGAGGAAACTTTTAATTACGTCAAGAAAATACATTTTGTTTTGACTTTTTAGATAAGATCTGCAACACAATGCATATAAAACTCATAAACACATACACACTGTGGATATATATATATATATAACTCATAAGATTATACATATCTTTATTAATTGTCAAGGGTGCTTTTTTGTGTTTTGTTTTATATTTATTTTTGTCATCTTTCTTGTTTCTGTCTCCCCTGTGATCATTACCATCATTATCAATATAGAAGTAGGAACAACAAATACAAAATCATATTTTTCTTCAAAATTTCTCCCTTCACCAGCGACCATTCATCACCATTACGACATGGCAGGCTTATTATTTTAAAGTCTTTTCAAACTAGTTAAACTATGTAAGCCGTTCTCTTAAAGTGCATTATGGTGAAAAAGACGGAAAGAAGTGTTAAGTATAAATTAATTCTTTAGTTATACAAATGGGTAGTAACGCAAATGTCGACTCGAGATTATGGTGGTTGAGGGTGGAGAGTCCAAAGTACATGTGGAAAATATACTTGTATTTACAATAAAAGGACACGAGTAAGAAAGATTACTGAAAGAAAGTTGCGCATCACAGATAATTTCACCTTAGCTGTCAGTGAGTGTATCGGGAAATCAGATTGTGAATATTTTATTGCATGACTTTGCTTACGTCAGATCAGCGTGTTTCTTAGCAACATGCGCGGTTTTCTAAGTGCTTCGTCATTATACACACTAGTGGTGGGGCACATAATTTAATAAATAAATAGAATAAGTAATTGTAATAAAATTATTTGTCACAAGGATATATATATATATATATATAGTGTGTGTGTGTGGTGTGTGTGTGTGTGTGTGTGTGTGTGTGTGTGTGTGTGTGTGTGTGTAGATATAAGCAAAAAATAATTCTGATCTACTTTCTGGAGTTTTGTGAGGTGACCGTAAATTCAGATTTTCAGCCACAAAATCTAAATCTTGGAAACAGTCACCAGGTTTCTTTCTAAAGGACACATCCAAAAACAGTACTCACAACATTCGGTAACCGTTTAGAGATAAAATAACAGCAACGTGTGACAAATCTTTCTAGCAAATGAAAATTTTGATAGTTCTTTTTACAGTTGACTAAATTCCCTAATTCTATTTCATCACTGTTATGCTTGAAATGTTTTGGAGATAAAGTTTTAAAGGTTTTGATAAAGGTTTACCTCCCACCCATCCTTCAGATCTATTGTTAAAATTATAAATATCTTAGCATGCAACTTCCATTTTGGCGTAGAGCAGGTTTCAGCTAGAAGCGAACCCTTGGTACCAGGTGGTATGGAGAGCACCGACTTGCCGAATGAAAATGTAAACATTGGCTCGATAGTTGTTGAGGTAAACCCCGATATACCAAATGCAACGTGACCTTTATAATAGTGAAACATTTCATTAAGGCGAAATGTCTCTCGTATTGCTCTAACAGAAAATTTCAGAAAGATGTGAATGTAGTGTTATTTAATATGAATTTGATATTTTCCGCAAAACATGGAGTTGTAAAGGTTAGGATCAGAACTTTTGTGTATGCTCTTGAATGTGCATTAACATTAATTTGATAACAATTACTGTACTTTAAAAATAAAAAAACCTACAAGCAGACACTTTGCCAAAATGATATATACCCATAACATTTGTGTTCGTTAGCGCGAGACATGTCATTAGATGCAAACGCACTTTGAATATGAAATATTTCTTCTAAGATAAAACACTTAATTACGTCAAGAAAACAAGTATTGTTTTGACATGTTCTAGTTTAAGTCTGCAACTGAATCAGGTACGTAAACACTTACTTACACATAAACACACACGCACAAAATAATGCTTGTTTGTGATTCCATCCACCATCCCCATAATCTCGAAGCGAGTCTTGTGTTAGTGTCCATGTAAATAACTCAAGCATTGATTTAGCTAACATTTCTCCTCTTCTTTTTCACCAAAATGCAATTTAAAAAAATAAAATGGCTTACTAGTTTAAGTAGTTTGAAAAGACTAAACATATTAAGACCGCCATATCGTAATTTTGAGTCTTGAGGAGTGGCATATGGTCGGATTGTTTCAGGGGAGAAATTAATTTTAGGAAAAATGTGTTTGTTGTTGTTATTTTGCTACCACAATTATTGATAATGATCAAGGGGAGACAGAAGTACAGTTAAAGTAATCATTTAAACACGAAGTACATACACGACAAAATATAAGTACACACAATAAATAATCGTTTAAGCACAAAGGCCAGCTGCAAGAAAAAGAAAAAGTAAGAAAGAAAACTGAAAGAAAGAAGAGCATCACAGGTGGTTTCACCTTAGCTGTTAATGGGTGTACCGGGCAAACCCGGTGCAGGTATTAAAACACCACTTCGCTGACCTAACGTAAGCCAAGTCATGAAGTAAAATCTTCACAATCTTATTAAGCGCTTCGTCATTACTCACAATAGTGGTGGGGAGCGGGGTACATATAATAAATAAATGAAATGAGAAATGATAATAACATTGTTATTTGTCTAAGGATGTATATACACGTGTGTTGGATGACGTAATATCAATTTTCTGCCACGTAATCCAAATATCGCAAACAGCCATCAAATTTCTTTATAAAGGACAGACCCAAAATCAGAGCTCACAATATTCGGAACCGTTTTGAGAAGAAAAAAAACAACAACAGCAGCATCACGAGATTCTAGTAAGTGAAAAATATGTTCTTTCTTTTCCAGGTGATTAAGTTCTCTCATTCATTTTCATCATTGTTATATTTCTGTTTTAGGCTGAAATGTTGAGTTTTTAAGGTTCTGATAAGTATTTTCCTCCCACCTCGTCCTTCAGCTCTATAGTTACCTTAAAACGATTTCCAGAAATCCGCACCATTGTTAGTTTTGAAAAATGATGAATATACAAAATGAATTTCGAACTTTTCATATCCGCTAATGTATTCACTGCGACAATAAGCGCGCGCGCGCACACACAATGTCTTCTTAAAGCTTGTAAACATTAACTAAGCATAGACTGATACAGATGTACATATACTTGTAGTGATCTCTGAGATGCTGTTGGTGCCCTTAAAACTTAGCATTATAAAGACGTCAAATAGTTCACCAAATTGTTTGCTCCAAGGAGAGCTGTGGTTTTAATTTCAATTCTAAGAGCGAACAGTGCGTGCACAACTGTAGTGTTCATGTCGATCTTGACAGTAGACTCAAGTAATGTGATTACGAGGATGGAAGTGGCCAAAACAACCTCTGTCACTCGCTCTGTACTAGAAAAGGTTCTTTTAAGTTCTCTCTGTCAACTTGACTGGTGTACTGACCTGCTCAACTAACCTTACATAAATTTTATATCAGTTTTTCGACTTAATAGCCAATCTAAGCGCAGGCAATTTTAGGCCACTTTTTTAATTCTTTTAATTTATGACAAAACTAACAGGTCTGATTTTCTGTGAGTTATTTTTCCTTCATTTTATTACAAATCTAACCATTTTTTTAAAAAGATCATTGCACTATGATTTTATTGCGTAATCAGTCTATACTTGTAGAAAATTATAATTCATCTCGATTCAAACAATGAAATAATATATTGCATACTACACTAATTTAAGTGTATTAAAGAAATTATTATTTTCAAGCAACAATGCGCCTCTATGCTTTACTACAAGAGATAAGACTAAATCGTTTCATTATAATCTAAGTCATAATGGGAGATAATTTAATTCTGCACGTTTAGATTTGGAAATAGATCAGAGCGCCATATAGCTGAAAGAAGGGGGCTCTTTAATGTATGTATTATTTTCAACTTTCTAACATTCATCTGGAATTATCAGGACTGCTGTAGCATCTTGCTTATTCTTTCTCTTAAAATTATTTTGTAAGTGTTTGGTGTTCTTTGTCTTTCAGATTAGTACGACAACATGGATGCGAACCAAGGACTAACAGATCTGAATACTGTGATAACTCTATGGGCGAAGAAAACTGTGAAAAAGACACTAAAGGTCGATCCAAAAAAACATAGACTTGAGGTCGGTTTAGAGAGAGTCACTTTCACGCCTGTACAGACCACTTGGGCGAGGCGACCCAGCAGCATACCAGCGCCCCCCAACACTACCATCTACCAGACATCTTTTACCAACAACACCGACCACGACGCACAGAACAACCTGAAGGTCGAGAGAACGTCCAAGGCGACCTTCAAAGCCACCGTTCTCAAGGGCTTCACTACAAGCACTGACATGAAGCTGCATCTCGACTTGCCTGAGGACGTGTCTGCGGCTGCCGTCGCTTTTGGTCGAACCATTACGCTTGATCGGTCTGAAGAGACTGTCATTGAGCAGCAGCAGAAGTGGTCCGTTGACTCGCTGATACCGGCTCCACCTAGGTCTGTGACCAAAGCTAGAGTGGACATAAAGGAAAACCACTGGGAGGGCAACTTCAGCACGCTGGTCAAGATCAAGGGCAGGGTTCTTGTGAGGGTCATCAAGAACAAAGCGCCTGAGAAATTTGTTGGGGTGGTCGAGGGCGATGTCGCCACAATATTTAAGGGGTATGGCACCAGCGTTGCACCCGGTGAGGTCATCTGGAACCTGGAAGGCAAGTGCAGCTTCGATTTTGGCGTGGAACAGTTGATCTCGGTAGAGCACGAAAGCGAGAAAGAAGCCAAACTTAATGAAGTGATGCAACAACAGGGCCATTTCTATCCGTCCATCCAACAGCCACCATCATATGGATTTCAGTGAGTGTCAGCAAGGAGCTAGAGGCAAATAAATCTGCTTGACACTCTTCAACCTTGCTTTCTGGTTAATACCCAGACAGGTGTGTTTTTTTTGACATTTGCAGATGACTTCATTGAATGCGTCGATTTGACGTTGATTGGTTCTACAAGCGGAACGGTCCGGTCTGGCACTTTCAAAGACTTTATTTTAAGAATTCAGTCCATGTGATTTTGTAACGTGAAAATTTCTGATTCTGTTGGCGTCGCAAGACTCATTTCAATTATGTAGTCTGTGTGGCCTCATAATTCATCTTTGTGATATATAATTAATTTTGACTTCTTAGCTCGCAAATTTTTACTGATATTCCCTTTTGTATACTTCTGCTATGTACCCTCCTCTCTCTCGTGTATCTATCTGTCTATAAGATAGATGTGTGTGAGAGAGAGAGAGAGAGAGAGAGAGAGAGAGAGAGAGAGAGAGAGAGAGAGAGAGAGAGAGAGTTATGGTTATTTCGCGACAGTTGAATAAAAACCAGTTTGTAAATGATTTAATTTCTGTGATACTGGTATTAATCAGTTTGTATAATAAATAACTGCTGTGAATTTTATGTTTTTCCATATATCAGTCTGTCTGTTAATCTCTCTTTCTCTCTAATGTGAAATTTTATTTTAGTATTTCTTATTAATCACTATATTTATAAAATTATATCTCCATAAATAATTTATTCTTTGGCTTCTACATTTTATATTTATTGCAAATATCCACCTATTCTAATTTCATATATTTTAAAAGAAATAAATCAAATCGAAAATGCAAAAGAGAAAATGATGAGTTGTAAAATATTTACATTGTTCACGCGCTATCACAGAAACACACGCATGCACGCTTAGAACCATATATGCAAGATGAAGACAACGCACAATTACAAGAAGAAATACATGCGCAGAGAAACACAGAAGCATACAGGATGAGGACATACCGAACACCGTTGACATGTCAAATGATTATCACACTCAGAAACACACAAACATACAAGACGTAGCCACTTAGAACACCAGACATACCAAATAATTTGTGACATTCAGAAACACACTCAAATACAAGACGAGGCCATGTACCAGATATACCAAATGATTTATGACACTCGCAGACATACAAGATGAGAACCTTTAGAACATCAGCAATACCAAATTGTTTATAACGCTCAGAAACACACAAACCTACAAGACGAGGCCATAGAATACCAGACATACCAAATGATTTATGATACTCAAAAAAACCCACACACACACACACACACACGAGGGCATTTAGAAACCAAACATATCAAATGATTTATGACACTCAGAAGCACACACAAACATGCAAAATGAGGACATTTAGAACACCAGACATACCAAATTGTTTATAACACTTACTCAAACTTACAAGACCTGGCTACGTAGAACACCAAACATACTAAATGACTTATGACACTCTCAAACATACAAGACACACGCAGAACCACACGCATAAACATGCAAGAGGAAGGACAGGCACAAACTTAAAACATTCATAAACACACACATGCGCGCACGCACGCACGAATATATATTGCAAAAATACACACACGATTACAAGCTGAAGATGCTTACACCAGCCAAAAAAAAAATCATAGATATAAACACATTGCTAGAGTTGTCCTACTTGTTAGAGCTCTCTTTGGCTCTAACCACAACTTGCGCAGGAACCTCCTCCTGGTTCCTCAAAGTGGATCCATCCTTCTGGAATTCAAAATATGTTATTACATGAATCGAGTGCCTCCTCATTGGTTGTCTCAAACCTTAGTCTTGACTCTTGAAGTGGTCACCTTCTATGGTAGATTCGATGGTTGTAATTGAATCACTGATAACCGCAACTTGAGTACAACACTCGCTGATAACTTCGTCTTTAGTGTATCCCTCATTGATAAGCGCAACTTGAGTACAACACTCACTTATAAACCACAACTTGAGTACAACCTCGTCTTGAGTGTAACCCTAACTGATAACCGCGGCTTGAGCATAGCCATCATTGATAACCTCGTCTTGAGTGCAACCTTCACTGATAACCTAGTCTTGAGTAATGTCCTCACTGATAACTTTGCCTTGAGTATAGCCCTCATTAGGTAATCCTTTCTGACAACCTCGTCTTTAGTGTAACCCTCACTAATAATCTTGTCTTGAGTGTATCCCTCACTTAAATCCTCGTTGTGGCAATAGAGTTTTGACGATGTACCTTTCAGTGATAACCCAAAGTTTCTGTTGTTATTAAACAAAGTCTGTTCTTAAACTCTATGAATTCAATACACAACATTCTATTCTCTTGATAAACTCTTACACTCTATGAATTCAATACACAACATACTATTCTCTTGATAAACTCTTACACTCTATGAAATCAATACACAACATTTCTTTCGATAAACTCTTACCCTGTACCTATTTCCCTAAGGAAAAGCAAGTGATTAATTTTAATTTTCTCTCCACGGGAAAAAAAAAACCATGCACTTTAATCATTAGGTGAACAATAGTAGCTATTCATTCTTTCCAGACAATTTAAGACTTAGTAGCATCATTTCGAATTTGTCAGATGAAAGAAGCAAATGTGTTTTTCTTCTTGGTTACTGAAATTCACTTTTGTACATAGCGGTAAATAGTGTACGGAAAGGTTTTGAATAGAACAGAAAACAGTAAGTCTGATATTTAGACTAGGCAAGAGAAATGATCTTAGTTTGGCTCAGCTCTGTTAGGCTCCATGTGTATTGCAGTGATTGGCCCAGCTCTGGTAGGCTACAGGTGTATAGCAGGGAAAATAACACGCGCAATGTAGCTCATTCTCTCTCTGGTAAAAAATAAAACGCACGATGCAAGAAAGGGAATTATAAAAGAAATAAAGTTATTCAAAATTTTAATAAGGATTTTATTTCCTCTCTCTCTTCCCTTTTTCTCTAGCTCGCGAACTCGTACACACACACACACACACACACTCTCTCTCTCTTACATTCCAACACACCATTGCACGTACACACAGACTTATTCATGTATACGTCTTATTTCATGCACGTGCAAACCGAGAGATTCATTGTTATGATTTGTGCAGTCGAGCTGGGCAGTAGGTCAATAGGTAAATAGGGACATTACACAAGCACATAAAAGAAAAAAAATAGAATCGGAAAAGTAATCATCATTCTTTAAATATGGAAATCTTAACAAAAATAACCTTCCTATTTGTTCATGAGAAACAATAACACAACTAAGCATTCACATAAACGCAACACCATAAAACTAATATAGCGCTATGTGTAGCTTCAAACATACAAGAATCCTTGCGCGGTCACAGGCAATGCACAGAAACGTTTGATATGAAATGCAAAAATGGGGAAAGTCCATTTTCAAAGCATTCCTTAAGTATTCAGGAACTTTTTCAGACACAGCATATATCAAACGCCACCGAATGGCCTCGAGGTAACAGGGGAATTCCCTCCCTTCCAAATGAGCTTTATCGGGTAAGCCCTCTGAGTGATAAACACGTAAACTGCATCTAAACTGGCGGCTATGGATGATGACGATATGGTTGTTGCTGTTAATTTAAAATAAAATAAAAACTGAATCACGTATGTATTGTCCATCTGTTATTGCTTGAAATCATATTATTATAAATTATAATTGTGTTATAGCAATATATATATAAGACTGACGATGATTATATTATTACTATTTTAAATAGGGAAACATTGCAATAGCTAGCGACAGTCAGGGAGTTGAGTGACGTCATTATCAACGTAACTAGCATTCTGGTTTCAGTTTCTGAGATGACAGAATTAGAACGCACGTCATGTACAGAATAATTAGACCGTAAATAGCCACCCGATATCTTTATAAGCCGAAGACATCTCTAGCGAGCTGGCAAAGATCGAGAGCCGGAACCAAATACTGTGTTGAAGAACCTACAGGAGAACTTAGTTCTGGTATGGGTTCAAACGCCAGTACACGCAGACTAGTAAGTATATGTAATTTTGTAAAATTATTAAATCTCTAGTAGACTATCTTTCTAGGAAGTGTTTGTTTAATTTTTAAATTACTGCATAATTTTGCTCCTAATTAACAGGTTATCTCGTGAATAGCGAATTTACTTAACTTAGGATTTATATGCTCCAGTAAGTTGCACTAATTTGTGAAAGTTGTAATTCTAGCAATGTATATCCTTCTCTTCTCTTTCTTCGTACTTCTCTCTCTCTGTCTATTTTTTTCTCTGAGATTAGTCAATATGTTAGGTTCATTAACCTGCGAGTTCGATTCTCAGTGTTAGCAATAGAATTTTTAAAAAATGAATCTCTTATTAAATCACAAATGTAAATTTTGCGTAGTTTTAATTATCCTTACCGTCGTTCAACGCACATGATATGTCTGCATGCATTCGATACAGCCAGTACACTCGCTTATTTATTTTGAACAAATCCCAGGTAAAACTGCTTCTGGCTTATACACGCTCGAACGCACCCACGCTCATATAGGCACTCAAAAGCACAAACACACTACATGTACTGTAGTATTTAGGTATTAAGAGGTTTACTACTTTGTCGATTTAAATTTTGCGAACCAATTTACTATATATTTTGTGTTTGCCTTGTATTTATCTGCTCCGTGTGTACAAGCTTGCCGCAGTTCTGTGTACAAGTCTACCTCAGTTTTGTGTACAAGCTTACCTTAATTCTGTGTACAAGTCTACCTCAGTTCTGTGTACAAGCTTACCTTAATTCTGTGTACAAATCTACCTCAGTTCTGTGTACAAGCTTTCCTTAGTTCTCTATATAAGCTTGCCTCAGTTTTATGTAAAAATTCCACAAATATATTTAGACTGTGGATATTAAAAAATATTGTTTACTTATTTTATTAACTCTGTCTGATACAGCTATACATATCTATATACATTTACAATTTATGTATTACATATAAACAAATTTATATTTCAGATCCCCAACCAGAGTTCAATTTATAACATGAACAACGCTAGCGGAGTGACGGACCTTGACGCCGTGGTGACGCAATGGGCAAAGAAAGCGGTGCAGGATATGCACGGAATCAACCCCAAGAAGGTCCGCTTCGAGATCAGCTGGGACCGGGTGAAATTCACGCCTCTCATGAACACGTGGACAAGGACGATAAACTCTCCACCCACTCCCCCGACCATGACCATGATCTACACCGATTCCTTCAAAAACAACACGGACTACAGCGCCCAGCACAACCTCAAGGTGGAAAGATCGTCCAAGGCTACGGTCAAGGCCGTCCTGCTCAAGGGCTTCTCCGTCAGCAAGGACCTGAGTCTGCCCCTCGACCTGCCCGATGGTGTGTCGGAGGCAGCTGCAGCCTTCGGGCGGGTGATTCAGCTTGACCAGCAGTCCGAGGAGACAGTCATCCAGTACCAACAGTCTTGGTCAGTCGACACACAGATCCCGGCACCGCCCAGATCCGTCACCCACGCCAAAGTGGACGTGAAGGAGCACCACTGGAGCGGCAACTTCACCTTGCAGGTGAGAATCAAGGGAACTGTGGTCGTGAGCGCTTACGAGCGAAATGCGTCGGGCAAGTTCCTGGGTGAGGTCGAGGACGACATTGTCAAGCTGCTGCAAGAACACGATGGTGCTAGCGTCAGGAGGAACGCCAACGGCAAAGGGGAAGTGCATTGGACGCTGGAAGGGAAGGGCACTTTTGACTTCGGGGTGGAGCAGGTGACCTCAGTGGAACATGAAACTGTCCAGAATCAGTCGAAAGTGCAGCAAGAAAACAGGCACTACCCATCTTTGAGAACTATGCAGTAGAAATCAGGGGCAAGTGCATCAGTTCTATTGATGGGATTGATACGTTTCTTTAAAATAAAAATGGACAGGCACTAAAAATGAGTGAATGTGGATGAATTAAAGTTACAAGACCTATTCTCTTTTAGTAAGGAAAAACTGGACAGGGACCAAAACTTATGTGATGTGAAAGAATTAAATGTACATGGCTGATATATGTTTGCAATTTAAATAAGTGCACATACGCTAGAAATCAAAATGTGTATGAGTTAAATTTACATACCTGATGTACATTTCCAATAACATTAAAAGAAATCGTGTCAATATGCTACATATCTATGTTTGAATGAATTAAATGTACATACATGATATATATTTCTAATAACAAAACAAAAGGTGCCCATATGCTAGATATCAGTGTATGAATGAATTAAATGTACATACATGATATACATTTCTGATAACAAGAAAAGGTGCCAGTATGTTAGATATCAGTGTGTGAATGAGTTAAATGTACATACATGATATACATTTCTGATAACAAGAAAAGGTGCCAGTATGTTAGATATCAGTGGGTGAATGAGTTAAATGTACATACATGATATATATTTCTGATAACAAAACAAAAGATGCCCATATGCTAGATATCAGTGTGTGAATGAATTAAACGTACATACATGATATACATTTCTGATAACAAGAAAAGGTGCCAGTATGTTAGATATCAGTGTGTGAATGAGTTAAATGAACATACATGATATACATTTCTGATAATAAGAAAAGGTGCCAGTATGCTATATATCAGTGTGTGAATGAGTTAAATGTACATACATTATATACGTTTCTGATAACAAGAAAAGGTGCCAACTCTGCTAAATATCAGTGTGTGAGTGATTTACATATACATATATGATATACATTTCTGATAATAAGAAAAGGTGCCAACTCTGCTAAATATCAGTGTGTGAGTGATTTACATATACATATATGATATACGTTTTTGAATCAACAACAAAAAAAGGTGCCAGTATGCTAGATATCAGTGTGAGTGAGTTAAAGGACCATCCTGATATACATTTCCGATAACAGAAATAAAAAATGTGGCCACATGCTATACATTTATGAGGCTGATGTACGATTCTAAAATAATATTTTAAAAAAAAAATGCGTGAAATCACTGCAAATGAGTTACACGAATAGTGCTAGACTGTGATTTCACACAGAAAATTATGTACGTATTTTACAAATGAGTAAAGGTAAATGTATTTACAATAGACAAACATTGTCATTCACAAAATGTAAGTGATTTTTTTCTTACAGGATTTACTAGCACTTTCAGATGGAAATGTGTCCAAAATGTCAGTTACTGAGTGAAAAAATATACTAAAAATGTCAGTTACTAGTGAAAAAAAATATGTGCAAAAAGTCAGTTACTAGTGAAAAAATATATCCCCCAAATCAGCAAAAGTGATAATTTAGTTTAATTGGCAACAATTAATTTCAATAGTGATAATGAAAAATGTACTTATTATATGTTACTTATTAGCATTGCATTGATATTAATTCCTTACCTTTAGGTTCAATTTTTTAACTTAAAAAATTTTTTAACTTTAAAAAATTAATTAGGTAATTTACTTATCTTTGGATGTCTAAGCTGTCATGTACTGCCAGTACCCAATTGTTTTTGGCATATTCTTGCCATTGTATTCAATAGCTATCTAAGCCAGGCCTAATTATCACTATCAAGTGCGATTACAAGTGATTATAGTGTAAATATTACTTGAAAGTGCTACACAGAAGGGTTATACATTTTAGAAATTGTCACTTGATATGAAGCAAAGTCGGATTGTGCTCAATGTGTTAAAATCAAAACACAAATACATGAACACTAATCATTTTGGATATTTATTTTCATTTTGTAATTATGCAACATGTTTTATTTCATTTGAATTGTCGATCTTTGAAAAATAAAGGAATATAATTTGATTTGTCAACACGTTTGTTTGGGTGTTGTTAGTACCCCCCGCCCCCAGTCTTATTCCCTCTTCTCCTAGGCCTGCTACCCTAGACTGATGAGTAACAATAGCTAAAGTACTAGAAACAAATTAACGTATTAAAAAAAAAAACTGTTGTGTTTCTCAGCTCTTCGTACAAAAAGCTCAACAAGCCTTGTTGGTTGGTTCGACAATTCCCAGTTATGGAAAAGGGTTTCAATCAGATATATCCAACCGACCGAGTTAGGTCTCAGGCCCAGTACCTCACGAATTCCTATACGAAAGACCAGTGCCTAGACCTCTCGGCATCCTAAGTCTATCATGTGACAATGTAAATTGCATTCTGCCAAGTCAAAAACAGTCTTTAGCTATCGTATATAAAATTCCGAACAGTCTAACTTATAACTTTGTTTCAGGTGATGGGTCTTGCATCTGGATAAAATGTTTACACGATGAGTTATTTTACATAATAATTAATGGGAGAAATCTTAGATGAATTTAAATAAAATAGTATTTCATTGCAACATTTAAAAAAAATCTCATAAATCACATAAATATTATACGATCACCACCTTCTTTTAAAATTCCCGTGCTTTGTATAAATTAATGACTAATGCAAGGGCACTGATGTAATTACATGTACATGTATTTCAAAAACAAGGAAACGTACAATGATGTTATGAACTCTGGCTGGACAAGGGAAGTAATATCTTCACCAAAACAGTTTATTCTCTCTTGCCTCGTGAAATTAGTACCTGCAACAATTTTAAAAATAAATTTATCAGTTGAATTTTTAAAGATAATTTACATTCTGTGTGCTGTTTTTATACTTTTAAAAGCGAATATATAAGAAAGAAAACATTTTATCCAGATATAAAACCATCGCCTGAAATAACGTTGGCGCCAAACATCATCCCTTGCATTGTAAGGAGACTGCAATAAAACGAGGTATTTGATTGGCCAATAGTTTTACGGGGAGGCTCTTATCCAATAAACAAGAAGTTTATATTACTATCAGTCTCTCTGCCACCATATTCCTCGTGCTCTGCTTAGGACTTAGACGGTAAGTCCATGTGCACGAGAATATTTTATCAAAGTGTATGCAACTGCAGGGTAATTTTTTCACTGAATAACACAGATAAACAAACTAACAATACTTTTAGTCAATACTGTTAAGTAAATAGATTATAATTGAAAAGCTAGATCAAATAGTTGTTGATTCAATGTCTCACACAGCCATTTTGTTGTGAAAAAGGTCGAATTTTTTTTACTGATTGTGGTTATTATGAATGTTACATTTTAAAATTTTGTGAAATCTTCATTCCTTTAGAATATAAGATCATTTGGCTTATTAACGTTAACATTGTATGTGCTTCTCTATTACACTACTTTCTCCAAATAGCTTCAATTCTTGTCTGTAAATTATGTAGACCTACATTTGTAATGTAGTATTAGTATACTTCTCAAGTATAAATAGAATCCCTTATTTTATATCATATGTGTATATTATTATTGCAATCAATTGCTCTCGAATTGGTTATAATTCATATAAAAACAGGGGTGCACAAACGGGGGCCGCATGCGGCCCGAGACAGGAGGGCTCTATGAGGCCCCCGGAGGACTTGTAGATGTTACCATTATTAGTAATATTACGAATGTAAAGCACACTGTTTCATTAATTGTGTTTTTTCTACTGAGCCATCCATGTGGTGGCCCTCCACGCACTATCAGTTGGAAATTTGGCCCTCTGGCCTAAAAAGTTTGTGTACCCCTGATATAAAAGGACAGTGTTTTTTCTCTATGGTAATTACTTATTTACTATTGATTTGTTCTGTCATCATACTAAAAGTAAAATGTTATTTTTAATTGATCGAACATATCACAAAATAATTATTTCAGTGTTGAATTAGAAATGAGTGAACTCAATAAAATATTGAAGTTCTTAGATACGCAGAATTTAATACTTCATATAATTCATTCCAAGAAACATTCTAGCTATTGAAAATGCAGCTAAATGGATAGGCCTATCTATTAAGCCTACACTAGATAGGGGTTCGTAATTCTAGGGAATCGGCATTAAACACATGAAAATTCCAGTAATTAAAGATGGTATTTGAATCAATTTGTTTATGCTAAGATTATGGCGTTGATGATGTTTGTTGCTGTACCATTTATTGATTTAGCAATGATCTCTGATTTTTTTACAACTGTTTCCGTTTTACAGGGGATGTAATCACTTGTATGCTTTTACTATTTAGCTTGTAAACCATAGGCCTATTAATTTAAGTGTAACAATGCAGATATTGTGCATAATTCTAAAATTATATAATTTTGGGATCAGTCATTATAGTAATCTGGGAATTCTTCAGACTTGTTCTTTTAATAGTTTTTAAACAATTAGGCCTACACTTTAATTTGCTGGGGTTTTTTTAATTTTTTTTTTACACATTGTTTTTTAATTTATAAAAAAATAGTAGTCCTATCTTTTTAATTATTAGGTTACTTATTCAAGTTATTGCTGTGGATGCTTATTGCTATTAATTTTTATTTTAAGGGAAAGTAGGGCCTACCAGTATTCAGGTTGTTGATATATTTCTTGTATACTTCTCTGTTAAAATCATTTATATGTAAAATGTATTCAGAACATAGTATGTATGCACAAATTTTTATAATATAATTGTATGGTGTTACTAGTACTTAGTAGTAGTAGACTAGTAGAAGAGCCTAATGCTCACTTTAATCATAGTACCATTTGATCAAAATATCTACTGCATAGGCCTATATTTGTTTGCTGATTCCAGATCAGAATTTTAAAATATTTTCTTTTATAATTTAAAGCTTTATTAAAAATAATAAATTAAGAAACTTTTGGATGTTCTAATATTTTTGAGTTTGAAAATATGCATAGGCCTACAGTAAAAAGAGTTATTGCAGAATGGAGGTCACTCTACAAAAGTAATAAAAATGCAGGATGGTAGACTTGCATTTTCTTGAGCTAGTGTATCATAAGCAATACCATCTTAGTGGTGTGCTTATTTATTTACTTAGTTTTTCATGTTTAAAATTATAGCTTGCTACAGCATCATGTGTGTTTGCTGTGTTTTAAATGATCTGTAGGCCTATAGATTTGTGAATAGTCCTTTTTATTTTCACTACAATTCTAGTCATGATGTAGAGACAGTTAAATCCACAGGAGGTTTAAGAAAATCATTAGACGTGGTGTATGAAAGTAGGGGTTACATGTGTTTAAATGAATATTCACCGTAGAACAGTGTACCACTAAAGTCTGCCATATAATATATAGTATGAATGCGATTTACAACAGTAGGTTTGAGCAGTGGTCTATATTTTTCAGTTTGTAATAGAAAAATTATAACAGATTGCATATCATGTAATGTATTATATTTACTTCCTAAGGTGGGTTTCTTTATGATTGTTGTAGTTGGTGGTTAGGTAGTTTGTGTAGATAGGCTTTTATATTTTCTTTGGGTAATTTTAAAGTAAAATTATCTTAATTTGATAAAATTATAATAGCATTCAAAAGCATGCACCGACAATAGTTCTAATTTAAGTACATGTACTTGGTTATGTGTGGTAGGGAAAGAAGAATAATATTATAAGCAGAGAATGAACTATTCCCAACAAAGAAGTTACATTATAAATGTATTGCTGCAGAGAAATTGCATTTTGAGTGTATTGTTATTTAAATAATAGCAGTAATGATTACTGATTTGGGTTTTCAAGCAGTTTGTCATTTAAACTTGGCAATCACATGGCCAGCACATTTTTAAACAAAAAAGTTCTAAAACTGTAGAAGATAGCAAGAGTACTATTTTTATAGCCTTTAAGAGAAATCAGCATTTAATTTTAAAGGCAGTGTGCTGATCTAATACACTGGCTCGATATAGACCTAAATTTCGAACTAAAGTGGGCTGTCATTTAAAGAAAAAATACTGACTTAGTATGAATGTGAAAAACAGTTTAAAAATAATGTCTACACTAATCATGCACAGTTTTATTTTTTTATCTGACAGTCTGAACCCAACAGTCATGATAGAAAAATCTATTTTGTGGGTGTTTTCACTTTAAAAATAAGTATATTGATTTAAGGTAATGACTGAATATACATGTATGTCTAAATTACTGACCATATTGTTAGTTGATATGTAAGAAAAGGAATTGTTGAAAGTTATCCTTGTGGCAAGCAGCAATGATTGCACTGAAATTGAATGTCTTGGTAGAATTATCTGGGATTTTATTTTATTTTTTTAAATGAGAGAAACAAAAGAAGATTGAATAAAAAGCATTATTTAAAAAAAAATGAACCTTTAATTATGTTTGTTGTGGCCTGCAGTATAGGACTAATAGTTCTCTGAGGTCTAGACCACATAATATCAATTGCTCACCTCATTTAACTGAGAGAATTGTTGTAACATTTCATCATAATTTTTGAGCCTGAGTACTTCCAATCAAAAGATTTGTTTCTCCAAAGAAGTTCACTTGTAATAATGTAAATGAAATATTTCAAATTGAAAATGTGTAAGGGTAATAAGATTTTTGCATATAAAATAAACTATTAAATTACTGTTAGCAGTAAAAATTACTAATTCCGTTTTCTAAATTCTAGCTAATCATAATGTAAACCTTGCAATGAATATAAAAAATGGGAACAATGGTGCTAAAGTAAGATTAAGTCATATAAGAGAAAATATTCACTGTACAGTGCAAATTTTAAAAGTTTTAAGATAATACATTGATTATATATGCTAATTCACTATAAATAGGTAGTCCCGCTAATTTTTTTTCTACATGATATTATACAAATGTTTTATGCTCAAAATGTGTGTTCTGATGAAATAATTAAAGAAAAAATTATGATGATAGCTATAATACTTTTTGAGATATTGTCAATTTAGTGTTGTAATTTGTGATCAACATTTTTTAGACGTAATGAGTGTGCAGTTTGTCAAGTTCAGTACAAGTAAAATATAAACCATACTGATCTCAAACTTTTTAAATCTTTTAAATCTTAATTTTTTTTTGGTTTTAACACATACAATTATGAAAAAAATATGAGTGTAGAGAGTTATCTCTCTTCTTTTTAATGGACCAATCAGAATTTAGTTTATTTATCCATAATGGTATTGCAAAATTTTTAAAACATGGTACTCAAAAACGTGAACTCTACATTTTCAGCCGTTAGGTGCCCGATGAGAATTTTCTACGTAACCCCAAGGTACCTTCATTAAAGTTAGGGATACAATAATAAAGCTCAGATGAAAAGCAAGAACATACGTTAAAAAATGAAACATAGCTCTTTATTTTTATATAGAAATGGTTAGTTCAGGTTTAGTGTGAAGAAAACTGCTGTGAGTTAAAGTTCAGTAAATTTGCATGCAAAAGTGCGTTTGTCCCCTGTTAAAACAGTGGCATTGGGACTACCTACTATAACCTATTACAAGATTAAACAGAATGTGACAGTATTTGAAACTACAATGAACAAATCAAAGGAAAATTCCAATTCTCAACACAAGAAATAAATCAGAACAATCCCATGCTACACACTACCTGCACTGAGAATAAAACTGTGCAAATAAAGGCATGTGGACATTTAAAATTTATAGAAAAGTATATATGTGAAAATTAAATTAACAAAGACCCCACATCATTTTGAATTAACAGATCTATGATTAGATATCCTGCTAGGAAATTATATCCAGCAATTTACTCTTTAAACTTTATCAGGTATGGGAATTTACAAACTTGGAACATTTGACCCTCATGATATTAACTAGAATTTTAATACTTGTGCATGCACTTCTTGCATGTCAGGGTGCGGGTGACATACCACAAAGGACATCTTCCAGCATGGGGAGAACATTTGATCAATTGATGACAGCAAAATACGCTATAAGTGGAATTGGTGCTGGTTGGACAAAGTGACATCTGACAGGATAGATACTAATATACTGTAATAGTCACAATGTGGAACCTTCTGATATATCTACAACTGGTGTTACTAATCCTCAGAGTGACATGAAAGTTTTTTGAAAAGGATATGGTGAGATGATGGGAACATCTATATTCTTTACAAAATCATTACAATAAAAGATAAGACTTTTATGTTTGTGTAAGTCGCAAAATTGCCACAACCCCCTAGGGCCCAGCCTAATTGACCAGTATGATCTTAGCCCCTTTGTCAGTTCCCATGCCTGCTTTATAATAAATAAACTGATTTGATATAATAAGTAAAGTATATATCTACACTGGCCAACAGACAGGAATTTAATTTCTGATAAAAGAATTTTTTAATAATATTTTAATATTTTTTTAATTTCTGGACATGATGTCTGTTACTATATAATATTTTAGTCTTAATATCGGGTAATTGTTCTCTGTTTTATTTTTTTAAAAGATAATATTTCTTTTATGGATTTACTTTGCTAGCAGTAGCACCATTGCCATGTTATTTTTTTACTCCGAACCCTTGATTATAAAATTCAACAGTAATCTTTTGTAAGAATATTTGCCCCTATTTGAATTTAATTTTCATGTTGTGTCTAGTTAATATTTTACTCTCATTTTGTGTTTGTTTTGTTTTTAAGTCTTGGATCTCAAACTGACAGTTGTAGAAATGGAAAACTGTTGCATGCTTTTATGTATCTTATACCACTGCTTGAGATATATGTTTGAGATTTATGTCATAAAAGGTATTATCTTAATTTTATCTTGCACAATATTTCTGTTTGCGATTGCAGAGGAGTCTATCTGCAGCATGGCTGAATCAGACAGGTAACAACTCAAAATCAGTTAATCTTTACAAGTTAATATAGTTCTTTCCAGTTATTATTAATGTATTTCTTTTGTAGAGTATCATTTGTTGTATGATGCATATATATCTTTAAGCATAGATTACTATTGAATGTACCTTCCTCCCACCCCACTCTCCTTTTCCCACTTAGACCCTATAGGTTCACTTAAAGACTCATCCACACAGATATTCTCATCATGGACTGATGGGAACACTCATCTGAAATGTTCAAAAATCATTCTGATTTTCTGGATACGATTACCAGTTCCAGGCATACTGTTGTCTAAAAAGTGTAAACAGCAACAAACAAAATCTGCGCCTTTTGTGACTTTATGAAATAAAGGATAAACATAAACTTCATCCTTTGAAAAATAATGATCAATACAAGATTTCCTATCTACTCCCATCAAAAGAATAAGCCCGAAAAATTGAAAAATTTCAGATATCTCTGTAGTACTCCATTACAAAAGATTGACAGGACTCTGGGCAAATGCCTGGTTGCACTTGAAGCATAGTAGCATAAATATTCGTGTACTCGGCAATTTTTTGTACAAATTTTTGGTAAAAATGCTTCAAAAACATAGCATACTGTAGCATTTTGTGCAAATGGGATTTGTACTCCGCTGCTTTCTGCAAAAGGATGGGGCATTCTGAGCGGCATGTCAAAAAGATGAAAGCCATGCCGCTCCATGTGTGCAACCAGTTTTCATAGTGTCATCACTGCCTCCATGAATTCACTAGGGGCTGACAAAAATTCCTCGTCAGAAGAAAATTAGAAGAATCATCAACTGGGTAATAAAAACAGTAGTATTATGTATTCTGAAACGTGGTCCCTCAAACTAGTCAAAGTCTTAGCCAATTTTTACAAGTGAAATAAACCCTAACAATAATTTAACCTATTACATTACCAACTCTAAAAAGATACAATGATGGATATAGCCTCACAAAAACTAAATAAATATAATTAATGCATATTTGAGGCTGTTGCTATTGACGCTACCCATTATGATTAATTAAATGGCTGTCATTCGTGATCCGTCATAACTTAGTTAATAAACCAGTTTTTTATGTGGAAAAACGATCTAGGATCATTGTGTGACTGGAGAGTATCAAAAATTGTTGATAAAATTTATAGCAGAAATTATAAATAACGACTGCTTAGTATGCCTATAGGCTTAATTCTCTACTCCTGCTCACGTCCATGACGATTTTGAATGCATTAATCTGTACAGATATGATCTTTATTTCCATCAAATAGCCTTAAAAGATTATCCAGATAATTATTTAAAATTACAACTGCAAGAGCTTTAGTTAATTAAGTTTAGTGAATTACTTTTGCAACAGAGATACAAGCACAGCTGGCAACACCCATGATGATCACACGCTTTGTTTATGTTTAGGCCTATGTTTACTTCATGCACATTTTCCCTCTCTTCGGGTTCCGCTTCGAAAATGCCACTTTGTCATGCTATATACCATTTTAAAGAAGAGATTTTCTACTTTCTAATGATATTTTAAAAATTTTATATTTTCAAAAAATATGCTTTTTTTTCAATCGACTTAGGTATAATAAAAATACAGATTCGTAACTAACATGGCTGCATCCTGTGTTAGTGTTTGCAAGGCATACCAAAATTTGACTTAAAAACAGAGATTGAGAAAATGGCCACCACAATTGAAACACGCCAACCGTAGAAAACTTAATGCGATCATTCATGCTTCCACTCGCTCCCTCATAAATAAAAAATACATTAATGAACAATTGGAGGATAGTTTTATTCAACAAATTATTTCACAAGCATGATAAATAAGGAACATAAACACAACGCTCGTGACAAAAGGGTACATTTTTCGGAATTTAGTAGTTGTCTGCTGTTATATACAGGCTAGTTCTACCTACTGTACCAGCTATGGGGTCAGAGTGTCCTAGAAATCAAAAACATTGCGACTTGAAGTGGAAGCCATCATGAACAAATTTTAGCGTGACGCGATGGCTGCCACTAAAGATAGAGATGTGGGTGTACCATAAAAATGTGCTCTTTCTATCACACGAGCAATCTAATTGTAGCTATCCAGTGGTAGAATTGATACAGCTTGGCTGCTAAGGGAACATTTGCTTCACAGTGATTGACTCATTTGGAATGACTAACGTAACATTAGTAACAATAAGTGTGCATGCGCATAAGGCAATATTATTTCACAGAGAATCTTGATATTTTATCTGCCTTGTAAGAAAATTTAATTACTGACAGTTAATTTGATTAGGTTAGATGCTAGTCATGATTGCTGAGAACATAGTTACAACAATAATATACTATGTCTTGAATACATGCCTTGCGCGGGCTAGAAGCATGCATTTTTAGAGACCTGCTAATATATACATATGTACCGAAATAACCCAGCAGCATATAGATCTGTTTGGATTCAAAAGAGTCATTTGGTCAGCCCCAAGCTGGGTATGGGTATCATATATTGTTTTCTGCAGCCTTTGTTTTAGGTTCATTCATTTTCATTTTGTGTTTGTATAAATCTTCATTGTCTTTTATTCACCATCCACTTTTATAGGTAGCTGAAGTATATAAATTAAAACCTTCAACGTAATAATTGTCAACAAAGCAGTCATTTATATATATATATGTATATATAAGTGATGCTGAAACCCATTGTTTGGAACCATCATTGCTCAGAAAATCCCATTAAATCAATGAATCTTAGGAGCGGACAAATCTTTTTTTGCTGGAGCTAGACTAGAGGTGTGTTGTACAGAAATTAACTCTCCAAATAAAAAAATTAAGAAAAGCAAATTGTCTGATTTACAGGATTTGTAATTTTGATTTATGTAAAGGCTGCAATTATTATGTTTAAATAAAAGAATAATAAAACCAAAATATTTATTGGTATTATTTCAAATATATATCCTTTTTGTTTACCTGAATTTATTATTGTATATTCTATGTAAACACTTGTCATCATTACCCCACCCCTATGTTGTTGGCATTCTTTTGCTAGGGAGATGTCATTGCGAGTTGCAGTTATCGAGGGTTGTAAGTAATCTTACTGAGTGGGTAATTTAAAATATTTTTCTTTTGCTGACCAGGAAATTTTTCAAAATTTGTTGGTGTGTTATTTTACAAATTGTGATGTTATAAAAAGTTTAAAAGGTTGTTTTTTAAAATAAGTTCTGGGTTATCAAGTTTTTCTTAAGGGTGTGTTTATAACTTGAATTTGTATGCAAGTTTTCTGTATGTTGGCTTAATAGTGCACAAGAAGGCTCATTGGGAGGTTTGAGTGTGAACATTATAAGTTTTTTTGGGGGGCGGGGGTATGTTTTTCATTCTTCGTGTTATTGTTCACTTAATCATTCTACTTTCATTTCCCCTGTTCACATTTTTGTACTGTTAATAAAAAGCCCTTAATTTAAGTAGTAATTGAGTAGGTATGCATAAACAAAAGTGTAGTTAAGCTAATTGTATATGCATAAAGTTTCAAAAGTCGTATCTCGTCTTCTACATAATATAACATAACTTGCCAAAAGAACCAGAAAAGCCAGCTTTAGCTTTTCCATTTCCATGTCCAAATTCCACCATAGCATGCATTTTCATTGGCCCCTTACTAAAAGACTAATATAGCAAATGGTCTGAAATCAGCCAATCAGTTGATTAGATTTCAAGAGCAAGTTGGACTTAGCAGACTGACAACGTGGCATCATTCACAGCTTCAATCTGATGCATGAAAGCTACAACTTACATTCAGTTTGAGTTCTGTTTGAGACTAGAGTGCAGTAAAACTAAGATGGGGAAAAGAAAACAATCCTACCCTTCCAGAAATCAAAGGTTCCAGGGAAACAGATACTAAAGGACTGATTACAGTAAATAATTCTATATTGAACACAAACACAATGAACGACACAATATCACAAATACATTGTCTGCTACAGGCAGTGTCTCTCCTCACATGCAAAACTGCAAGGTAAAGTGTGTTAAAAGGGAATTGACAGTGACAATGAACAACTAACAGGCTTTTTGACTGTAAACTCCTTTTGAACTTTATAAAGGGACTTTTATGCCCACATTGCCAGAAATCTCTAGGGGTAGTGACAAATATCATAGTGCAGGAGACAAGACATGACTTAGCCTCTTAGTTTATTTTTCACTGTGATTGTAGCAACTTCAAAGATTTGTAATGAACTATGAAGTGTTTGAAATAAATCAGCGGTTTTCATTGTCGATGTTTACCATTGGTTGTCATCATCAACAAATAAAACATTTTCTTGGCAACATGAACATACCTCCTCACGTGTATGTGATGTTATCATGCAGTGTTTGAGACACAGAAAACACTACATTAAAAATTTTGTTTGCAGGGTGGCAACCAAAACACTAATGAAATGTTCCACAATCTGATTTGAGAGTGGTGCCCGAAGACATGTTCGGTGGTAAAAAAAACAACAACTGTCTTTGGCAGTGGTTGATTCCACAATTGTTTACAATGAAGAAGAGTCTGGCAGGCTAGGCATATTTGCTAGATTAGGGTTTGATTCTGGTGTGTGGGCCAGGAAGTTATTCTCTTTCTTTCTAGCTCTATAAAACAGCTGGACAGATACAGGCCTCAAATACGGAAAAATGTATGCGTCAAAATTGACCAGTTCAAAATCCATCTAATGATGCAGACATTGAGCAGTTAGATCTTGCTGGTGGTCATGAATATGTTACTATCTTTAAAATATAATTAACGTTTGGTTATAAAATGAAAAGATTAATCTATTTAACTTTCACATATATTTATTATCTAAACAAATAACTTTGGTAAAGAAAAAAAATTGTGATGCCTTTTCTCAGAATCAGTTTTTTTATGCACTGCAAGCATGGTTTTATAGATATCCGTGAAAGTTTGAATATAGATCCAGCACACATATGGCAACATTCTGAACTAGAAAGAAGCGTGTAAAATAGAAGACTTATTTTAACACCTCTTCAGTATGTACTTCAACATCAAAAATTATCATTGTAGACTTTTCATACTAGTTCACATTGTACTACAACATACGTGAAGTATACCAAATTTCACATTAAAATATTATATAGTTTGCTTGTGATAAGTCGGTGAAATGTAGTTTTGCGTCGACACAGAAACGTGTCATTATAACCCATGTAACTCCATATTAAAACATCTTAAGCATGTTAGCAATAGATGTGATTAACTGCTTACACAAAATTATGGTATACTTATATATGTTAATAAATACAGGAGTTATGAATGCTTGATTTTTTTTTTTGCGAGTCGGTTCCAGTTTCATCTTCCCTTCAAATGAAGCTCTATTTTTGTCAAATAAACATAAAATGGGCTAAGTTGATAGCTGCAAAGATAATATGAAGTATAAAACAAAGTATTTATTGAAATGTATATAAATTTATATAAAATAAAGTATTTATTTAAATACCTAATTTTGATATTTCTATTCTTAAATGTAATTCACAGATTTTTCTGACTTTAACTAGATTGGGTTTAAAACATGCACACAGCTATGTGGAACTTTAAATGCAAAAGAAACCACATGGATATGTACATAAATATGTAAGCTATTTTAGTATTTATGTTGTTCATCATAATATATCAAGATTATCAGAAAATGTAGCTGTTTTGAAATGATGATTCCAAAATGTTTCCTGCCTTTCCTTTGCAACCATGTGATCTGAATAGGAAACAAACGGTTATTTTTCTTATTTGGTACTTATTTCATTATTTGTGTTTGTTTTTTCTACTGAGCCTTCCATGAGCAATCTAACTTGCGGCCCTCCATGCACTATCAATTGGAAATTATAGTAGAAATCCTCAGAGTCCATTTCTATTTTTCCTCTCTGGGGATTTGGGCATAATTTAAATTATCTACATATTCTTACATCAAGCCACTGGAAATGAAATTTTATCAATGTCTTAAAGTCATAAACCTTTTGTTAGTGCTTTTAGCATCTTATATTTGAAATGAAATTTATCTTGTGCTGGGGATTCTTCCTCAGTCTAGATCCATTTTTCTTAGAAAGTATAGTCTTCCATACCAGTCTAACCACTTTTAATTTCCCTTTCCCTAATCAATGACAATGATGATCCTTTGCTATTCAAAACCCATTTAGGGCTTTAGACAAAATTAAAATATTTAAGTCTATTTGCCAGAGAGAAAAATATACAGTTCTCATATTTTTATTAATTTTTAATGTGTGTATTTATATATGCCCTTCGGAATACGTAGACTTGTGTCTTGTGGGTTTTCATCTGTAATATTTTGTATGGTTTATTTTCAGCAAAGTCCCTGATGAGGAGGTGGAAGAAATAGAAGAGGGACAAGGAGAAGGTAATGAATGAAATGGGTTCAATTTGATACAAGTCTTATTGCTGTTTGTGTAATATGAAATGAAGACCACGTTACTTACTATACGTAAAGAAGGAAAAGAAAATATTCCATAGATTTTTTTAAAACATAAAAATATATGTTATTTACTAAATATGTATATTTAACCCGTTGGCTGACAGGCGAAAATAGGTCAGCTGACACTTCCGTGTCAGGCTTTTTTGACGCTTAACGATAACTGAATGTAGGTATTCCAAACATATTTTTCAAAATCATTACTAATACTCTAAAAAAACTATTAAAGATATCTGCAAAGAATTTTGAACATAGTTTTAAGGACAACATAATCTGGCTTCTGAACCTCTAACTTTTTTATATATTTGACTATAGTGTAGATATTGAATTATAAATTAATTAAATTAAAAAAAAAAATATATTATTTAAATAAAATATGTGCTCCATCAGCTGAATGATTGCTACACAATGTGAATAACCAGAAATTACAGTATATTAATTCAATAATTGACTACCAAATATTTTGTCTATATATTGTAAGGTTTTCTTACAATCTTGTCAAAAAGAATTAACAAGTTTTGGAAAATATGATTATTTACAAAACCTAGTAAATTCATAAGAAAAGTGAGTAGGCCTTGTAAATGTAATAGAATGTGCATTATCGACTCACTCTTACATTTGTGGAAAAATAAGCTTGCAAAATACAACAAATAAAGATATAACTCACTCGTGTCTATCAGAATTTTTAAAAAAGAAAAGAAAATCTGGTAAAAATAACTAAAATTTTAAAAAACCATCTAGTGATCTACTCGTTGTTTACACTGTGCCCTGCTACAGCAGTAATGAACGAAAAAAAAGTGGTCACGTGACCACAAAATAAAAAGAATTAAAAACAAATAACACGCGATCCGAATAAACGAAATACATTATATTGCAAATAAATCTTTCCACTATTGAATGATACAAAACTTAAGCTATGGATAAGGCAGACATAAATTCACAAAGTTATTTTCCGTGTTCACCCTCAACGCCTTAAAAGACGAACGCTACCGTAGGCCTATAGACACTGAAAATTCTTATTTATCGGTTAATATAGTCCTTTAAACGAAAAAATATACTATAAACTGAAAATAATTGATTTAACTTATCAAATAACGTCCTCAAACAGAGTGATGCACGAGAATGCAAAGTGGAAACTGGTTCAAAGTCGCTGAGTTGATCGCTACGGTACTCGATACCGTCCGCCATTGTTGTTTTCGGTCTTCGGTGATTTCGGTAATTGACCACCGTTCGTTCAACGCAATTAAGTTCGTGCACAGTATTTTTTAACTCAAACAAACTATACAGACTTATAGATGAGGGATTTTCCTATTTTTTGGTTTCTTTTAAAGCTGCTACGTTATCGGAATCACCATGAACGTAATTTAAGAAAATTTTAGTTTAACCGTATTTCACTTTATTTTGAAATTCCCGCGAATTGTTTAGTATGGAAATGAACCTTGTTCTCTCCCCTACATGAAAACCGTTATTATTTTTAGATTACTGTACCACGAACTTACTGATGGACCGAGAAAGAGTGCATGTGTTAAGCGCTACCGCCGGACAAGTTATGGCGGCTTGGTAAAAAAGTCATTCGGTTGGCAACTTCTGAATAACTTCATATTACTTTTTCACAATTATTTATTAAAACAAAAAACACAGAAAGACAGAACAGAGAACAAACTTTTGTTTCATGTGCTTTTATTTTACAAAGCTTCAATATACAGAGGAAACATGAGTGTTGAAAATGTAGAAAAATTGACAAAACAACGTCCCAATCAGCCATTCAGCGATGTTTGGAATACCTACTGAATGGGTCAGTGTACTAAAAAAATTAAAAGCAACAGTAATTATCAATGGATTTTAAAAATTTAAATTACTACCTATTATACTAAGGAATTTTAAAAGTATTATTTTTTATTTATTTCAAATTCAAAAACAAAGAAATAATGAAAAGTTTTCTTTTTGTTGTACTCACGAATTTTGGCATCTTTGTTTTTTTTTTTAACAAGTCTACTAAAAACTTAAAAGCGAGTGCAATTATCAATGGATTTTAAAATTTTAAATTACTACCTATTATAGACATACTAATGAATTTTTAAAGTATTATTTTTAATTTATTTTGAATTCAAAAACAAAGAAATCATAAAAAGTTTTCTTATCTTTTTGATGGACACGAATTTCGGCATCGTTTTTTTTTTTTTTAAAACAAGTCTACAAAAAAATTTAAATTACTACCTCTTATAGACATACTAAGGAATTTTAAATTTATTTTGAATTCAAAAACAAAGAAATCATGAAAAGTTTTCTTATCTTTTTGTTGAACTCGCGAATTTCAGCATCGGCTGGATTTCTTCTACCAGTTTTTCAAAGAAGAAACATTTGACAAGATAGCGGAATAAAAACAAATGAGTACGCACGCCCGAAAATCACGGAAAAACAAAATGGCGATCCAGTTTGGAAGGAAGCTAATGCCACTGAAATTAAGTCCAAAAAGACTTATGATTTTGATAGGAATTCACAACCTGCCGAAAAAAGAGATGTATTAGTCGTATGATGACAGATTACTATTCCTGGCATCAATAAAGTGTGTGTACATAGTGTTTGTAGCGGACAATAACTGGATAAAAAATTTTTGTGTGTAAATATACTTTTTTGTGCATGGATTCAAATTTAACATCTGAAAGTATACTTCAATTGAGGATATTAATAAATCTGCTTTCATTTCCTTTCATTTTGCATTTTATGTCATTGAAATACATGCACTAATACCTAAGATATGGTGTTTTTACTAACGTAACCCTAAATCTCACTGAAATCCTGAAAATTCTTGCCTGCATAGAGATAAAAAAAAGGAAAACGCCCGCCCGATAAAGGGTTAAAATAGCAGTTGCTATGGATTACATCTCAAATCCGGACATTTTCACAATGGCCAATGAATTTTCATGACCTCGTGCTCAGTTCTAATCAGACTAAATAAGTTTCTCTAAGCAAATAACATTGTCGCTCAGGAAACAAAAGTCGTCCTAAGCTCTAAAAGCAGTTGAAGTTCGATGGGAAAAGCGGAAAGCAACGCAGGACAAATGTAGTAATCCTAGCAATCACATGTTGACTGCTGCAGATGATGTACAACCAAATTTACATGCTATGACACCCCCGTTCCTGTTTATCCAAAACAAACGAAGTTTCATAGCTACAGGCAGTGTACAAACTCCAGATTTGACAATATCTCCTCAGCCATTTCCCACCCATCTGCTTCTAGAGGAACAATGCAAGATGTTTATTCTGCGCCCAGAGCTACCATGCTCGTTGTAGATGACAGATATCGTTTAAATTTGTAGTCGATCTAAGCGATCACCTCCCACCCACCTACTTCCACAAGATAACAAACTTTGATCGTTGCTGGCAATGTGGAGAAGGCAGAATGCAGAAACAATGGCTCAGGATTGTTAGGAACTCGTGCTATAGAAAAGGCATAGTAGTTTTTAAAAAAGTAAATATTGAACACAAAATTTTTTACAGTCTTTATTAAACTTTAAACTTTGTTTTTCTATCCGTTCCACTTGCTTGCAGACATGGATCACCAAATCTAGTAAACACAAATAGATGAAACTTCGCTTAATTGTGCACAAAATCAAATAAGGATTAAAGCCTGCATGCATTATTTTATTTTTTTTTACTGTGACATTTACGTTTTTTTTTTGACAGGTCTGCTGATAAAAAAAAATTGTAGCTTTTTTCTTATTTAAAATTTCTTTAAATGCATACTTCACTTTTTAATCTTGCATGAACTTGATGAAGGATAATTACTGTTATTTTTAAAATTTTCAGACATTTGTAAGTGTTTGAACTATTCAATTAAAAAAATATTTGCAGGATATTCCAAATCTAACAACAGATTATTCATATCTATATCAAAGACAATATGTGTACCAAATTTGAAGGCTGTTTCACGAAAAAAAATGTGTTCCTTGCGTGTAGTAATGTGGTCTTAGGAATGTCTTTATCTTCTGTAAGACATTTCCCTCCACTATCTTGAATGATGGAGGAGCATCCTTGTTTTACACTGGTCGGGTCTTTCACCAGTTGGTGTGCTTTTTTGCTATTATTCTTCTTTAGGGAGTATACTTTGCAATAATTAAGTCATTTAATGTTTATTATTTATCAACTTTAATATTGTTTATTATTTATCAACAGTGGATAAATTATAAAATATCCTTAGCAAAGGTTACATTTTCCAATTAATTCACAAATTCATTTTGGCTGAATATAATTATTTATATTTTTAAAGAATAAAGTATTTACAAAACGTTTGTTATTTGCACATGACATTTTTACAGGAACTGAGATTTGTCTTGATTAGGTCACAGTTTATTTAAAAAATATAAAGTTGGGTTTTATAACTGCTTTCTATATGAGATTTAGAATTTTTTCCCCATCTCACGTTAATGAGACTCTCGATGGTGAGAAACAAGCATGCATGTAAAAGCTAACCTGAAAACTGTTAATAGCACTTTTTGCTGTTATGCTAATTTGGACATGTAACAGAGAATGTTGGTGATCAGGGAATGGACTCAGCTAAAATAGCCCACCAGCTGATGAAAAACCCACAGGTGCTTGCAGCTTTGCAGGACAAGCTTGGATCCATTGTAGGCACTCCATCTGGATACATTCAAAGGTTTGTTGAATGTTGGTTTTTGTTTGGTTTTTTGTATACACACCAGTCAACTGCAGCATTATTAAACTTGTATTGATAAGTGTGTAGTTTTGGGAATTCTAGGTAAAATATTCCCTTCTAAAAACAATACTTACTTTGCCGTTAAGGGCAGGATTAGAACCTATTTAAGACACTTTGTAGAAGCAGTATTTCATCTGTAACTAATTAAATAAAATATGTTTTTTACCATTTTCAGTTAGCCACCTTGGATTTTTTTAAATCATTTTTGGCCAATAAATCTTTTTTCACCAAACCATTTTTATTATGCTACCTTAATCATCTGTTGCATCATGCCTGGAATATTTTATATTTTTAATAGTTAAAAAGTACAGTTATCTATTTTTCACCTTATTGGCCGTTAGAGAATTTTACCCAAAATAATATTCAGACCCATATCTCAGTAAAGATCAAAGATACATGGTGCCTCAATATATCACGGACCAGGGATAGCCTCTGTGCCCCCTCCATTTCTTTTACCGTCCAGCCTTTTCAGATTACCTGTACAAAGTTAACAGTATCAAATGAACTAGCTCACTTTGCAAATGTTTTGCTGACCATGCATAAACTTTATACAGTATAAGTATTCAGTACATTATACATGTACTTGCCACTTTGTAAACACAGCTAACAATGATCACTTTTTTTGAAAAACTTCAAACACATCTTCTCACTGTATAAACATTTTTTTCCCTGTTGCTGAATTATATATGTTTGTAAATTATGAAAATAGATTTTCAATGATCAGTCTGATTTTCTGGATATAGTCACCCATTGCATGTTTGAAAAATGTAAACAGCAACAAGCAAAATTGTCACCCTGACATGACTTTATGAAATAAAGGATGTGCATAAATTTCGTCCTTGGAAAAGTAATTTTCAGTACATGGTTTCCTATCCCCATCAAAAGAATAAGCCCTAAGAATTGAAAAATTTCAGGTACCTTTATATTTCACCATTGCCTGATATGGGAATCAGGTGATTGCCTGGTTGCGCTTGCAGCTTAACTATTTGTGTACTCAACAACTTTTTGTATGAAATCCTCCAATAAAACTGCTTAGAAAACATTGAGTGTTGTAGCATTTTGTGCAAATGGGATTTGTATTCCACTGCTTCCAATGGAAGGATGGGGCATTCCTTGCAGCATGTCAGCAGTGAAAGCCTTGCTGCTCCAAGTGTGCGAAAAATTTTCAGTCACCACTATCTTCCATGATTTCACTAAGGGCTGGCAAAAATTCCTCCTCAGAAAAAAATTAGAAGAAATCCAACTGGGGTCACAAATAGTGACCCTCAAATCAAAATGATTATGACTTGAACTAGAAGCTATGTCAAGCAAATTCTTTGTACAACATGACACAGTGGCTGCTGTGTAAAGGCAGCTGTGGGTGTACCAGAAAATCATGATCTTTCTATAACATGAGCAATCTAATTACAGCTATACAATGGTAGAATCGATACAGCAGTGGTGCACAAACTCCGGCCAGCGATGTCCAACGAAAAAGTCAAATGTTTACTTGTACACTGCGCGCACATTTGTCCATGTGCTCCATGCAGATGATGTCTGCCTGAAGACATAACACTCACAGATGCAATAGAAAAAGGCTAAACCGAGATGGGCGGCATACCCCACGCATATGTGCTCGCCCCTTTTCGTGATATGGTCGGTCAGTAGCTGTTAAGCATTAGTGTCTGACCTACCAAATTCCGTTGTTTTTATATTTTTGTGACAAAATGGCAGCTAATCGTAAAAGAAGAGTTGACAATGAAAACTGGCAGTTTAATGATGACTTGTCTCTACAATACTGTTCAACAACAGATGAATGTTATTTGTCTGCTGTCATTCAAAAGTAGCCGTGGTGAAGGTTTCTAATATAAAGCATCATTAAACACTAGCAAAATTCTAGTTTATTATTGAAAAAATTGGCAAAATTATCTTGTTTAGTTCAGCTGATGTACTCCGCATCACTTTCTCACCTTCTGTTTCCATTATTTCTGATGAACCATCAGAGTTCATTTGACACTCTGGCAAATGATCGTGATAAACAAATATCAGCTTCTCCTGCTTTCAACTTATTCCTGTTTGTTTCACACTTATAGCAGTACTTATTTCATGTAAAATCAAAGCAAATGTCAGCCAGCAAATTAATGACACAGGGCACATTAAGCTTGTGTTGTATAAACCATTGTCATGTATGAGTAAAATCAATATAAAAACATCTTTTACAAGATTTGGGTAATTTGTTATATACTCTGCAGTTTTTGCTGCAAATTTTAAGATTTTAGTTCATCGAATTGAATAGATTTTGTCAGGTAGTGTACAAAATTTTGTTAATTTAGACCAGGCAAATTCGGATATTAACACAGCTTGTTTAGCTTTTTGGAACCAAAATGTTACTTATCATTCTGCACTTCTAGTTAGCTTAAAACAGTTTTGATCTCTTCCATACTGCTGGAGTATACACTGATTCAACTTTACAATCACACTGACAACATTCCACTTGCAAAAAGACACCATTTCCTTTATCATCATTCATGACAAGTTTTCAGTCTTAATCATATTCTGGTATGCACATCATGCAAAGAATTTTACATCGTATTCAAATCACACAGAGTTGTTGGTAATGATCAATGCTACTTCAGCAAATTGCTTTGCTTACCTTTGAAGAATTCCCAACATGTTTGGAATCAGAAAAAATTATAAAAAATTCAAAAGGTTTAAACTTTTGAACTGAGATAATCTGCACAAAAATCTGAAATTTTGTATTGTGTATGTGGATAAGACGATATTGGTTCTACATCAGTTGTGCTTGAAATAGCAATAATGTCTGTGGTGCACCATCGCAAGTTGCAAAGTTGGCATCACATTTTAGATTAGGCTGAACTTTCTATAATTCCTAGGCAGTAGATTTTTTACAGCATATCTCTGGAACAATAGCTTCACAATTTTAAAAAATTTTTCAAAAGTTTTAAATGAAAAACAAAACTGAATGCTTGATTTTATTTATTTATTTATTTTTTGGTGCTGCAACCTATAAATTTATATTTTCTCTCTGATAATACAAAATTATCATTGAAAAGTGGTTGATTCTTCATTACATATCTCCTCTAATATGCTTGTGTGGTTGTGTACTTTTTATTTAGCATGACGAAATTGTTGAAAAGCAGAATAAAAAATTTTATTTTTAACAACTGAAGTGATTGTGCAATTTATTCATCTTTAAAAGTAAAGGCATGTCCAAGTTTTATGATTTTTAAAAAAAAGAAGAAATTAAGATATTTTTTTCTTTAATTTTTAAATATCTTTGCAGTCTGCCTAAGGTGGTGAAACGGCGCATCAAAGCATTAAAAAAACAACAGAATGATGTAATCAAGCTTGAATCTGAATTTTATAAGGAGGTACATGCTCTGGAGTGTAAATATGCAGTGCAGTATTCGTCTCTTTTTGATAAGGTAATTGCTTTAACTTTTCATACACCAGACTTCTTCTGCAGTGAATTAAATTCAAATGGAATAAAGCATACCAGCTTTTGCAGATCAATTTTTCATTTTAAAAAATAAAAGGGGCCAATGCCCATTTTTTTTTTTGGAGGGGGGGGAAGAAAGTTGGAAATCTTGTTAGCTAGTAGACTACATATATCATATATGAGTAGGTAGTCCCACCGCCGCTCTTTTATTGGGGTCAAACGCTCTTTTGCACGCAAATTCACTGAACTTTGACTCACAACAGTTTTCTTCACACTAAACCTGGACTAACGATGTTTATATAAAAAATAAAGAGCGATCTTTCATCTTTTAAAGTATATTCTTGCTTTTCATCTGAACTTTATTATTGTATCCATTAACTTTGACGAAAGTACCTTAGGGTTACGTCAAAAATTTCTCATCGGGCGCCTCACGGCCGAAAAAGTAAAATTCGCTTTTTTCGGTACTATACTTTAACTTTTCGGCAAGAAACAGCGTGATAGGTTGGCGAAATTCTGATTGGTCCATTAAAAAGAAGAGAGATAACTCTATACACTCATATTTTTTTTCCATATTGTATGTTAAGAATAACACCAAAAAAAATTTAAGTTAAAAGTTTGAGACAAATTTTTGGGATCAAATATTTTTCAGAAAAACTAGGAAAACATATCATTTTATTCAGCATTTCAACCTCTTTCTAAAAACATGACACAATACGCGATTATTAGTCCAGCCGGTTCTTGCGAAATCGAAAACCCGGTAGCATCTTTCTCAATTCACGCCACAGTCATGGCTTTCATTTCTGAGACACGATGTACCAACGCTAACGCTGATTATTCTGCCCTATACGATCAGTTGAAACCATTTATCGGTCAGATCTATTTGTGAGTGTTTATTAAAGTTTATTTTCATTTTCTTGAATTTTTTTGTAAGCATATTATTATTATTTTTCAAGTACTGAAGTAGAATTATTGACAGTTTCCGAATTAACTCGTTCAAATATAGGCCGATCTCGGAGTGACTTGCAAATATGCGAAAATATACTATTTTCTTGAAATATTTCGTTTTAAAGACGCAGATCATATTTGTGAATATTGTTTTATTTGCTCATTTAATTTTAGGTATGGGTGACAATTTTATTATGTAGAAAAAATAGTTTTAAATCATCGTTAATTTCAACAAGAAAAGATAACTCTATATGTTAAAATTGTTGAAAAACATCGCTCTGAAATATTTCAGTTCTTTCAAGCGTTCTGTGTACTGTAACACAAACTTAATATTTAGTTTATTATTTCGTTTTTGCTTATATTTAAAAAAATTCATTTCCCATTTTGTTTCTTATTTGAACATCGTTTTACAGTGTAAAAAAATCTCTTTTTTGGGGGGGTTCCCCCCTCCCCTGACTTGTAATTTCTTTACACTTCTACATAAATGGAGAAATAGCTAACTTAAAAGGTTGTTGTTTCGTTTTTTAATAATAAAGACAGCAGGCTGCTGTACATTTGTTCTTAATCTTATAGCTAACTTAATATTTCTTCATGTTTTACTTTAAGACAGCAGGCTGCTGTACATTTGTTCTTAATCTTATAGCTAACTTAATATTTCTTCATGTTTTACTTTATTTTATTTTAAAGAGTAATATTTAAATATTGTTTGGTCCTTTCACTCTTTTAGCTGGTAAGCAATGTATACTTTTTTCTTTACATTAAAAGCAAGTTATTAAAAGTATGCAGCTAATAGTTATCCTACTTACACTTACAGCATACTTGTTTGCATAAAGAAAATTTTAAGGGTTGAACATTTGTGGAATATTATTTTTAGCTGATGAGCAGTACACTAACTTATCTTCAGGGTTATGACTGAACTTAAGAACACCCATTGTAACAACTGGGAAACTGTTCTTTCCAAAGCATTACAACTTAGTGATGGGACTGTTTGTGAAAAGTATGGTATTAGTCAGGAGATGCTGTTGAAGTATGTTATTCATTAACAGCTGTTTATGAAGTTTCTGATAATCTGATTTGACTACTTCAAAGTTTTGCCAAGAAATTAAGTTTGAAAGATTGCTGTCTGAATGAGTGGCTTGTTCAGTTTTGCCCATCTCTCAAAAATGCAAAAACATAAAATACAGAATCACTAAAAAAAAAAAAAGCAGTGCACTATTCTTTAAACTTTTCATTTAAAACCAAATTATTCTTGCTTTGTCTATGAATGAAAGTTTGCAAAGAGCTTCAGACTTTAAATAAAGCTAGTAGTACTCCATAGTAATCATAGGTACAAGGTTGATTTGGGTGCTAAAAGTCTGAATATAAAAATAAAAGGTAAAGACATCAACACCCTTGTTGATAAAATAATTTATGCAAATATTTGCTAGAAGGCACTCCAGTATCTGATTGTGCACATGCTGAGCTGTTGTAAATGCAGGTAGTAGCTTAGATGAAACTGAAGTGGCAAGAACAACTAATGTAGATAACTTTCCAAGTAGCCAACCACCAAAGAGACTGAAAGAAGATGGTGGATTTACAAACTAAGATGTTGCTGTTTGTTATGATAATGGATGTATGTGTGTCACTGTGTGTTATTGTGCATATTCATTATTTGAAATAAATAAAACAAAAATGAAATGATCTTTTATTCATAACCTACATTATATAAATATGTTAATATTTCTTTAAATAATGTACATGTGTGCAGAGCACTGTTTTAATTTAAGAATAAATTTTTCATGCACACTTTCACAAGTTTCAGTGATTTAACTCTTTATCGGGCAGACGTTTTTCCCTTTTTTAGCTCTAAACGGGCAAGATTTTTCAGGATTTCAGTGAGATTTAGGGTTACGTCAGTAAAAACATCATATCTTGGGTATTAGTGCATATATTTTAATGAAATAAACTGCAAAATGAAAGGAAATGAAAGCAATAATAAAAAATATACTTATCTGACTCGACTTGTGATGTGTAGAATTGTAATCCATCCATGAACACCAAGAGTTACCAAAAAAAGTGATTGTCCAGTGATTGTCAGCTACATACACTATACTTACAAACACTATTTACACAACACTGTCCACTTTTTATTGGCTGCCAAGGTGCTCAGGGAAGCAAGTGTCCTTGCAGAGGTTAATCTGGCAGACATCACAGCCAAATGTGGTCTCCACAGCTCTGCCAGATTCAGTACGGCGTTTGGCCACTTTGCAGCGCACACAGCCTTTCTTCCTTCCTTCAAATTTCACCAGCTTATGTGCACTTACATTCACCTGGGCCACTGTCTGGCTCTTTCTTTTGGATGCTGCCTTACTTCTGCAAGAAAATCCTGCAATGAGCTGGTCTGAAAGATCTAGGCGGTAGTCCAGCAGGGAGTAGCGTTTGCTTGGCTTCGCAACGCACTTCTCGTAGAGGATGAAGGCGTTGTTGATGGCTGAGTCAAAGACAAAGCTAAGCAGGTACCTCCAGTACTTCCTGCACTTCCTGATTGTGCTGTAGTACCCCCTCATCTGGTCAGCTTTGTCCACTCCCCCCATGCTCTGGTTGTAGAGCTTGACAACAGCAGGGCAAGGCACAACCACTCTGGTGCGAGAGCGTCGGTCCCAGCGCTCAACTTGGTCCGTCTTGTGTGAGGTGTTGGTGGACAGCAACAGCACATCTCGCTTATCATGCCATACTGTTGCAATAAGCTGATCCTTCTGAAAGACCTGATGCTCCCCCTGCTTCAGTTTCCTCTTCTGTCTGAAGGCCACAGGTAGATCCTTCCTGTTCTTGCGCACTGTTGATGCTGCGTAGGTCTTCTCACGCAGTAGATTGTTCAGGAGGGCCACAGAGGAAAAAAAGTTGTCAAAATAGAGGTGATGGTATCTTCCAAGGAATGGAGAAGCCAGCTTCATCACCACATCATACCCCAATCCCTGGTGTGTACCATCTGCTCTCCTCCCACAGTAGACATCAAATTGAAGAAGATAACCACTTTCAGATTCACAAGCACACCAAACTTTCATACCCCACTTCACCGGCTTGGCTGGCATGTATTGACGAAGTGTGCTTCTGCCTTTGAAAGGGATCATTGCTTCATCAATGCTGATGTCTCTGTGGGGCTTGTAAGCTTCTATAAATGATTTGTTGGTCATGTCTAGAAGAGGCCTGATTTTGAAGAGACGATCAGTGCCTGCTGAATGAGTGTTGTCTGCTACATGTAAATATTGCCCAAGCTTCTTAAATCTCTTCAAAGGCATTACTTTGTTAATTCCCGGTACACCTAATCTATCATCACCCGACCAATACATTTCTTCTCTAGGCAAGTTATGAATACCTAACAAAATAAGAAGTCCAAAATATGCTTTTATCTCTGTGCCGTTTGTTTCTTTCCAAAGTGGATCGCCATTTTGTTTTTGTGCGATCTTCTGACGAGCGTACTCGTTTGTTTCATCGGCAATTTTTGTAAACATTTCTTCTTTAAAAAGCTGGTAGAAGAAATCCAGCTGAGTAGAATTATTACCTAATATATTAGTTGGCCCTGTTTCTGAATTAAAATCGGAAATATACAGTGCCGAAGTATTACTACTCCAAACATGTGCATCTCCGCTAACGCCACTAACGCCCGCCCCCTCCCCCTCTTCTACATCTTCAGAATCATAATCACTTACCTCCCAGTCTGAAAGATCCGAAGTATGCACACTACTAACGCTAATGTCACTATCAGAATCAAAATCTACCTCTCTTACCTCATTATCCGTTATATTAAACCCACTAAACTCCTCGCTGTCACTAGACGATTCAACAAACTCCATTTTATGATATCTGGTCGTTATACACTTGCAAAAAACGAAGAAAACTTTAGGAAAAATTTTTTGCTGCCACGTGCAAAGACTTCAAAATGGTGAAGGAAGCATTGTACAAACGTCATGCTTCCTGTAGAGACCGGATATGATGAAATAGGGAAAGGTAAAGAACTCTAACTGAAATGGGTTGCTATGGGCGCTATTGGGCGATCTGCCCTACACGATGTACGGGCGAAGTTGGGCGTTGCGCCCGATAAAGAGATTTAAGACCATATCAAACCTTCAGAATAAAACAATATGATTTGGATTTTTAGTGTGTGTGTGTGTGTAGTGATATAATTAGCAATGGCATGGGTTCAACATCTTTATGTATCTTTGATACATATAGAGATATAGAGTGCTTTTATACCAATCAAGCAGTTTTAATACGGTTTTTAAGATTTTAAATATTAAATTTTGTATTATAAAATATTAAAACAAATAAAATGCTGAACAAATCTTTTGTTTAGTTACATGTATAACATCTTGCTGGTCATTTTAATAGGTGAACCATAACTGTGTTATGTATAGTTTCAGAGATATGACAATTTATCCATTTTCATTTTCTTCGTAAATAGGAATTTTATAATAATACTAAAAATGTAAATTAAATAAATGATTAAACATAACTTAACTTTATATATTTAGATAGAGCACAACTTACTGATCATTTTGATATGTGAACCAGCTCTGTATGTTGTATAGTTTTAGAGATATGACAATTTGCTTTTTTACGTTTTCCCTATAACACTTGGTTACTGCTCTTTTTTGGTTAAAATTAGTTGAAATGGCCATTTTCAGCATCAAATAATTTCTTCACTGTTATTGCTATGCTTTTGGAAAAAAATAGGCATTAACTACATAGCAAATGATTTAATAATATGCATTCTGGATATACTTTGTTCATCAGTTGATTATGCTATGATGCCATGAATATTCCAGTTTGTTGCGTTTTGTAAGCAATTTTATGAAACAAAAGCACGTTTTCCGTCGTAATTTATAAGAAACTTAAATTTCGATTCTGCATTATGTCTGTTTTTTCTTGTTGTCTGTGATTATATTAATTTAAAATGTTGGACTGTTGATCAGTGTGGTTTATATTTTACTTGTACTGAACTTGACAAACTGCACATTCATTACGTCTAAAAAATGTTGATCACAAATTACGACACTAAATTGACAATATCTCAAAAAGTATTATAGCTATCATCATAATTTTTTCTGTACAACCTTATTTCATCAGAACACACATTTTGAGCATAAAACATTTGTAAAATATCAAGTAGAAAAAAATGAGTGGGACTACCTAATATGAGCAGTCATTTCATTCCTGTCACATAGCAGATTAGAAAAGAAGAGACTAGTTTTGTAAAGAAGTAACTTAGTGTTACCTTCTCATTGATAACATTATCAATTCTGACCTTGTCATAGATACTACTGTTTGCATTTTTAAAACTAACATAAGCATTAATCTGTCCTGATTTATGAACCGAAGATTGTCATTTCATTTCAATAATTTACACCCTTCAACTCCATATAAATTTCCTTTGTATAAGAAATCAATAACTGTTGTCAAATATACAATATCTTGTTCGGTTTCTATTTATTAATTTTGTAATATTGAAAATTTTTATTACTTTTGTTTTTAAAAAAAATTAATAAAATATTTAATACAAGAATTTAATGTAGATTTTATTATGTACCGGTCAGGCAAACCCCCAAGTTATGCATGCCTGTTATAAATCTTTTTTTTTAAAAGTTGTTTTTTTGTTGGTTTTTTTTTTTTTTTAGTACCCATCAAAAACATTTAGAATATTAAAAAAGAATTTTTTTAAAAACTATAGCATATAGGCTTTCATCCATGTATAATTTTTTTTAACTGTATGTATGAAAAACTAGTATATCAGATTTCAGGGACATGGAATAACTTTAACTACTAAAAAATGGCTTTAAAATCTAAGAATTATTTAGAGACAACTATGAATCCAATATTTCCCACTAACGTAGGACAAGGAGATTGTCTTTTCACTCAAATAAACTACCCATTTCAAACAAACTTAATACATTACACATTCCCAAGTTATAGATTACGCATTGATTACTTATGTTACTTTAACTCTTCGCAACTAGAGTAATTTCTTTTAAGGCCACACTTCTAGATGCCAGGAAGGAAAATAAAAGTATATATCCACCTTGTCCTGAAGTCTGAGATATAAGTTGCCTCCTATTAGGTCATCCCGCTCAATTTTTTTTCTACTTGATATTATTACTCAAATCTTTTATGCTCAAAATATGTATTCTGATAAAATAAGATTGTGATAAAAAAACATGTGACCATATCTATAATACTTTTTGAGATATCATTAGTTTAGTATCATAATTTGCAATCATTGATTTTTGACAAACAAATGTGCAATTTGTCAAATTCAGTACAAGTAAAATATAGATCTCTGGGTCCACAGTCCAGTATTTTAACATACAGACAGAAAGAATAGACATAATGCAGAATTGAATTTTCAGTTTATTATAAAGGAAAACCTGCTTTTTTGGTTTCATAAAATTGCTTACTAAACACATCTAACTGGAATATTCATGACATCATAGCATATTCAGAATGTCTATTAAATCATTTGCTATGTAGTTAATACCTTTTTTCCTCAGTGACATAGCAGCTATATTGAGGAATTTATTTGAAGCTGAAATGACCATTTCCACGAGTTTTTGCCTAAAAAGTAGCACTAAATCAAGTGTTATACAGAAAACGTAAAAAACCCAAAATGTCATCTCTAAAACTATACAGCATGCAGAGTTGGTTACATATCAAAATGATCAATCTAAATATTTTTAATTTTATTAAACAGTTTCTATTTACAAAGAAAATGAAAATGGATAAATTATCATGACTGAGAAAATATACATAAAAGTTATAGTTCACATATTAAAATGATCGGCAGGATGTTATACCTGTAACTAAACGTTTTATTCTAATATTTTATAATACAAAATTTAAAATCTAAAACCGTATTAAAACTACTTGTTATAAAAGCACTCTATATACATATATCAAAGATATATAAAGATGATGAACACTTGCTGTTTACTAACTATACCCCCTTTTAAAAAAATCAAAACAGGTTTTAATATTCTGAAGATTTTGCAGCACCAAAAAAAATAATAAAATCAAGCATTCAGTTTTGTTATTTTCATTTAAAACTTTTTACAACATGAAAAATAAAAATAATTGTGAAGTTATCTCATTTGTTCCAGAGATACGCTGTTTTTAAGTTTTAAAAAAATGGTTATTTCGACCATTTTTAGACTTGCTAAAGACTAACTAAAATCTAAAATGCAGTTATGAAAGTTTAACACTTTGTTCCTTTGTACTTGCAGATAACATATGCAAAGTTGTACTTTCTGTATGATGAAATAACAAAATGCCTAGCTGCAGAAATTAATTTTAAAAAACTCATCAAGATAGTTAGAAATAACACAATTGATGAAGTTTGACGCAGCATACCTGATTCATTAATTGAAATATATTATCGAAACTGTTCATTTTTTTCAGAATGTTATTTTCATTTGTTTCGTGTTTTTGAGGAAAATGAACTTGATTCAAAATGCAATCCATTTTGGTTGAATCTAACAATGCTGATCAAGAAACTTGCTATACTTAGGTTCATCAACATGGCTGAATATATTTGCCAAACTTCATTAATGTGCGTTTAACATGTTTTTAATATGATTCACCTGAAACGGGCAAATGTTTTCATAAGTATTTTTCATTGGACCATTTTCCATATTTTTTTTTTACTGAAATAATTGGATGTTGTTAGGGCCCAAATGCTGCTGACTAACCACATTGATGTGTTGCATCTAAATGTCATAGACTGTATAACTATAAGGAATTTTCCATGGCAAATCCCCAATTTAGTTCCCATCAAAATTGCACAAGCATGGAAATGTAGGTTTCCTTTAGTAAGTTTTAAATGTGCCAGTAATGTATGGATATACTTCTTATTTAAATTCTGTGTTCTGTAAACTCACTGGATATCACCAAGACAATTATTTTAGTGTTTTTCAAACTCCAAGGTTTTTAAAATTCAAGATTCAAGCACATTGATGATATTTAAAATTAAAAAAAACCAATATAAAGTATTTTCTCTGTAAAAGAAATCAATGTATGCAGTTTCATCAAATATTTAATTTGATCTTTGCTCTTTTGCTGTAAAATAGTTTCAATTCAAAATTTTTACTTAAGGTTAATGAACATATTTGAAATGCAAACAACATGTCATTGTTTTTGGTTTTGTTGATAATTTCTGAGATGATAAATTGTCTAGATTCTTAAAGCCTGGTTTATATTTTTTCTAATCCTTGCACTTAATCTTATTTCAGCGGAGAGAGATCCTAACAGGAAATAAAGAGCCCAATGATGATGAATGTGATTGGCCATCAGACGAAGAGAAGGAAGAGGACAAGCTGGCCGTAAGTGTGAGGCAGTTTTATTTTTCCCTTTTAAAACAGAATTGTCACTATTGTTATTAAAACATGTAGTTTATATACAGTATTTGTGTATATAGTTTCATGAATAATTAGAATCATGAAACTTTTAAGCATTAAATGAGATTAATGCAATAAAATATGCTTTTTTTTTTAAAAATAAAGCTTTTAGGGGTTTTCCCTTGACTTATTATATGTAAAGTTTGAATACCTGGATAAAAATTGCATATGTCCAAGAATAATTTATTTTTTTATTATCCTTGATGCCAGTTTTAAAATGTCAAGGTGCTGTTTTAAAGATATTTTGTTACAATTTGATGTAACTGTCAGAATTTCACATGAATATGAAAAAACAAAATTCAGCATTCATAAAAAATTCATAAAATATTTCATAGGCCTACATGAATTAAAAAAATATATATATATATAGTTTTTTATTATCTACTGGATAAACCCCTCAAAAGTTACGCATATCCGTAAAAAAAAAAAATAAAGAAAAAAATAGTTACAATTTTTTGTTTAATTGTACTCGTCCAAAATATTTTTTGGGGGATACACAGAATTTTAAAAATTTATTTAAAAAACTAAAGCATATAGGTTTTCATCCATGCATAACTTTTTAACTGTATGTTTGAGGAAGTAGTATACCAAATTTCAGGGACATGGAATAATTACAACTATTCAAAAGGGGCCTTAGCGTGTTGTTCAACAGAAGAATAAAATTTTGAGAAAAACGCATTTAAAGTAAACTAAAGAATACAGAACTTTAAAACTGTGTTTAAAGTTGTTTATTTCTTTAATAAATATACTTTATCCATACCACACTGGACAGCTGTTAGTCATTTAGCTCTCATAGCAAAACAGAATTAAATATTCTGCTTTTACATCCATATTGTACCATCTTTTTTATTTTCTATGCATCCAGAATACTCAAGGAAAATTTAAGAAAATATATTTATCAATCTACATTAATAAAATTTAGAATATGTGTTGTCTTTTTGTATTGAGAAAGCAATATCAGTTATTAGTTTTAGAATATCTGGTATAGATATAAATTTTATATAAATTATTTATAATTTATAAATTTTATAAATTATTTAAATATATAAAACACTTTTACTAAATTTAATCAAGTCCATTAGAGCAGAGAAAAACTTTATATTTAGAATAATTACAATGGATTCCAGGAAAATGATTATTTGAACCTGCCTGCAGTTTCAAACATAATGTAATTTCAAGAGGCCAACGCTTTTCCTAGATTTGATTATAATTCATCAAAGTAGCTTGTTTTGGACTAATAATTCCAAAGAATATTGCATATGTTGTCTTACATATAACCGGATATTATTTAAAATAAATATTTCATAATTGTCAAAATGACTTGATCGCTATCTGGCTGCCATTTTGAAAATGATGTGAACTTCGTCTGTCGTTCGAATGGGCAGTAGAAACGTTATGCGCTGAATTTTGCTTATTCTATCAAGCTCTGACTTCTAAACATAAATAAATATTTAAAGATAATGTTTATTTCACGAGCAAATTGTATTTTGTTTACTAAAAGTAATAACGCCCCCCGAATTAGATTCCGGAAGTGTTAAAAAAGGATTCGTATGTTGAAGAGCTCTTAGCAGACGTCAGTCTCAACCAATCATATTAAGTCTTTTACATGATTTGCATAAAATCTGATTAATCAGCATTAGTTAATGTCGGAGTTTCACATGAAACTTTGGACTATAAAACTGGTTAAAGGCAGTATTGTAATGATTAATGTAAGGGAGATAATCCTCTCAGTTTCCATGTGTCATGTACCTTTCTACAATACAAACAATGGCGGTAATCGTGAGTCAAAGTTTTGCGGTGATTTTCGGCTTAGGATATAAATTTTTCAGCAGAGGTGGGTTCAAAAACGTCTTTATTAACATCAAAAATGCATTTTGTACATTAAGAAAATATAAAATCCTGAAAGAGAAGATAGTGAACAAAGCAAATAAGCAAAGCAAAGCATTTTCTTTCACTTCTGAGATTAATATATAAGAAAAAATCTTCACTGGCTCTTTCTGTGTGTGGCCTTAATTCATCTTTTTGCCTTTACTAACGAGTAAAAATATCCCTTGTGGGTTTACTGGGGAATAGATCTCCAAGCTGGAGGTGAAAAATATGAGGAAAATGCATTTAATGTGTAAATTTAACTGAAAACTTAAAACTTCTGAAAACTTAAAACTTGTTTTCATTTTTCTTTATTTGTTTTTAATTTATTTTATTTGCCTTATAAGTAGAATCTATAATCATTGACATTTTTGTGTTTGCATGTATGTATAATTTTATTTCTTCTGTTTGTATATTTCTCACATGATTTAAAAAAAAATTTAAATATTTTTTTCCCTGTCACTTTTATCATTCTTATATTTATTATTATATACTTTTCAAAAGTAAAACTGATTAATGAAAATATTCTTACTTTACATATTAAAATATGTATGACAATCACAAACATAAATAAAAGAAATTTTGAACAATTTTATTCAGTAATTATTTGAAAAGAAAAGTTTTGTTTGCACTCTACATATTTCATTACAAGTTTATAACACTTGTGTGAAAATAATGTGGTCACTTGCCATAATACCTAGATATTAATTTTGGTCACTGTTTTAGTCAAATGTAGAGTTTATGACTTTACAGAATATTTCAGTCTGTAACTATAATTTGTCTTTAAAGTTTAATTTTGTGCTGATTTTTTTTAATACTGATATATTTGAAGAAATGCACAACAATCTAATATATTTATACATCTCACTGCATAAGATTAAGAATAATTTTTTGAATCATCATTAAAAAAGAAAAAATGCTTCATTCTGCTGTCTTGATCACTTTTATTTCTTAGATTATTTTTAAACTACAGTGTTATTTTGTCACTGAAATGTAATTAGTCTCAGCAATAAAATTTGAGAAAAGCATTTAATGAAATTCAGCTTTTATGTATGTACATTACTGGTTGTGAAATTTTCTTTTTATCACTAGTTTTAAAAGTCACGTCAGAGTCATGTTGAATTCAGATACAGATGCTGATCTTTTCATTGTAAAGAATTGTTTTATTGAAATAATGTGTTGCATTTCTGATGCATCATTTTATTGTGAAAATTTGGTTGCTATTTTCTTGCAATACAAATTTTAAGTCGCACATTGTATTTATTTTATTTAATGAATTAATTTTTGTCTGTCTTGGCCAGGAAATGAGTTCTGTATATTGCAGTTGTAGTTCGCTTCCCCTCACACTAGGTAGTGGAACCAAAAAAATAAATAATAAAATCAAGCATTCAGTTTTGTTATTCTCATTTAAAACTTTTGAAAACATAAAAATAAAAAAAAAGGTAGTGAAAAAATGGTTATTTCGACCATTTTTTAGGCTTGCTAAAGACTAACTAAAATATAAAATGCAGTTATGAAAGTTTGATAACTTTATTCCTTTCTCAACTGCAGGTAACAAAATGCAAGGTTGTAACTTTCTGTATGATGAAATAACAAAATGCCTAGCTGCAGAAATTAATATTAAAAAAAACCCATCATTAGGATAGTTAGAAATAAAATGATTGATGAAGTTTGACGCAGCATATCTGATTCATTAATTGAAATATATTATTGAAACTGTTCATTTATGTTAAAATGTATATAAAGAATATGCCATTTTTTTTTCAGAATGTTATTTTCATTTGATTCATGTACAGGTTGGCCCAAACTTTGTAAAATCATCAAAATGACCTACGACGGCACTTTTACACATTTTTTGCACAAAACTGGCCATAACATTTGAACCAATTGGATGATCATCATGAAATTTTGCAGTGTGATAAATATTACTTTGCTCATTATTTATAAAAAAAATTCTACACTTTTTTTGCACTAACAGTAAATTTATGCATTAAAAATGTATACAAAAATTCCGCAAATACACAGAATTAGTAAACATTTTTTCATATCATGTCAAATGCTTGAGTTTTGATCTCTTTGTTTGCTCTATACCAAACAAAAATAGTTATTGTCATGTTTTACTTACAAAAGTTAATCATAAAAATGTTAAGATATTAATTAGTAGGTAGCAGCACAGTAGTAAGCCAGCAATAAACAATGTATAAAAGTGCAAATTTTCATTACTTTTCATTCACTGATTTCTCAACATCCAAAAGCATTCTTTAATTCAAACAAACATTCAAAATCAAGTTTAATGTTTCTATTTCTTATGATTGTAAATTTGTATCTTGCTTATATGTCGAAAGTACATGGATTGAAAAAAGTTGATAATTATTCACCTATGTTGAGTTTTATACAGCAGACTTACAAGACTGAATGTGTGTTTTGGCATACAGTGTTTTTTACCTTGGCTTGTGTCAATGTATGACACACAAACACATTAAACACATATATTTAGTATCAAAATAAAGATAATTAAATGCTGCATCCACTGCTATGAAGTTTGTAATTCATCTGTCTTTTCTTTGTAAAACTTAGTATATTTCCTTTATTTCATGTCAAATGCGACATGATTGTTTGCTCTCGATTCGAGGTCACAAGCATGTTACAGACCCACTAATTTTGAAAGAAAAAACTGCTAATCATACTTATTACTAAACTACATAATAAAACTAATACCCATTTAAAGAATAGCAACTAAAGTATTTATCCAAATCAATAATGCGGTATTAAATTTAGTGTAAACTTAATGATTTCACTTTGGAATTTGCTTAAGGAAGCACGCTCATTAAAATGTTGGAAGCCATTTTTGTAAGACTGATCATATTTAGTTTGCTACGTTGGATTGGATTGCTTGTGTCCCATAGGTCATGAATACATTAACCCCATATCTCATTTGAAAGGGTATGGCAAGACCTTTCAATGGAGCTTAGTAATTGTGTACTTTTGACCATATTTTAACGACGAAAATTGCAGATTTCTTGCCAAAGTTTGCTTTAAAACTAGTTTTTAAAACTTATACAGGAAAAAACACACCAAGAAATAGCGCAGCATTTAATTATCTTAATTTTGATACCAAATATATGTGTGTGGTATGTTTGTGGGAAGAAACAAGGTATATAAAAACGCGCATTCTTCTAAGTCATGTAAATCGGCAGGACAAAACTCAACAAGGGTGAAATATTAGTCAACTTTATTCAATCAGCGTAGTTTCCACCTACAAATTTACAATCATAAGAAAATAGAAACATTAAACCTGATTTTGAATGTTTGTTTGAATGAAAAGTAATGATCAAGGCGTTTTTCTTTAAATACATTTACTTTTAATGGCACTTTTCCATTTTAGTTTGGATACCCAGGTCCATCCTATATATGTGTGTCTAAAATATGTTTAAATGATGAGATATGTATATTATAAAATTGACATATATTTGAAAATGTAACCATTCGTTTTTAGTAATCAAACTTTTTCTTTTAATATATCCATATTCAGGATGAATTGAAGGACAAGACCAAATTGGAGGTGAAGGAAGAAGTTCCTAAAGAGGATGAAGGTATGCATATGGGCTTCACCTTAATTCCATTGGGCTGCAGTGTGGTAGTATTAGTTCATTGTGTCATCAAGTTTGGTCAGCACTTATTCTGGCCAGTTTTTAAAGAATATTCTTTAAAACTGTTAAATATTGACTAAAAATGCATTTTACAGATGATTTTTAAAATTAAAGTTCACCACTGTGCAAGTTTAAAAAAAAAATGTTTTGAGCTTGTTTGACTGAATCATAGTTAACTTTGCCAAAACACAAAATATCCCCCACCATTTTGATTAAATAGATTGATGCCATTTGTCTACGTGTGTCTGTTTTTCTTTGGGCGTAATTAATAATTTTTTAACAAAATGATAATTGTTTTAACTGATCTAAAAGAGTAAAAATATTCATCATAGAGAAGGGCACTGGTTTTTAATTGCTAAATTATGAAGCACTTGAGATAGGAATAAAAATACAAGAGAAATAAAAAATACTCCATTGTTAAATTATTAATGAGATTCTTGAAGAATCATTTATTCACATTTTATCCTTGTTTATTTCTTTAATTTTTAGATACTAAAGGTGTACCTGGTTTCTGGCTGACTATTTTCAAAAATGTTGACATGCTTGCAGAAATGGTTCAGGTGGGTGTAAGCAAGAAATATACATTTTCCATTATACAACCAGATAAACATGCTTATTTGCTTCAAATATGCAACCATAATGCTGTGCTATTTAGTATGTCCAAGTAATTTTAAAAATACATTGACCAATCACAAGTCTTCGTTTCGGAGATCTGGACGTCTGTAATTAGGTTAGCAAAGGTATGTTTATGTTGGGTTTTTTTGTTTGTTTTGTGTGGAGAATGAAGAAGTGAATTAGATCATGGTAAAGAAGGCATTACTCTGCACTGATGGTACATTTTCTATCAAGTGAACACGTTGATTTTTCATAGTAAAACAACATTCAGAAAGCTGTCTCGTTAGGGCATGAAAAATCTTTATTGAAATATATATAGTGTATATTTACTCAGAATATGTTGAAATCATTTAGAAAAATATTTTAGATCATTAAAGTATAAACAAAATCTGACGTGTACAAAAAACTATAAATTTGACTTTGTCATATGTGTTTCTCCCAGTAATCAATCAATTTTCGGAGCTGCCTTGACATTTTCATCTATTTCTAGATGCAATAGTACAATTCTTTTTTTTTAATTTAAATTTTTTAATTATAAATTTTGCATATTTGTTTATGTTTTCACTTTTGCATGTTAAGTTAGTTGTTTAGGGACAGTTCAGTTGTACATTTATCCTGTTTTGGTTTAAAATTACTTGCTCATATATTCATCATTTTTCTCTACTCTGAAAGTAGTGCAAATGTGTGGATATTAGAATAGAAGAAACAAAACGCAACCAAATCTTTCATTTTCTCTCACAAAATGCACGATTTTATAAATCTCATTAGAAAAATATCCTGGAAAAAACATTTATATACATATTTAGATAATAAATACTGTTGTGTTTATTGACGGGTATGTTCAGCTCACTCTTGCTTGCCATTGCAGAAAGTCCAATGACGGGGAGAAAGTCAAACATTCATTTGTAAGGTATAACGGTTATAATATTGCTTAGAGTGATCATGTGATTAGTAGATTTGTTAGCTGACTTGGCATTTACTCCAGTATGATAGAGTGTGTGAATTAGATTATTTTTTTTCTTAAATTTCTTGGCATATGGTTCTAGATTAACTCCACATGAATGTTTGTGTCTCTAACAGGAACATGATGAACCAATATTGCAACACTTGCAAGACATTAAAGTGAAATTTACAGAATCTGAACCTATGGTAAGTAATGTGTTAGCACTTTGTTTTTAAGATAGATTTCAAATTTCAGAAAAATATATTGTTCTAGTATGCTCCAAAGTTCAGACTAATGTAATGTTTGCCTTGACATTTTAAAATTTATACCTAACCATTTAAATTCTGAGTATTTCAGCATTAAAAACAAGTGTTATTCTGTTTTCTTTTTGTTGCCCTTTTTCCTTTTTTTACTTGGCAATATCATTTACTTTTAATACATTGGAATCAAACTATTCAAACTGAATCCTAAGAAAATATATTCTATATCAGGGGTGCACAAACATCGGGCCTCATGAGGCCCCCGACAGGGCCCTGTGCGGCCCCCAGAAGACTTTAGGATGTTACCATTATTTGTGTCCTGCAAGGAGCTTTTAACATTAATCTGAACAAGGGAGTAGAACAGTGGTCTGCTTTCCTGTGCGTGCATCCAGTGCTGTGTTGAAAGTAACACTGGATGCGGTATTGAGGTGAGAGCGCTGTGTATTGGGCACATCCGTTCAGTTCTGGCTGATCAAAGGCGTATGTGTTGAAATAGTAGTATCTGCGCATCTCTGATGTATGGCAACATCAAATAGCATCAGTGTGTCTATGTCTGGATCCAAGTCGGCAGGCAGCTGGCCAAAGTCCAGTCTGGGGAGAGTGACGCGGGGGAAGGAAGGTGCAGTCAGTGTGTGTGTGAATGTACGGCTGTGGATGTCTGATTGGAATGTACTGAATGAATCGCACGGTTTCACGCGAAGTGAAGTTGTTTAAATATGTCAAAACCTGCGCATAAGAAGCGTAAAATTGAAGACGAAAATCGTCAGTTTAAAGAAGAGTGGACAGCTAAATACTTTATGCGGCATTTTAATGGAGCAGCTATGTGCTTAATTTTTGTGAGTCTGTTACTGTGATGAAGGACTTCAACTGCAAGCAACATTACAAAAGGAAGCACGCTGCGACTTCCAATGACTTAAAAGGCGCTGCGAGAAACAACAAAATTGAGCAACTTTTAAAAGGTCTGTCAGTACAGCAACATTTCTTCACAAAAAAGTCTGAAGAAAACAAGGATTTTGCTCATGCAAGTTGCAAAGTAGCACATATTGTTGCCAAAGCAACATGGCCATGGTTGATGGTGACTTCGTCAAAAATTACATCCAAGCTGTTTACACAGAAATATGTCCTGAAAAGGCGGACCTTTTCAACAAAGTCCTACTCTCATGGACGACCATTCAACACCGAGTCGAAGACTTAGCAGCAGACGTTTGTGAACAGTTGTGTGGATGACTTGCTAACTGTAAGTACTTTTTAATTGCTTTGGACGAGAGCACTGACAACGTTGACATATCACAACTGCTGGGTTTTGTGCTGATTAAAAGAAAACAAGGTACCGTCAGTTGTGCAAAGAAAAAGAGGGTGACCATCAAAATGGCTTGATTTTCCTGAAGTGAATGATCCTGATGATTCCCTTGCACCGCCAAAACAGAAATTATCTGTTCAGTCTGATCTAAATGCCAGCATCAGAAATGACAATGTAGAACACTTTCCTGCTCACTCAGACCCGAAACGACGGTGCAGGGTTTGCAAAGCTCATGTCATGATGAAATGCAATGTTTTCCTTTGCATTACAAAGCAAAGATATTGCTTTCTCAATTATCACACTTCAGCAGTTTAAATAAAAACGTTATGAACTTTTATATATCTTTCCTTTTATTCTTTATATTGAGTTCTGTTCAGTCCCATTGGTGCCAAATGGAAGCATGTTAAAAATTCTTCTAATTATTAACTCCAGTGTAATGCAATTGAACATTTCTGTTTCTTACTATCACTAATCAAAGTTTCTGGAAGTTTTTTAAACTGAAATTAAAAAAAAAATATATTGAAAGGGTTAAGAAAATATATGGTATCTTAATCATTTTCAGTTCTGTTCCCTTCATATTCTGCTTTGATAAACTTATAGTTTGTCTGAAAAGCATGCAAAACTTTGAAATTTATTTTGCATGTTATATTTTGATTTATTTTTTCAAAATAGGGTTTCACATTGGAGTTCTACTTTGAGCCAAATGAATATTTCACAGAAACTGTTTTGACCAAGCAATATACAATGCGCTTTGAGCAGGACCCAACAGACCCATTTTCATATGAGGGGCCAGAGATCATCAAATGTCAAGGGTGAGAAGACAATTTCATACAATATAAATTTAAGAGGGTCTAAGAATCCTAAAGGCTGAAAATTTTCTTTTTTGTAATTGTGTAACACTCTCAATTACACTTTTAAAATTTGAATCCATAAAATTAATCAAATATTCAATTGTGAACTTAGTTCAGATTCACTTGAATTTTAAAGTCCATTTTGATAAGTATTAGGTCCCCTCTTCAGCATAATAAAGATTTTTCTTTATCGATTGCATTTAGTAAAGTAAAATTAACTATTCTGTGAAATGGTCCCCTCTTCAGCATAATAAAGATTTTTCTTTATCGATTGCATTTAGTAAAGTAAAATTAACTATTCTGTGAAATTTTGATAATGTTAACTAAGTTTGTACATAGGCTTGTATGTTATAGAATTTTTTTGAATAGCCATTTTAAAAAGTACAATATGCACAAAATAATTTAGATTTTTATAGATAATATAAGTGAATAAATGATGCACAAATAAATATAATTTTGTTTTTGTAAAAATTCCCTGTAGCTGGTGAATGTCTTTTTCTAAAGAAAATAAATTGAAGGAAGAACAATTTTAAACAACAGCAAAATCTTTCCACATAGATATGTTTACTTGTATTTTTAATTGCTCTCAGATGTTCATCCAAACTCTCGACAGTAACTGGGGTTCTGTAAAATTATTGAAAGCGGAACGATCTTTTGTATGTCCTGTTTAAAGACGAAATCTGTACTGTTCCCCAGTGCAAAGAAAATGGTATGTGACATTGACTTTATCCCCCTTCCTGCCACTTCACTACATTCAAAAACCTCTGCAAAAATTTGCAGCATCATTGATCCTGTGGTTGTCTTATTTATGAATTCTTTTACTTGCCAACTACCAGTAACAAAAATGGCTGCTTCAATTGCAAATCTCATTTAAGTAAAAAGAGAAGAAGTGAAACTTGAGATTTTAGACTTTCACAATTACATTGTCTTACATTGTGCACAACACACGACAATCTGGGGAATTTGGTTGACCGAACGGGGTTTACTGCTTTTTAAAATGTAGCCTACAAAATAAATATTATTTCAGTTTCGCTTATCTATGTGAAGCTCTGTTTTCAATGATTAACATAACAACGCCAAAATACAGATCTTGACTTACATATTCCCATCTTGATAATTACTTAATAACAGGAATGTCTGCTAAAAACTGGCAGATTTTACGCAGTGCCAAAAATCAACAGAATTAATGCATGAGCTGGCTGATGATATGCAAAGCCAAAAATCACACAGGGCTGGATGATGTTATGCAGTGCCAAAAACCACATGGGCTTATTACAAGAGCTGGCATTTGTCATGCAGTGCCAAAAAAATCACATAGGGTTATTACAAGAGCTGGATGATGTTATGCAGTGCCAAAAATCGTATAAACTTATTACAAGAGCTGGATGATATTATTCAGTGCCAGATATCTCACAGACTTATTACAAGAGCTGGATGATGTTTTGCAATGCCAGAAATCACACAGGCATAACAAGAGTTAGATGATGATTTGCAGTGCCAAAACTCACACTGATTTATTACAAGAGATGGCTGATGTTAATGCAGTGCCAGAAATCACACAGACTTATTACAACTCAGCAAGTAAATTAATAATACCTTTGTTTCACTTAGCGCGGTGAACACTTATGATTATAACTAGTACTTTTTTCATATTTGTTTTTTTTATTGACATCCAGATATTAAAACTTGTTAACTTCATTTTTGTATTTTTATGTTTAGCTTATTGAAATCCAGATACAAGTAACAATACAAAAAATATTTTAAATTAACCATAACTGGCTCCTATGCTAAAATACTAAATATATTTCAACCACTAGTTCAACAATTTTATAAAAATGTATTTACTTAAAAAGTAAATAGGAGTAAAACATTTATTTTGTAACAACTATTTGATTTATCTTTAGGGCAGATGCAAAAACAACAAATTCATGCAGTTATATTGAAAGCATAATTGCCAAATAATTGAATGAAAACCTTTTATATGTTAAGTTGCCTCTTTAATGTTATAGTTTCATATATATATTACTAAATATGATATGCCTATTATTTAATGTCCAGTCTTTGAAAATATGTTGACGCCTGCCACACTCTTCTGATAATTTGAATGCACTCTTGGCTACTAAAAGGTTGAGAACCACTGATGTACTGTATGTGTAATAGTTCTGGGATTGTGATTCTATTATTATTTTATTTAGTTGATTAGTCATTGTTGTTAATTTTGTAATTCTAATAGATATTTGGAAATACTTTGGGTGACTAAGAGGAAAATAATTCTTAAATTTGAAATTGAAATAGAGGGTATAGCCATATGCAAACAAGACATACACTGCACATCTTTTTCAGCACATACCACCATGACTGTTTGCAATATGCTATCCTCAGTGAATGTTTAATAGTCTTGAATGTTGTCCAGTTTTACAATCATCTGAAGAGTGGAAACAATTGTATTAGTGTTTGTAGTTATATATTTGGTACTAGGTTACTGAGTCTGAATAGTTAAGATTACAACTCACAGAGTTGGGGAGTTTCCATATAAGTAAGATTTATCTTTTGAAACTGATATTACAGATCTGTAACTTCTAAAAAGAAAAAAAAACACTTTGTTGTCAGATGTCCAATCACATGGAACAAGGGGAAGAATGTGACCGTTAAAGTAGTTAAAAAGAAGCAGAAACACAAAGGCCGAGGCACCACCCGCACAGTAACAAAGACTGTACAGAATGATTCCTTCTTCAACTTCTTCAATCCACCTGCAAGTAAGTTATGCTTTCATTTTGTGTAAAAGAACTACAAACTTAGTCCGTATTTGCCTTTTCTTTCTGAAACAGCTAAATTTGCATAGCCACAAAAATATCATTAATTACAAATGTGTTTATTCTACACGCATGCATATGAAATATAGTTTACAGATAGCAGTTAAATTCAAAGTGCGACAACCTGACTGTTTCTTTTGTTTCCTAGAAAGTTTTATTTGGAAGGAGGTGGGGAAGTTAGTGTGACTTTTAATTTCTAAATAGTGTATTCTTAATTATTGCATATAACAGCAGTGCAAAAATCTTTTGAAAAATGTTTGAACCCATAGATTTTGGAGTGACTGGCTTCCTGTGTCCAGCACTCTCTCATTCACTTATATAATATGGCAACTAATCCTTCCTTTCATAATTAAAAATTTGAAATAAAGGCTTTTTCTCATCTAGGACACCAGTAAAGAAAGTTATTGCTGTTAAAAATGTTTGAAATTAAGAAAAGATTAATTTTTTGCTAACATACCTTTCCAAAAAAAATATGTAAATTATAAATTAAAAAAATTAGTAAAATAGAAACTGAAAATTTGTAAAACAAAATCTATTGCATACAGGCTTTCATTCATACATAACTTTCTGGCAGTATATATTAGGAACCAGTAGGCCAAATTTCAGGTAAATGGAGTAATTAAAACTATCAAAAGGGGGCATGGTATGTTGACCATTGGAATAAAAATGTAGTTTTGTGAAAGTGCATTTAAATGCATACATGCTGCAAAACTTGAAAAATATGTTCAAAGTTGTTTAGATTTTGTATAAATATACTCTATCCCTACCACGTTGGATTACTGTTAGTCATTTAGCTCTCTTAGCAGCCTAGAGTTAAAAATTCTGCCTTTACATCCTCACCATACCCATCTTTTATTCTCTATAAAATCAGACTAATACAAGAAAAAGTTTAAAAAAAATTTTTTTATCAATCTACATTTTTAAAATTTGGAATACAAGTTGTCTTTGTTATGGGAAACCAATATCAATTGCTAGTTTTATGAAAATCTGCTTTAGATTTTATTTTTAAAATGAGTTAAATATATAAAATACCTAAATTTTTCAAAAGTCTGTCATGTTTATAAGACGAGTAAAAATTGAATGAAAATCTTAAAATAGGAGTTTCCTTATTTTTACTGCTTTTTTGCCTGTTGCATCACACAACTGATGCTATTGTAAGGTGGTGGATGGTAGATGCAATTCACGCTTAGTAATAAATATTCTGTAATATTTTTTTTAAAAAATCAATCGCTATAATTAATAAAAGACATTTACCTTGCTTTGACACTTCATATAGACACTGTGAGTCTTGGACCTCTTGGAGAAAAAATGTTGACAGTGATTGGGTTAATGGCTGAACAAGGAAAGGATTCCATTGAACATGTTGAATTATTATTTTTTTTAACTATGCTAGAATGATCACTGTACACCAGTTTTGAAACCAATACGTTTTAAAAAAATAAAAATTAAGAAAATTTCACCTTTGGAAATAAGTGAATAATAATTGTATAATTGTAGTTTTAACGTAATGAAAATTTTTTAAAATGTGAATTTGTTATCTATCTTGCCTCTCTACAATTATTCATTATGATCTGAAATACAGAATGAAATATAGTGGAGTAAATCTAATTTGAATGCCCTTCTGTGATTATAATGTGTTTTGTGTTTCAGAAGATTCTAAATTGTATCCTTTTCACACCGCATGACCTATTCCTTCTTAAATGGCTGTTCATTTCTCTAATTATACACTTGTATAAATTGTCCTTTGACATCTTTTGATGTAGACTGCACATATTTTGTGTCATTTGATCTTTTAAAAAATGTATAAAATTGTTTCAAGTAATATCCAAAGTTTAAATGCTCCACATAGAATTGTTGGAGCCCTATATCAGGCATAGTTTATTGCCTTAATTATGCTAAAGGTTAATTATTCTGTGTTAAGTAAACCATATATTAGCTAAGAGTTGTAAAAGATAAGTAATCTAACATTTTGAACTGAGTTTTTCTCTAGTGTTTAGTGTTTTATTTCCTTAGAAAAATTACTTGGTATTTTATTCATTGTATTTCTTTGATTTTAATATTTTAATATTACTTTTTTATTTTAACTTCAGTGCCAGAAGGAGAGAATGAAGATGATTTGGTAAGTGATTATTTAAAAAAAAACTTCTGTGCATGTTGTTATCTCGATCATAATATTACAGTCCCAACATCGGCATTTTATTGGGGACAGATGCATTTTCGCACACATATTCACTAAACTATCCATTTTAATATAAGAAATAAAGAGCTATGCTTCGTCTTTTAAAGTATGTTGTTTTTCTTCTGAATTTTGACAAAGTATAATAGTGTTACTTTGAAAATTTATCATCAGTGTGTCAAAGCCAAAAAAGTTCAATTAGTAACGTTTTTTGGGTACCATTTAAAAAATTTTCGCAAGACCTGCATAGATTTATAACATATATTCTGATTTGTCCATTAAAATAATGAAGGATAACTCTCGACACCATTTTGTTTCACATTTGTGTGAAGAATAACAGGAAAAAAAAGTAAGTTCAAGACTTTTCGGGGGGGTATCAAGCATTTATTACAAAATCATGGAAAAAATATAATTTTATTCAGCATTTCAACACCTTTCAAATATATGACATAATTCTAGATTATTTAGCCCATGCATTTCTTGCTAAATTGAAAATCCGTAACACCACTTCTGCAAATTTAATTTCTGAGACAAAATAAATATTTCACTGTCACTAACTCAGATTTTTTGCTATGTACGATCAGTGAAACCTCTTAGTGGAAAGACCTATTTGTAAGCATTTATTAATGTTAACTCTCATTTTCAATCATATTTTAAAATATATATTTTTTTAAAGTCAAATTATTGAGTTTTTTCTGAGTTACCACTTTATTAGTTTGAATAAAGGTCAGTGTTTATGTAACTCTGTGTGCTATTTAAAAAAAAATAAATAGTTTTAAAGCACAGATTATATTGATATTATTTTATATACTGTCATACCTGCCTACCTTCTACTTTTAGCGGAAGAATCTCCCGCTCTTGCCTCGAATCTCCTGCTCTTCCGCTTCCAAAAGAAATCTGCTTTCATTTTCATTTTTTTTTTTCATGATCGGTTATGATAGGACGAAAAACATGCTTGTCTGTCGTCTGCTAGGAGCTCTTCAGCATACAAGTCCTTTTTTAACACTTCCGGAATCTTATTCGTTGGCCATTATTAATTGCCAAAACACAATTTCGCTCGTGAAATAAACATTTTATTTAAATATTTTTTTTATGTTTAGAAGTCGGAGCTTAGTGGGATAAGCAAATTCGGTTCATAACGTTTCTACTGCCTGTCCCACCGATAGACAAAGTTCAAAATGGTGCCAAGTAGCGATAGTACATGCACAGCGCCATGCCATTTTGACAATTCCGAAATATTTACTTTATTAAATAATATCCAGCTTACATGTAAGACAGTCTATGCAATATTTTTCAGAAATTATCCGTCCGAAACGAGCTACTTTGACGAATTATATTGCAATGCTAGGAAAAAGATTGTTTTCAATAACGGTAGGCCTATGTTTGAAACTGCATAGAGGTTCAAATAATCATTTTTCTGGAATCCGTTGTAATTATTCTAATATAATGTGTAAGGCTTCAAAATTTATTCTTTAAAAAAGTGACATAAGTTTTAAAACAAAATGTCATTGGCGATAAAGAAATGATCCTGAGTCAAATTTGTTTGATACTGATAGTAATTTACGGAATTGTGAACATTTTGATTTAGTCGAATTTTTAATTGTAATCATTTCTGCACAAAAAAAAAATTAGAGATATATATTTGTAAATTAGCCGTTAATATTTTGTGATTACACAGTACAAACATTATAATAGAATTTTAGAAGGCATGATAATAAATACACATACACGAAGACCAAGAAATGCATAAAACATTTTTTAAAAAAATAATAATCATATCCAATATTGGTAAGTTTATTTATAAATATTAACATTATTTATTTTTATTTTGCATTTATTTTATATTGGTATTTCTATTAAAATGCCAGATTCCGCATAAAATCTGGTTTCCATTAAAAATCTTCTAGTTTTGGATCATTGGTCTTCTGGTTTCCTGAGGTGGAGGTAGGCAGTTCTGACCTTTTATGGATAATAATATATTTTTTAGAAAAAATATTTTTCGAATTTTAAACAAGAAAAGATGAAAAAGATTAGTCTAGATTTTAAAAAATGTAATCTGATGAAAATCTTGAGCATCTGAAATTGTTAATTTTTTTTAAACATTGCATTTTCCATACCACAAAGATATTTATTTATTTTACTGTTTTTGTTCTTGCATGCATGTTTTTAAAATGATTTTTCTCATATAGTGTTTTTAATTTGAACATAATTTTTTCCTTCAGTTTTAAAATTAATTTTCAACTTTAGCTTTTTTTTTTTTGCTTGTTTAGTTTAACAATCTTTTATTTTTTTAGCATTACACAATTTGCAGAATAAGTTAAATATAAAGGCAGCAGTTTATTTTTTAAGTTTTAAGTTAAATCTCATTGAACATTTTGAACAAGCTTGATATTTTCTTGCATGATATTTTTACTTTTTTTGAAGAGTGAAAATTTTGATGGATCAGTATTTTTTGAGCAAATATGAACTTTTTCCTTCACATTATCATTGTTATTATTTATTAGTTGCTGAGTAGTATGTGCTTGCATCTTTACATTTGGTAGAAAAATAAGAATATTTTTAAATGGGTATGAATGGGCACAATGGTGAAGAGATCTTTGCAAGAAGAATTTTCTATTTATAAAACAGTATGTTCTTTGACTATTATAATAGTAAAATTAAACTATACATTTGTTTATTTTTATCAATATGAAGCTACATATAGGTAATGCACTGTTTTCACACACTAAAAGTATTTTCATGTACATTTTCATTGATCTAATATTTGGTCACTAAACCTTCAAAATAAAAATATGTCTTGACTTTTTAGGGGAATTTCTCATGTTGAGTAAAGCAAGATACATTTATAGCAGGTGCTAGTGGTGGAATGAATAGAACCACATTTATCATTTTTTTAAAATATATAGTGTGGAATACATATAATCTGGAACAAAATCTAACTCTTATAGTCTCTGGTTGTATATTATTATTATCTGCCATTTTTTTGATCCTACATCCATATTGTTGCACCTCAAAGCTGATTCATCTCTTTGAATGAAATCTGTTTTGTGGAGTAGAGTGGTAATTGTGGCATGTCTGCGTTTTTTTCCCCCCTGATACATGCAGAATTCATTGTATTTCCAGGATGAAGACACAGAGGCCTTGTTAGCAGCAGACTTTGAAATTGGACACTTCATCCGTGAAAGAGTTGTACCTCGAGCTGTTCTATATTTCACAGGAGAAGCAATAGAAAATGATGATGTGAGTAATATTTTTTAGAAATTTGTATAAGGATTTAACACTTTCTGGTTTTCCTGAACAAAATTAGTTTTCTCTTGTTTTGCACAATCTGCTACTTGTTTGTAGACATCATTCCTTAAATTTAATTTCTCTATACAAATTTTCTTGTAAATTAAATTTGGCATTATCATTGTGTCACATTATTTTCATAGGTAAATTATATTGAATCAGATGTCATAATTTATTTTTGACTAATTTAAGAATTATATTTCTGTTTTGATTTATATTATTTCGTTTTCTGAAGTTTTAAAAAAAAAAATTGAAAATAAAAACACAATTTGAGGAAATGTTTATTGACCAGAACTGTTTTTGAACAGAATACTAATTTTATTAAATATTGTATTTTACAATTAAAACTATTATATTAGTAAGTTTGATTACCATACTAGTATTTTATTATTAAATACAAATTAAACAGTATCAAAATAAACTTTATTTCTTTCATACTTGATAAGCTTCTTGGTTGAGTTAAAATTTTATAAAATAAAAGGTTCGTAGAGTGCAGTTTAATTATTCTTGAAGGATAATTTCAGGTACACAGACTTTTAATTAAAAAAGTATACACACTTTCATTGAAATTTAATTGCATGAAAACTTTATCACTATATACATAATTCAAAACTACAGTTTGGCTCATCATGACAGTAGGTAGAGGCACCAAAAAATAAATAATAAAATCAAGCATTCAGTTTTGTTATTTTCATTTAAAACTTTTTAAAACATGAAAAATAAAAATAAAAATTTTGAAGCTATCTCAATTGGTTCCAGAGATATGCTATTTTTAAGTTTAAAAAAATTGATATTTCGACCATTTTTAGACTTGCTAAAGACTAACTAAAATCTAACATGCAGTTATGAAAGTTTGATACTTTATTCCTTTCTACTTGCAGACAACAAAATGCAAAGTTGTAACTTTCTATATGATGAAATAACAAAATGCCTAGCTGCGGCAGTTAATAAAAAACCATCATCAAGATAGTTAGAAATAACGCAATTGATGAAGTTTGACACAGCATATCTAATTCATTAATTGAAATATATCATTGAAACTGTTCACATATGTTCAAATGTATATTTGTGCTACCTTAATTTGACTTTAGCAGAAAGAAACCCACCTTTTTTTTGTAATCTTGTATTCACTTCAGATAACAGTGACTAGTGTACTCTACTGGATCACATTTGTGTGTGTCTAGCTTTGTCATCGAACTAATAAGTGAACATGTTGCTTAAGTTGATTCCTTTGAATTCCTTTCAAAAGCCATTTTGAAAAAAATTGAAGTTTGAGTTTGGTCTCGAGAATTCATGAAAACATTTTGAACATTCCTCGTGGTGTGTTTTGTGAGTGCATCAAAGATTCTGAAACAGTTGTGTAATGTGCCTAGAAGGGGTACATTGTACTGTCATCTAATAAGAAAGAAAGTGACTTGTTGCAAACCGCATGATTTGAATATGCTGGTGACAGCTGCCATCATTGAATAGATTATGTACATTGACTATAATTATGTCTCTAAAACCCACTCTCATTCCTGTGATGAAACTATTTCTATGAACTTGATTATTTATATATGTGTGTTAATTTGACAGCTGATATCTATGCTAGGATAAACCGAATAAGTGTCTAACTTTTATTCAAACATTGTTGAGAAGTGATGTAAATGTCAATACTCTTTTGATTATATTCATAAGTTTTATATTTGATTGTTGATTTAATAAATTTATTTTAAAATTTAGAGTAATTTTGGAGTAATAGTGGGTGGATGGAGGCTCATTATATATACCTAAAAGATGGATTTTTATTACTCCATTAGTAAGAAGTTTTAACCGACAGAAACATTATGTCTTATTGTCGTGAAAATAGTTTTACAACACCCTTATATTTTGCCAAGTAAGAGATATAATGGTCTTGTGGGAGAATTTATTAATAACTATAAATTAAGATTCTCGATCACTTGTAATTAGTTATGTGTTATTAATTAATAAATAATAATCATAATGAATGAAGGGTGCCAATAGGTGTCACAGTAGCTACATGTATAAAATCAGTGTATCTCCTCAATTTACTTTCAAAACTAATAGCCACATCACTTGTGCATTTACTGTTTCCTTCACTGCCTCTTAGAATTATGTTGTGCACAAATGTTCATTAGTCTAGGTTTATCTTTTGAATTAATTACAGTTTTATAATGGTTTTTCAAAAAATATCTTATTTCTATCATAAAAGGTTTGGAGAAGGGTTGAGTGTTATGTATGATAAATCATTTGATAAGAATACATTATGTAAATTTCTTTTATATTTGTATCCGCTAAGTAAATATATGAGTTTCTTTTAACCCGTGATAATTTTCTAATTCTTCATTTAGTATTTATTTTGGGGTTTAAATGTGACACCCACCCACCCCTTTATGTGGTTTTCATTTTTATTGTTGAGTGGTCCACATGATCAGAGAACCAAGTCCCTCCTGAGCTATTCAGGGTCTAAAACAACAATGGGCCTCTTACAAACTTTGGAGAGGACAGAAGCTAATGCATTTGCTTCTACCACCATGAGTACTATAAGATGATTACAAATTACAGTATAGCTCTGAACTAAATAAGCATTGTGTGCATGATGCTTTACAAACTATGTTACAATTATATACTAAATACATAACAGAGTGTATGAGAATGCAGAAGAAACTATTTTCTAAAGAACATGTCAGATTGAAAAGGGATTTGTGAAATATTTTTTTTCTCTTACTGCACTCACTTGTGGCTGTTTTAAAATGGTATCTTCAGGGCTTTTAAAAAATTTTAATAATTTTATTTTTAATACTTTCTTGCTGTCTATATTTAATATTTTGATGTGATTACTTTTGTCTTTTCTCATTTGCAGTATGATGATGAAGAGAATGAAGAAGATGTGAGTATGAGTGACTTTTTTCTTATTCCAATTCACTAACCTTGCAACAACAACTGTTTAGATATTAATTTTTTAATAATTATTACTGATAAACATTTACAATCTGTGAAATAATAATAATCTATATTTATATTAGTTAAGTTTGTATTCATGTCCAAAAGAGTGTTTTATGTTATTTCAGTTCATGCACTTAAACATATTGTGGAAAATATCCAAATGTGAACTAAACACTGTGTGTGTGTCCGAGGGGTGGGGGGTGGGCACATTTCTTATTGTACAATGAACCTTATTTTGATGTGGAGAGATAATCATAAAAATTTGATCTTACACTGAATCCGTTACAAAGCAATGGTCCACTGTAAATATAAAATAAAGCAAAATATATTCACAAGATATGTAGATTAATATTCTATTTATTTTGTATTATTTCCTATTTTTGTTGTTTTGTGACATGAGTTGCCTCAAATGATGAAATGCTGTTGAAAGATATGAAAGGTTAAGTTTTTTTGCAACATCTCCCCCTCCAAAAAAAAAACAACAAAAAAAAAACTTTTTATTATGGTTTATTCTAATTATTTTAGTTTCTCAGATCTTTTTTCATATATATATATTTTACATGTTTAGAGTTGCTTTTCTGTTTATTAATGTTGACAGATAATGATTTTAAATTCCATTATATTGATATTTAAGAATTAAAATTTTGTATTAATAGGATGAAGAAGGGGACTATGATGAAGAAAATGATCCAGATTATCAACCAGCAGTAAGTTGTTTTTGTTTTAATTTTGTAGCTGGTTGCACCAACACATATTTTGTTCACAGACAACTTGCATTATTGAAATATAAATATTAGGTGAAAGCTATTTGTGATACAAGTTTCTAATAAGTTTTCAAGTAGATGTTTAAAAATAAATATTTGTATAATTCTATTGAAAATCCAGTAGAAACAAATCAGTGATCAGCAACATCTATATAGCTGACCTGCATTCACTTTGTTGATACTTGGGAAATTCTAAATTTATATTATTGATAACTGCTTAACAATATTTTAAAGAAAGTACATGAAAATACTGAGATATACCCTTTTATAGTTGTGAATTTGTGTAGCATCAAAAAGTAATGCATTTTTTCACAAATTTAACACGCAGTTCCTTAAAAAAAGCCAGCAATTTGAAAGTTACTTATTTTGAAAAAGAAGTTGTGAGCACATAGCAGGAAAATGGCTTATTTTGGACATGATTTTGATAGGAATGCACATCCTGCCAAAAAACGAGATTCATTGGTCATCTGATAGTGTTCTTGGCATCAACAAAGTGTGTGTACATAGTGTTTGTAGCAAACAATAACTGGATAATATTTTTTTGTGTGAATATATATTTTCATGCAATGGAACAGTATACTTCAATTGAGGAAATTAATAAAGCTTCTTTCATTTCCTTTCATTTTGCGTTTTATTTCATTGAAATATATGCACTAATACCTAAGATATGATGTTTTTACTCCCTAAATCTCACTGATATCCTGAAAATTCTTGCCTGCACAGAGATAAAAAGGAAAACGCCCACCCGGTAAAGAGTTATACCACGTGAATACTTCTTTTTACAATTATATATTGTGTGCATTGTGTAATCATAAACTATCAGTTACTAATTTACAAATACATATTTATACATATTGCCTCATATATTTCAAAATTTTTTAGTAGAAATGATTAAAATTAAAAAATGGAGCAAATGTTCATGATTCTGTAAATTACATTCAGAACAAATTTGACTCAGGATCATTTCTTTATCGCCGATGACTTGTTGTTTTAAAACATGGCGGGTGCTTTTTTAAAGAAAAAAGTTTGTAATCTTACATATTAGAATAATTACAACGGATACCAGAAAATGATTATTTGAACCTATAGGCCCACGCAGTTTCAAACATACCATAACTTCAAGAGGTCAAAGTTTTTCCTAGCATTGTGATATAAATCGTCAAAGTAGCTCGTTTTGGACCAATAATTTCTGAAAAAATTTGCATAAATTGTCTTACATGTAAGCTGGATATTTATTAAAATAAAATATTTCATAATTGTCAAAATGACCTGGGGTAGTGCATGTACTATCGCTATCTGGCCGCCATTTTGAAAATACATACATCGTCTATCGGTCGGACTGGCAGTAAAAATGTGCGCGAATTTTGCTTATCCCATCAAGCTGTGACGTCTAAACATAAATAAATATTTAAAGATAATGTTTATTTCACAAGCGAAATTGTATTTTGTCAACTAAAAGTAACAACAGCTGACAGATTCCGGAAGTGTTAGCAGATGACAGCCTCAACCAATCAAATTAAGTCTTTCACTTGATTGTCATAAAATCTGATCATTCAGGCGTTAGGTTATGTTGGAGTTTCACATGAAACTGGACTTTAAATTACTACCTATTCAAAAACATTAAAATCATAAAAAGTTTTATCTTTTTGTTGAACTCGCGAATTTCAGCATCATTTTTTTTTTTTATAATTAAAACAATTCTACTAAAAAATTTAAAGCGACTAATTATCAATGGATTTAAATCCATTGATAATTATAGTCGCTTTAATTTTTTTACTTGTTTTTAAAAATAACGTTGCCAAAATTTGCAAGTTCAACAAAAATATAGGAAAATTTTAAGATTTCTTTGTTGTTGAATTCGAGATAAATTTAAAATAATGCTTTTAAAACATAATAGGTAGTAATTTAAATTTTAAAAATCCATTGATAATTATAGTCGCTTTTAAGTTTTTTGTAGACTTGTTAAAAAAAAAAACTATGCCGAATTCGCAAGTTCAACAAAAAGATAAGAAAACTTTTCATTATTTGTTTTTGAATTTGAAATAAATTAAAAATAATACTTTTAAAATTCCTTAGTATGTCTATAATAGGTAGTAATTTAAATTTTTAAAATCCATTGATAATTACAGTCGCTTTTACTTTTTTTAGTACACTGATCCATTCAATTATTGTTAAGTATCAAAACAGCCTGTCAGCCAATGGGTTAAAAAAAGAAACAATTCCGAAATTCGCGATTTCAACAAAAAGATCAGACAACTTTTTATGATTCTTTGTTTTTGAATTTGAAATAAATTAATTTTAAAAATCCATTGATAATTACAGTCGCTTTTAAGTTTTTAGTAGACTTGTTAAAAAGGAAAAATGATGCCACAATTCGCGAGTTTATCAAAAAGATAAGAAAACTTTTCATTATTTCTTTGTTTTTGAATTTAAAATAATACTTTTAAAGTTCCTTAGTATGTCTTTAATAGGTAGTAATTTAAATTTTAAAAATCCATTGATAATTACAGTTGCTTTTAATTTTTTAGCACACTGACCCATTCAATTATCGTTAAGTATCAAAACAGCCTGACACGATGGCATCAGCTGATGCATTTTCGCCTGACAGCCCATGGGTTAAATTTTTAAATTCCATTGATAATTACAGTTGCTTTTAAGTTTTTAGTAGACTTGTTAAAAAAAAAAAAAAATCTGAAATTCGTGAGTTCAACAAAAAATGTAAATGTATTAAACTAAAATGTGAACCTATTTATTGACCTGCAGCAAATTTTCACTTTAAATAAGAGTCTGTTTAGTGATAAAAATCTAAACTTAGTAAGCTAAAACAGGTCGTCTGCTGTCACTTCCAGTTTTATTATGAACCTACCAAACCTCTGGGGTAAAGCAAATCAGCCTATAAAAATAAAAAAGCTATTAAATAGTATATATGGGTTCGTTTCCAACTAGATTCCATCAAAAATTTAAACCGCAAGGTCGTTGATCATCACCCAATTGCATACTGGAATTAAAATGTTGTGTCAGTGGCTGCCTGATTGAAGTTTGTTTTCCAGCAATATGAAAACAATAGTTGCATACAGAAATACCTGTTTCACTAAAACAAATGATTACTTACCAGATTTGGTCATCTAAATCACTAAAGCTTGACCACTGTCACTCCATATACTACTTGGCGTGTCCTCTGCCTACCTCCTATTACATAGTTTTGTACACTCTTCGATTCTGCATAAAATCAGTTTTACGGCTCACCTAAGATTATCATATTTTGTTTAACCCTTTACTCTTTAGATGTTTTTTCCTTTTTTTCTTGTGTAGGCAATAATTTTTTAAATTTCAGTGAGATTAGGGGCTACGTTATTAAAAACATCATATCTTAGGTATTAGTGCATATATTTTAATGAAATAAAATGCAAAATGAAAGCAGCTTTAATATTCTTGTCAGGTAAATTTTAATCCATGCATGAACACATATTTACACAAAAAATTATTGTACAGTGATTGTCAGCTACATACACTATGTACACACACTTTGTGATGCCAAGAACACATAACCTGTCATCAGACGACCAATACATCTCTTCTCTCAGCAGATTGTGAATTCCTATCAAAATCATCAGTCCAAAATAAACCTTAATTTCAGTGGCATTAGTTTCCTTCAACCTGGATCGCCATTTTATTTTTCCGCGATCATCATCTGATGTGCGTACTCGTTCACTTGTTCTGCTATCTTGTCAAATATTTCTTTGAAAAACATATTTCTTCTTTGAAAAACTTGTAGAAGAAAGTCAGCTTACTATCATTAGTTACAGTCACATTCTGTCCCGCTTCTGTTACAAATTCCGATATATTCATTGCTGAAGAACTAATATTTCAACCGTGTGCATCTCTAGATACCCCTCCTCCTCTTTGATGTCCTCAGAATCTGATGCAGTCCTTCCAGTTGGAAAGATCTGATGTGTGCACACTACTGACACTAAACTTGTCTTCGTCTGATTCAAAATCAACTTCTCTCTATCATTATCTGACAAATTCAATACAATAAACTCCTCACTATCGCTCAGCGATTCTAAGAAATCCATTTGAATCACCAAAGGCTAAAAAGAAAGAAAACTTTATGAAAAAAATGAATGCAGCAAGGAGAAAATGTTTCAAAATGTGCTTCAATTATCGTAGAATCGTCACACAGGAAGTAGACGCCGGAAGTCTCACAATTTTCAAATGATATGTGAAGAAATGAGCACTGGTTGATATGGGTGCATTCAGAAGTTTTGCCTGATAAGACATACGGCTGCTTTCGGCTACTGCCCAGTAAAGGGTTAAGTAGTTCCTGAGATTAAAGGTCCAAAGTAGACATATATTTTACCAAGGTCACAAATTTTTTTTGCAAGCTGAATATTTAGAAAATAATTATACAAAAGTGCTCTATATGGTTTCCTCTTTTAAAAGGGTCTATTTTTAGATTTCCATGGTATGAATCGGTTAACGAGGTTTTCCTACCCCAAGTGCTAGGCACAAGATTTGAATGCTATTTTTAAGCATGAGAGTGGATGACATGCACGACTCGAATGTGTAAATTTTCTGACCCCCAAGATACCTTATAAACAAAAAACAGACAGCAGAAAGGACAATCTTTCATTTGATACAAGTTTATTTAGATAAAAGCATTATTGTTTATTTAGATCAATAGATTATTGTTTATTTAGATCAATGCATTATTAATCGTCTTTTCATTAGTGAGAAAGCAAGCAATTTAGAGACTTCTTTCAGTTGTCTGCCATCTTTTGCTGGCATACGCTGCTACCGAATAGAACATCAAATATTGCTAATGAATGAATAAAATTTTCAAGAGAAAACATTGGCTGTTTATGCACAAGAAGAGGTAAAGTCATACTATGATCACTCTGGCTTGAATATTTTGCATCCATTATTGTATTTTCTAAATTAAGAAACTGAAATACATACACTATTTACTATGATAACCTGACGACTAATTTACATTACTATATTTTATGTTTGTAAGACACATTGTGCTAGAAGACTCTTAATCTAATTTCTGATTATAATATAATTAAAAAAGTAATTTAAAACATTTGACAGAACTAATTTTTTAGACTTTAATGCATATAATTATAAATATTATTTCTTAGTATCTTTTGGGATATGATCTGGTTATACTAGTTTGGAAAAATAGCTTGCACACAGTACCACACAACACACCCTGCCAATCTTTGCCTTAAAGAGGAAAAAAGGGCACTTTTCAAAATTTACTTATTAATCTTGCATCAATGATGTCTTTGTTCCATTTGTTATTTAGAAATAAATTGATGAAGGATATCAAATGACAGGACAATCAAAACAATGTTTGCATGATATTACAGTGCATATTGGTAAATGAATTTTGCCTGAGTAATCTAATCTGTAAATCTGTTGTCATTCAGAAAGATTTATTGGAATAGTTTTAACATCAAATTGTGCTTCATAATAAATAGAATAATAATTTGGTTTCTTCATTTAAATCATTTTTGCAATATAGAGAAATTTATTTTAAAAAAATAATTATAAAAATAAGTTCTGTTTCTCTAACGTAAGATTCAGATCATTAGCACATTTAAACAAATTACTGTGCTCTCTGCCAGTATTATGAAACTTTGAATTTTAAATCAGTGTACCCAGAGTTGCACCAGGAGTAGAAAAGAGAAGTAAAGTTTGTTCATTGTATAAATTTCTTTTGCTGCATGGATTTGATTTTCTTAAAATAATACCTGCCTCAAAAACACAAAAATTGTTTTAATAATCATTTACTATTTTTATCAAAAATTGTTTTAATAATCATTTACTATTTTTATAGTTTAGAATTCTGTCTGGATATGATTACGATTGAAACATTTTCTCATGCAAATAATAGGATTATGTGGAAATTCACTTTTATAATTTTCATTACTGTTTTCATCAGAAAGTCATTTTGAAGTATTAATGCTCTCTGGGAAATTTATAGTTACTTTTTAATGAAACATTTGTTAGTTTTAGAGTATAATACAGATAATAATAATTTGTTATTCCAGAACTCTTAGTTTTTAACCACAGAATTATTGATAATCACATTTTGCTGGTTAGATTTAGTCATATAATAAGCACAGCTCCATATTTTACCAGTTTCTGAAACAACTTCTTTTGTTTTATGTTGCCTTGAATTATTATTAGTTTGTGAAATAAAGCAGAAAATTTATATTCTCAACCAGGAGTGGACTTGAAATAGCATAACAAACCATACCCTTTCCCTTCCTGCTCCGCTAGTCCAAATCAACACAAACTGTTGCTGTTGTGTGTGCCTTTCATTATTAAGTTGTTGTGTCCTACCTGTTGATGTAGTTAAATAGTACAGTACCCAATTTTATAAGTACAGTATGTTATCAACAATATTCAAATTTAAAAGATGATTTTTGCATAAATTTGACATCATTATAACCTAGAAACTCGGAGTTTTAATTTTCTGATTTTAAAAATCATTTTCAGCCTACAGTAAGACAAGACTTGCTTCTGTGACTTGGGTGGATATAGCCATTAAATATAAAAAAAATAATTATTGCCCTAATTTTAGATGTGATTTGTGGCCTGCTGATGGTGAAGTGTGATTTTCTTTTCTGACTCATTATTTTATTGGATCTGTCGCCTACATTATTGCATAAAACATCTTTTTTTTTTTTTTGTTTTGAAAGATACCTTTTGTGATATTGACCATTTCCCTTCCATCTCACTCACCCCATTTACTTGATGCAGTCAGCATAGTACTTCCCACTTTAATGTTTCTTTTTTATTTGAAACAAATATGCCAGTAGTATTATAATTATATGAAATATGCATTATTTCACTTAACACTTATTTGTTAATTAGTTGACCAAAACAGTGAATGTTCATTTAGTCACTTGCAAAACTCCTTAACACACACATTGATTTAGTACACTCTTGTCACAGAATAAAAAGTGGAGATTGTTGAAGATTTTTAATAGAAATCATGATTTAGAGATTTAATTAAGGTAATATTTTTAAACTAACACAAAGCTGTATACACAATTAGAAAGTCCATGTTTGGAATTAGAATGAAGAAATCATTGATTGTACAGTAAACTTGATGAGGAATTTTAAGGATACTTCATAAATAAAAGTGCATTGTTATTTTTAAGTAAATGACGGCATAAATTTAGTACAATGTAACATTGGGATCAGTTTATACCTCATGCAGAGTAAACCACTCATTCAGATATGCTAATGTTGACTCATCTCACTTCATAGAAGGATTAAAGTAATCATTTCATGAAAATCAGTAACAAAATATGCACCTGACAAATACATTTACCTTCTGAATTCTGATTCAGATTCTTCATTGAATGATTAAAGTAATCATTTCAGGAGAACCAGTAACAAAATATGCATATGACAAATAAATTTACCTATTCATTGAATCTGATTCAAATTAACTAATGTGTAATAGATTTCTACAAATCCCAGAATTTCCATCTCTCATGCTATATTTTTTAGGCATTTCCTTTAAGTAGGTAAGACCACTCAAATTTTGAAGTCTGGCCAAATAAGCTGATATTTGCAGGTTATGTTATGTACCTCAAAGTAAGTTTGCATACAAAATTTTGGAGCTCTAGCTTTAATAGAAAAAAAGTTATGACAGTTCAAAGTTTGATGTAAATTGCAGAAAAACTCAGATTTCACGAAACCCCCTTTTGAAATGACCACAAAACAAAAACTATGAAACATACACAGTTCATCTTTGCTATGTCAACTCTCTGTAACACAATTATACTGCTGATTTTTTTTTAAGGATCACAGATGCATAGAAAATGAAATACAGTCTTCTCAAAATAGCATTTTGTTCAAAATTTCAAACGGCAAGTGGTTAAAAACAGAATGTCTCTTTTGGAGTCTTGTAAAACAAAAACTACTTCATATACATCATCCAGATTTGGTATACTTGCTCTTTGGAGTATAGACATTTCCAGGGTGAAGTTTTAGACAATCTTGTTTAATAGATTTAGAAATAATAAATATAACATATGAAAAATATAGCTTTTTGCAATACATTCGCAAATAATGCTCACTTGTTGAAGAGAAAATTAGGTCAAACGAAACAGTTATTATTATAATACAGTGTTTCTAATTTCTATAACTGACAGCATGATCATTCTAACCTAAATAAAGTCATAAATTATATTTTGCATACTTATGTGCATGTATTTAGCAATAACTGAATAAGTTCAATAATGCTCACCATATGTCATAACATGAACTATCCATTTGTGTACCTATATCAGCCCTGTAAATCCTGTTCAGTCAATTTCTTTGCTTGTTATGAACTGCATTGCCAATAACTAGTTAGTTGATTTATTTAATTTTAATGTCTTTTCACTTGTGGATATTAGACACATTCACACATATGCATAAATATACTTTGATACACCCATATTCGCATATCGGAAGAAAAAATATAAACTTATGAACAGATGCTGCTTTGATTTTAATTCTATTATTAACAAAGTATTAAGAACAGCACATTAATTTTAAAAACAGTTCAAAGCTAGCAAAACTGATACTCTTTTTAGTTTAATAAAATACTTTTACATTGTTACAATGCTAGTTCAATAGTTGTTACTATTTGCAGTTACTATTTGACAAAGTTGTATAATTCATTAATTGTCCATTATTTATTAACAATGTATTAAGAACAGCACAATTTTAAAAACAGTTCAAAGCTAGCAAAACTGATAGTGATACTCTTTTAGTTTAATAAAATACTTTTACATTGTTACAATGTTCAATAGTTGTTACTATTTGCAGTTTATTTTTTAGTTCCCTTCAACAGCAATTGTAATTATTAGTATCTTTATTTTTAATAGGTGTCTATTTGTTTCATAATATAAGACATTAACATTCTAAAAATATCTTGAAAATTGAAAGCTAAAGTCTTTCATAGTTTTACTTATTATATTTCTACTATATTAGTGTATACTGTATGTCTGTAGTGTGTGTAGCATGTTACTCATCCTTGTCTTGATCTCAATTTTTACCCTACATCGATTCACTCACTCACTGACACATACACTTATTACTATATTAGTATATATCTTTACCTTGAACGGTCACTCAATAACAAATTCTCATTCATCATTTACTAGATTGTTTCTTAAAACCCGAATTATAATAAAATAATGAAAAGTACTGGTCAGCTACAGACAGTAACACAGACAAAAATCCGCCAGCATTAAAAGTTGTCGTTCTTTATTTTGGATTGGTGCTTTGTAAAATTAATTTAAAATATCGCCAATTAATTAAAATATTTTCTAAAAAAATAAATCTCATCATGAATCATCATTTAATCATTTGCAGCCAGTATTTTTTGTATGGGACTGCTTTTAATATAAGCAGTTTGTCCTAACAAATCATCACCCTCTTGCAACCGTACTTTAAATGGCCGATGTTTAGCTAACCTCGTTAATGATTAAAATAAAACTTTCTAACAAATCGTAACTTAAAAATAATAAATAATCGTTTTACAGTAGCAATATTTAGATGAAATTTAATAGTTTTTGTTAAAATTTACGCAAAATGTTGTCTGGTTGATCCATTTTAATACACGTGTGGTCCAAGATGGCGATCTCTCGTCAACTTCGGCATGGGCGCGAATAAAACTATTGGGGTTACCCGCGTTCATTGCCATTCGCACTTCCGTTATAGACACCTCCGTTTCGTGTTATATACCATTTTAAAGGGCAAAAGATGACCTTTTCAACAGTATAAAGTAGGCGAACAGATGAGAATGGGTTTCGAAGTTATAATGCGTCAAACACAACACATAATTTGGATTATCATTTTCTACAGTAAAAATTTTGAAAAATTAAATCAACCGATGCTTATGTTAAAGGTCATTATCTTAGCTTTCCGTTGATATAAGATTTATTTTTATTGGTTGAATCCTAAAAGAGCGATAGCGCGTTATGTGAGCATACCCAAAAACGATGTCGGAGGTAAGCCATTTTCAAATCTCGCCACGGGTACTTTAGTACGCTTTACCGACTGTGAGTTTATCGATCAAAACGTAATAAATACGTCATTCAAATGTACAAACAAAACTTATATTTAACGTTGGAAGATTCCTTTATTTGTTAAAACAATTTCCAACCATTTCTTTCTTTTAATTACCGAGATATACAGTTTTGAAAAAGAGTGAATTCAGTCAAAAAGTGACGTCTCCAGTCTCCATATAGCGAGTGGTCTTACCTACTTTAAGTTCTAAAGTGCTTATGAAACTTGGAGTCTTTAGTAATGCAATTTTCATTATTGGTGTCAACTAATTCTGGACTTTATGAGATAAATTAAAATTCTTCACTAAATTGTCTTTTCTTAAATTGTTTTATCTGTTGTTTTTGAGGTTGTACTAGGGTTATGAATTTGAGAATCAATTTTCTTTGTCACTTTCAGCTTTGAAATAGTTTAAAATACATGTACTTCCATTATTGAATAGTTTTTTGGATCTGCTCATGTAAACATATATAAAAAAATAATTAAACATTTAAAGCTCAGTAACACAAAAACATACTCACGTGCAAGGTATGTCTTGAGGAAGTCCATTCCTGTGATTGAAATACATTTTGATTTTTCACTGCTGTGGATATTTAATTTTGATTTGCCATAAATGATTTTAAAGTTGAAAAACATCCTTATTATAAAGTCTTTTTTAACTCTTCTCATAGTAGATCATTGTCAAAATCACTTCATTTGATGATAGACTATGACATTGCTTGGTATAAGAACTTTTTTTTAGTTGAACTTCACTATTTCTCTTGTATTTCTGAATACAAGTGCTCTCTATTATAAATTCATTTTAGCCCAGATTGGTTTAGTTTTAATTTCTTTTTATTAGTAATTAAGAATATTTAATATCAGAATATGAATTTACATATTTTGAATAATTGTTATTGAGACAGTGTATTTTATCAGAAATATGGTGGCATAAAGTAGTGCCATTGTGAATTATATAGACATATGAACAAAACATTGTATAATTAAATATTTCTTGAAAAGAATAGTGAAATAATATAAACACATTTTATCATTTTTATTCATGTCTCCACTAATTTTTTTACCACCAATTTGGGAGTTTTAATTTAAGGCATGATTTTACTCCACTTACAGACATAATGACAAAGACGAATGATTAGATTCTGAAAGTTGATGTTTCATTACTATTCATTTTCACAAAAGATTATGGAACTCTTAGTTGTATTACCATATAGTGATATTACCATTGGCCATCATGGAAATAAAAGTGTTTGTGGAGGTCTCATTAATCTCACAGGTACATTTTTTATCACCATCATGTAAATTTCTGAATTTAAATTGACCACATAAATGCCACCAGTAGCAGAAAACAATCCAGAAGTTTTTTTGTCTTACAATAAATATATTTTCTTTAATTGCTCAAAATTAGATTGCCACTATAGATGAAACAAAGTTTTTATATATATCTACTAATCTAGATTTTAAAAAGTAGGGGGTGATCTGTTAAGATAAGTCATAAAGTTTTAAATATAAATACTGCCCTAAACTTTTATTATAATATAGTGAAGTATAATTCCATCTCAGATCTTTTTATGCAATTTTACCAATCTTTTTCTTTTGTGCAGTGTCTTTTGATTCCCCCATTTGGGTTTATTACATTTTATCTTTGCCTGTTCACTTGATTCGGTTTAGTAGGTTATCTCCCTTTTACCTTCAACGCTGCTTTTTCTAAATATTTGTTTGTTTTTTTTAAAGCATTTATTTATTTTTTTATTGATTTTAATTTGGTCTGATCATTAATTTCTTGATATATATAAATAGAGCAGCTAATATCATCACAGGGAATCATGATTTGTTATTGTCTATCAAAAATTCATTTATTAGCCATGTATATGGAACTTGAGTTTGGGCTTATTGAAAGAATTGGGGAAGAAAGAAATGAAAACCTATCAGCATAGTGTGTATCTTTTTTTACAAACATTGCATTGATTTATTTCCATTCATTGAATATTAACCAAGTGGTATGATACTATAAGTAATGCCTGTGTAATTCCTTTTGAAATATGTTGGTAAGTATTGTAAATGTCCAACATTGAATATGTTCTTTTGCAGAGAAAAGTGTTTATGGTTCAGAATTTCATTATTTGACTACAATTGCTGTTTGGGGTAGGGGTGGAAGTCAGTTAAAATGTTTCAAATAAAAAAGTTTGTTCAGTACTCACTGAGGCAAAACTTTTCTTTTACAATGATAACATCGATTTTTGCTGTTTTGTTTATGTATGGCTCATTCTCTGGGCAAGTGTACCATTTTGTGACATGAAGTGAACAAAATAAATTGGATTAAATCTAATTATTTTTAAAGTTAAAGCCTACAACAGGGCATAATTCTCACATAAAAACAAAAGAAAAGGTCAAAACATTTAAAATGTGATTTTATATGAGTTTGAAATATATAAAAGATAAAGCACACTTTTCTATTGAAAACTTAGAAAGTAAGGATTTACCAGAAAAAAATATATTTTAGAATAAGCACTATACTTATCTGGATGCATTATAATTTAAAATAGGGTATTAAACTTAACGTGGAAACCATATTAACAAAATTATCAGCCATCATAAAAGCTCTGTTTTTCTCAACATATAATGGGCTAAGTTAATTTGCTGCAAAGATAATATTAAGTAATAAACAAAGTATCTCTTGAAATATAATGTTTTTTTAAAAATATATAATAAGCCTAATCACTGTTTATATATTTGTGAATGTAATTCAAAGGTTTTTCTACCCTTACTAGTACAGGTTTAAAACAACACAGCTATGTGAAACGTTAAAAGAAACCACATGGATATGTACATAAATATGTAAGCTATTTAGTTGTTAGTCAGTTTAATCAGAATATATTGAGATTATCAGAAATCTTAGCTGTTTTGAAACGTTGCTAATTCTGAAAATGTTCCTTCCTTTACTTACTGTTGTAACAGTTTTATCATAATGGAAATGAAAGTTGTTTTTCTTATTTCTTATTGAAACCAAGAAAAAAATTATAGGAGAGTAATCTGTCCAGAATATGGTACCTTTGAAAAATGTAAGTTGTTTGCAATATTGTCGTCATTATTTTATATTTATAAATTTATTAATTCTGTTTTGATGTGTTATAAAGTAAACAAAGTCAAATTAATTTTTCTGTAGCTGAATATTTCTATTGCAGGGATTGTTTAAATGGCACATGGCCTGCATGTATGACATGTTGATGTTAAGTATAAAAAAAAAATAAAAGTTTTGTCTCCTATGTATGTGGAAACTAAACATTTAAAATATATGCCTTTTTTAAATATTACTTCTTCACAAAATTGACTACAGATAAAAGATATATTGGTTGCTGCTTTAATGTATTATCACTTCTAGAAACAGGGGGTGGGGTTGGGTGTTGTTGGATTATTTATAACAATGAATATTTAAGAAAATTTCTACATGTATGCATCTGACAAAAGGGTGTGCCATTTTTCAGTATACACATTCACGCTCTATCTAGTATATCTCTTACATCAGTTCTGAATATATATAGAATATAAACAGGTGGTATTTCAATGCTTTATTTTTAAGAAAACACATTTCATGTGGACCCACCTTTCATGATATACTTTGCCTAGGGAATGAGCCATTATTAATTTGTTTTATTAACATTATTAATAGATTTACATCTGTTTTAAAGATTTTTCAATTGAGGATGATTCATAATCTTCATATGTGTATTAGTTTTATTCGGGAGGATTTTACTTTTACTTTATGCTCCTTCTTCTTCAACAATAATACGGTTAAAAATGAATGTGTATACTTGGGTTTGGGCAGATTGAATTTTAAAAAAAACAGATGGCAATATTGTTGTTAGTGTGTAAATCTAGCATTGTCATCAATTTACCAGTAAAATGTGTTGCTGTAAGTTGATCACTGTGAATTCCATATGAGAGCCAATAGAGTGAAAATGGTGTCTCAAGAATTCACAATATTTCTTTGAATATTTCTTGTGATATGTTAAGTACTGCACATTAAATTTGAGAACATTCCTCCTGATGTGCTTTGTGAGCTCATCTAGGATTCTGGAACAGTTGTGAAACGTGCCTACAAAGGACACGTGAGACCGTCACCTGAATAAGAAAGACAGTGACTTGTTACAAGCAGCATGATTGTGAATGCATGCTGGCTTAAGCAACCATCTTTGAAAAGGTTATGTGCATTTGACTTTCATTATTTCTCTGAAACTCTACCCTCTTTTTCCCTGATGATATCTATGAACTTGATTATATAATGATTGTTTAGCATTAATTGAACATTGTTGTGAAGTGATAAAAATGTCAATGCTCTTTAATTATATTTATATGTTGTATATTTGATTGTTGATTTAATAAATTGATTGTTGAAAAATTTGTTGATCTTAGAACCTAATGGAAAACCCTAGACTAAAATCAGTGCTAGAGAAGATATATTTGACAAGGGAAATAGGCATTTTTAGAAGGCAGTCTTATCTCATTATTTTTATAACTAGAACTTGTCTTGCTTTGTCTATCATTTTTTTTTCTCTTATGAAATTTTTTTTATTAACTTTTTAACTTAAAAAATCATTGATTGCATATTGTATTGATACATGTCTTACATTAGTTTCATTATTGATTTTGGTCATTATAATGTTTACATTGATTGTACATTTTAAGTAGCTAGATTTAAAGTTTACTAGTTACTTGAGTATGTGTGTGTGTGTGTGTGTGTTCAAGAATAACCTCCCATGTGTTTGATTATAAGTCACATTGCATATGAAAATTCAAGCAAATGACCCAGACCATCGTTTTATTTTTATGAGTACTTTGAATGCAACAATGCAACATAAAGCTGGCCATGTGGAAAAACTCTCACATGAAGGTCAAAGACACTTTAGCGTTGCTGCAAAAAAAAACGTCGCATGTGCTACATATTGGCTAAGAAACTACATATCAGACAATATTTTTGCATATTGTATGATTTTTTTTTTAGAAAGAAATTGTGCATTAAATGCAACTTCTGTATAAAAAGCATAAAGTTTGCCAACAGGCATGAAATAATTTATGTGCTACAATCACTGTCCACATAATGTGTGCCCTGAAATCAGTTTAGTAAAATATCTTGCACCTGAGGTATTTACTTAAAATTAGAAAGTAAAAGTTTGTTGCATTCATTATTTTTTCGCACTAGATATTTTTTTTTTGAAGAATGTATAAGGACTACATAAGTAATATATTATAATGGACTTAAGTTGACCCTCATGATATATTTTAAGTTACTCCCATGTTAATTCCTTTATATTTTAGTTTAAGAGTACTTATGTGTCATACTTTTAATTGGTTGTTCCCCTTTAGTTTTGTGTTGTTTTTCATTTTCATTTTTCTTAAAGCATAAATTATTTAAGAATATCACTTTATCAGACACATTTACTGATTTAGTCAGAGTGCATCTTAGACATATGGTTAATAGCTTTTGTTTTCTGTCTCTCTCTCTCTCTCCTTCATTGTAGGATCAAGTGTGATGATGCTAGGTAATGAATGGCACAACTAATGTATATCCTTAATCAGTGATGTATGCTTGTATTAAATATGGTCCATTGTGTGCTTTTATTAAATTTGCATGTTTTGCTGAAACTGTTGCTTATTTATTATTTATTTATTTTAAATTATTCCACATCCGTTGCAGTTTGTTTTAAATTCAATCTAGAATAATGTTCTATCTATGATAAACTTTAATCCCTTCAGTCATTTAAAAAAAAAAAAATCTAATCAGTTCGATATTATAACAGTATGATACTAGTATTAGTAATAGTATGTCAATGTACAGTTGATTTTTTGCTAATTTTGTTCATGGTTCTGAGATGCAGCCAGATTTATTTTGCCTACAGGCATTCTGTAGTTAGTGATAAATAGTAAAATACATGTATAAAGTGAACAGAATAAATACAAAGCCCGTTTTTTTTCTTCCTATATGCAGTAAAACAGTAGGTCTAAACACTTACCGCACAGTTTTCTCATCTGTGGATAAATATCCCATTAGCATATTAAATATAATTTATTGACAATAGATTTGTTTTAGATTTGTGCTGACCTGCTCCAAGAATGACATTACTTTTGTACAAACATTTTTTGTGTGTCTTGACTCTTTTCCACTCTTAAGTCTTATATTGACTGCTTATGAAATCTGCTGCAAAAAAAAATGGCACCATAATGTGTCTGAATATGTATCACATGCTTTGTTGCAGAGGTCCACTATATTTAACTTTAAGCAGACTTTGTGAAGTTTTAATGTAATTAGGCCTCTGCTAGTAGGATATTTATCCACAGCTGAGAGGCAGATACTGTGCGGTGAGGGTTTAGATCTATTGTTTTATTTCATCTTGTATATACTATTATCACTTTTTATCTTATTTATTTTCCATTCTTTTTTCACTGTTCACCAGTAGCCTTTGAAGATTTTTTTTTTAAAGGACAATACAAAATGTTTGATTTTATATTTTGACTGCTTTTGAAGTGTAAAGTGATATGGATCAGTATAGTTATAAATTATATCAGTGTTTGGTTTAAATTTTGAGGGTTTTTGAAATGAATTTATGAGAATGTTCAGATCAGTGTGAATGAACACAGCACACTAGCTACATTACTAATTAAGAGTAAAACCTGTAACAATTTATGATAACTTGTATCCTTTGGAGAACACTTACTAACTACCAGTGGTGTATGATTGTATCCACTTTCTAACTGCTCATATATTCAAAAATTTCTGGCTGCATCTTGGACTATTACTTATACTACTATACTAGTATGGTTAGGTGCTATTTTCAAGATATTGTTTAGTGTATATCTTTCTGTGACTTTGCTTCTGTAAGTAAAACTAAGTATACCCATATACTTTTTTCTGCATGTACATATGTGGTAAAATATTTCTAATAAAAATATTACAGAAGCAAGATTTGAAAAAAGGAACATGCAAAAAATAAAATTTTATTTCGTCAAATTTTTTACCTCGTTGGTTAAGAGTAAAATCATTGCATTCCTGAAATTATTCATCATATATTTATTTTTTTTTTAATTTTAATTTATTTCTATTTATTTGTGTTTTTCTAATTTTATTTATATCTTTTATTTATTTTTATTTTGTGGGGTGGGGGAATTTTATGTTTTGTGTGGGTGTTTTTTTCTCCTTTGCCCTCCCACCATTTATTTAAAAGTGGCAATCTAACAGTAAAATCTTTTCCTGCAGTCATTGCATAATATGACTATTGGTGTTATTTTGCTTAAAATTTACAGTTAAGAAGAAATTACTTTATTTTTTAAAAATATTTTTGTTTTGTTCGGTTCTTCTGCTTTCTACTTATTTTAGATTGACAGAAGTGTATGTGCTAATTTTGCTTGAAATAATTATAGTGGCTTTTTAATACACCACATATTCTGTATTTATTTTTACTGAGCTAAAGATGTATTGTTTTTGAAATTTGTTTATCCCATTAATTTGCATGTTAACTGTTGCATGTTATTGTGGGCTATATTTTGTGCAGTTTCTCAGACAATTTGTGTACGTATATGTTTAAAGTGTATGTATGTATGCATATATAATGCACTTCCTAATGATAAAGGAGTTCATCCTGATGCAGATCTCTATTGTGCATTTTTTAAATACACATGCATATATAATGCACTTCCAAATGATAAAGGAGCTCATCCTGATGCAGATCTCTGTAGTGCACTTTTAAAATATACATGCATACATTTCTAAAGTTAACTCTCTGTAATGTTATCTTCTAAAGTGCTCACCTTTAGCATTTTTTAATTTATTTAAGTTTTAGCCTAAATTGTTTTAGGTTTTCACTTGACTGAACAATTGTACTTATTCCAAAAGTGCAATAATTAAAGAACTTATATGCACACAACAAAACCTTGCCTCTAAAATAAGCACAAAAACAAACAAACAAACAAAAAAACAATCAAACTTTATTATTAGCAGATAAAAAAATTACCAAATACAAGAAAATAGTTCTGATTCTTGCGAGATTTGCCTATCAGTTAGGTATACATTTATATTAGATATGAGATAAGTTGGTGTCTTTCATAAAATTTTAATTTTAGATTTTATTTTCTTCATTTCATATGGTTTTATTTGACTTAGAGGTCAGAAAGTTTGTATATACATGTATATATATATTTTGTAATTACATGACTTGCAAAGCAAAATTTATAGCAGCAACTATATTTAAATCTGTTAATGATTATTGTAGTTGTATTTATATTTTTTAATGGTTTTGGTTAATTCAAAATTAAATAAATAATTATACTTTAAGGGCTTTTTAATAGTATTCTTGTGGGGTTTTTTTTTGCTTAAGTACCAGTAAAAATTATTATGTATTTGCTAAAGTGCTATCTAGAAATTTTATTTATTTCTAGAAACACTTTTCATTACTTCAGCTTAATATTTGACGCATTCCCACCAAAACTTTACAAACTCACTGCACCTGATTAAGGGGGGGAGATGAGAAAGCTATTTTAAAAATTTTATTAACATCATATCATTTTGCCCTTAAAGATTGGTGTTTTCACCTTTAAAAGGACCTTATAATTTCAACCCTTAGCCCTGTTTTAGAATCTACAAAGTGCCTTTTCTTTTTATTGTTGTTAAAGGGTCAACAGGAATTCCTTAAGATAATATTTTTAAAATTTTGAATCATCTAATCAGTAGGCTGAATATTACAGAATCCCTAATAAAATAAATCCTTAATAGAAAATAGGTCAGTAAAATTTCCAAACAGCTAAACAGGCCATATTTTGCCAGACGGAAATAAGCAAATGATGCAGATTAGCAACACTTTTAATCAAATGCATCACAACATTTATTTCATTTCATTGCAAATTAGCCGTCTTACTTAAATACTGTGTCTCACTTATGATATCATTGCTAGAAGCATTAGCAAATGCATCTAATCAAAATCCGATTTGTATTAGTAAATATGATGAAGATTCAAATAAAGAAAATGATTCTTTTCATGGAATTAAATGAACTAAGTCAGAATATTGTAAACAAATTATTTGAGAGCAGTGCAAAAATAGCTGATACTGTAATAGTGGCTGATTCAAGCTGTAAACATCCTCATAATGAATCCATGCTGCCATGAACCTTACATGGTGCTGACAGCACAAGGACATTGTGTAACTGATTTCCTGTGTTTAAAATATCTTCTCATTGGATGTGACAATAGTTAAGAATATAACAGTTGATAAAAACAATTATTTCCATTTTTCTTAATTGATCATAGGCTCATAGCTGAACTTCCTTGCTAGCAAAGTTAGAATTTAATTGTGGCTGATTATGTTCTCATAGCATTGTCCCTTTGTTTTGAAAGAATCTGCACTTAGCTCCAGTGGTAATAGGATTTTTATTATTTAGATCAGGTATTTCCACTTGTATAAATAAATGTTGTAGAACAATATTAAGTTCTTATAAAAGAATATATATTGTTATTAAATATATTATTGTGATGAAAACCTGCATTTTAATACAATAATGAGCTGATGTATGTATAATTGTTTCTTTTATTTAAAAAAAAAAAATTTGTTCTTTTAACTTTTAGTGGTGATGTGAACTTATTTTTTTTATATGTATCCATAAGACTTTGTCATGAATTTATTTTATGGCATCATATCCATATAAAAAATGCTAGCAATAACCATTTCATTCAGTGAAGACTTATTAACTGTTTATGACAATCTAGAATATTTAAAATAAGTTTCTACAATTTACAAACCAGTTTTTTTTCATGTAGATTAACATATAGTTTCATCCTGAAATATTAATTTTATGTGTGATGTTTAAAATAGTGATAAAAGTGATACCACCATGTGTATGAATACATACAGTTACTGAGTGAAAATAAGAAGAGTTTGCATTCTGTACACATCTGTCATGTTTAAAACAACATCGGGGTCAGTTTACATCATATTGAAGGACAAAAGTTATATGTATGTGTACAAAGTGTTAACACACAAAAATTAACAGAAACAAAAACTAAATGAGGAATGTAAAGATAACTATATGAAAACAGTTATAGTTTATGGATTTATTTTTGTTTTTTATTTGCAGTTAATAGTAATACTACCCTAACCTTTCTCTAAAATAAAACACAACAGCTGTGTACTGAGATGCTCCCAAATAAAAATCTTATGAAAGTCAATAATAGTATAATGCATAAAAGTGTTGTCTAAATCTTATATATTCATTTTTTACAAAATGTGAATCTATGCACTGGTTACTAAGACTTTTCTTTACTTCTACTTTTGTATTGGTTATATTTGAGATGGTCACATTGTAACTATAGCATATAGGTTTACATGGGCAAGTGTACCATATAGGGTTGGTCCAATTGAAATGCATTTTCTAAAAATAAAGCACTGAAATATAGTGTTTATATTCTAATTTCTATACATTGATGAAAATTTTATATTCATTTTATCTTGAAATGGTGAAGTTTATGAAGAAAAATTTTAATAGGTACTTCTTTTGTTATGTTTCCTTTCCAAATAAATCAGATCAAAAGCTTTTATTTTATGACATGTCATACATAAATGCCTTGTGTTATGTAAACAATGCAATTTACATATTCATATGCTAATGCTTTCCAGATTTATTCATTGTTTTCAAAAATGTTACAGCTTCAAAAGAACTTATTTACATGTATCATCTTTCTATTTTACTATGTGACTTAAGAGAAGAATAAATTCATGAATATAAAATAATGACCATAATATCGCAAGCTACTTCTTACTTTTTTAATGGCACCATATTGCAGAAAGATAATTTGTGTCATTTTGTCTTGTGTACCAAATAAGAAAAATAATTTAATTTCCATTAGGATCACAGTGTTAAGAACAGAAATGGCAGGAACATTTTTTGAAATCATTGCCGTTTCAAAACAGCTAAGATTTCTGATAATATTTATATATTTTGATTAAATTAATAAACATCATAAATAGCTTACATATTTATGTACATATCTATATATATATTTTGTTGTTGTTGTTGTTGCATAACTGGTGTGTTTGTTTTAAACTAGAGCTAGTGAAGGTAGAAAACCTGTGAATTACATTTAAGATTAAAAACGTGTGAATTACATTCAAGAATATAAACATTGCTATTAGGCTTGTTATATTTAAATAAGATACTTTGTTTATTACTTAATAATATCTTTGCAGCACAATAACTTAGGTCCTTTTATGTTTGGTTGAGAAAAATAGAGCTTTTGTGATGGTTAACATTTTTATCACTGGGAGCTGAATTATGGTTTCCACATGACAAAGCTATAGTTTTATACCTCATTTTAAATAAATGTGTATCCAGATCAAATTAATTATTTAGGTTAATAAAGAAAATATATTCATTGTAATGAGATAATTTATATTGCTTATTTTAAAACAAAAAAATCTTGTTAAACATGTCAACCTTCCTTTCTAAGTTTTCAACAGAAAAATAACTTTTTTTTAACTCACATAATATCAACATTGTATAATTTTTATCTTTTCTTTTGTTGTTATATGAACATTAGGCCCTGTTGTAGACTTTAAAATAATTAGATTTAATCCAATTTATTTTATGCACTTCATACCACAAAATGGCACACTTGCCCAGAGAATGACCTGTATATGTTAGGTATTTAATGAGCTAGACATTATCATTATATAGTACTAATGTTAATAGTTTATAGACATTTGCAAACATTCTGACCAAATTATATTTTGTATCAGAAAGAGTATATTATTGTGGTATGCTTTTATTTTATTGTCCCAGTGTGCTGTCATATTTGAAGTGTTGAGGGTCATTATTTAATTGTTAACTTTTAAATCAGTTTTTTCAACCAGTCATAGATTTGAAATGTGTCATGGTAAGTGATTTCAGACAAAATGCACTTCTTAATAAATAAAGTGAGTCGAGAAGAATAGAGAAAATTATTTGGGGGAAAAAAAAAGAACGGTGCTGTAGGTTGTTTAAAAATGTATTTCCAACTTTGGTTTTGACAGGGACCTTGATATAAATAAGAAAATTGACCATAATTTTTGTTTTCATTAGTATACAGGAATACAAGTAAAGATAAAAGCTCAGATATCAAATCCTTGACTTAAGCACTCTGTTCTGTAAGTCAAACTTTACATAATCAGAATTTGATTTGCTACACCTGTCATCCACACCTTATAGAATTTATACATCAAGTGTTCGATCATGCATTATTTCTTGGTATTGAATGTCTTAGAAGTTAACAGTGCAAGTTACTTAGGCACGAGTCAAAAGGAAGAAAAAATATTAAACTTAATTATAATCATATATATTTTTCTTGTGATAACAGTGATGTTCAATTCTGCTGTAACTGTAGTTACCTATAGAAGAAAAGGGTTTAGATTATAAAATTATTTTAACTAAAGTATTTAATACATATATGAAAGGTATTATTAGGTAGTGTAAGTTTAAGTTATATATTACAAAGTCATGAAGTATCTATATATTGTATTGCATAATGTAATACAACAGAAACCTATTTTACAAGACGGTCACACTTTCAAACCTGAAAATACTGTATGCACCATTTTGACTGTATGTATACATGTATATGTATATATTAGCTCACAAAGTGCTACAACCAAATATTTATTATGACTGAAATAATAGTGTCCTACCTTATTATGGATAGGTAATTCAAAGTAGAAGACCCCAATAGTTTGGAATTAAAAGTCCAGAGCTGTCATTGTATAATCTTTGAGGATTGTGAACTATTGTAAATTTTCTGATTGAACCTGTACAGATTCATTTTACTAAAAAATACTAATAATAATATGTGACTTGTTTTTCATAAATTTTCCTAAGTCACCTTTTGAGATTGATTCTAATAAATTTCATATTTAATCAGCATTCTTCTTTCATAGTCAAACATAAATTTTTAAAATGTTCAAAAACAGAGTGTACCATTAATAGAAATTTATGATTCAAATGAAATGATTTTAATGAGATGGTATCAATTCTGAATGTTTTATTGCGACCAAAATTCTTACAGTGCTGTTGTGGATTTTCCTAGACACCCATTTAACAGCAAATAGGTTCACTTACAGTCTCCTATTGATTAGTAATAGTATATTTCTTTTAACAAACTGAATTTTTCTCATGTGAGGAGTACCGGTTGTGTGTAAATGTACAATCTACTCTTGACTATAAAGGATAAAACAGCTAATTTCAAAGCAGTGCCATGCAAAGCATTGCAGAAAACCATATTATATTTAATATCTTGGGTTTACTGCATTAGGATTATAAGGAATGAAAGTAATTCAGAATTTTCTTTCAGAGTATTGATATAAAGTGTTTCAATTCAGAGTGTTCCTTCAGCTTCAGAAATAAAAGGCCTTACAAACTTATGAATATAGAAACATTTTCCAGAGTTCTTGCATACAAACAGTTTAATAACAGTGACAAAGTTTGGCATTAAAGGCACTAACTTTGCCATAGTTTGTATCTGTGCATTAATTCAAATTTTAAAAAAAATCATATCCAAAGTCAGATGTTAGAAATTAATTTATAGATATAAATATTTAGATTAAATTCCAGTAATAGCTAGACAGAAAGGATAAATACACTTAAATCATCAGAAATATTCATAAAATAACATTATTACTTATATTTCCTTTTAGATTAGGAATGTCTTTACTAAGAGCAACCCAAATTTAACCTTGTCTTAAATAAGATTTCACTTTCACCATTATAAAGTAAAAATTATTTAAGCTCATAAATCAAGGAAATTGCATTTAATTTCTTTTCTTTTAAGTGTTCCAACCCACTCAAACACTTCAACTAATTATACTAGTGTAGAATGTCTCATTTTATAGATTAGGTATGTCTTTACTAAGAGCAATCCAAATTTAACCTTGTCTTAAATAAGATTTCACTTTCACCATTTTAAGCTCATAAATCAAGGAGATTGCATTTAATATCTTTTCTTTTAAGTGTTCCAACCCACACATCAACTAATTATACTAGTGTAGAATGTCTCAATTTTAAAAATAAACTCTACATACTTTTACAAATTATACTCACTCACTCTCTCTCTCTCTCTCTCTCTCACACACACACACACACACACACACACACACACACACACACACACACACTGTTGTGACATCTAAACAGTTATCACTACATAGATTATATGAAGGCTAACAATTGTGTGTGCAACTCTGGAGTAGTACCTAAGGTAATTGTCTTTGACAGGAGTAGAACTTTCATCTGGCTTGTGGCATTAGCACCTAAGATAATATTTATAAAAATTATCAGCTATTTGCTGATAACCTATATTTATTAAGCTCAAGGAGGATAATATAGTGATTTAAAAATATAACAAAAACATTTTGTTTGAAGTTTCCAAGGTAGGTGAGAAAATGTATTTCCTTTCTGGGTGTGTGTCAGTTACATACAAGTATTGATTTTAAGTTGCCCCCTATTTGATTTCATCTTTGTCCATAATGGGAAAATTTCACAACCTTGGTCTAGTGCACAATATTTGTATGAAAAATTATAAAAGTGGCTTTCTAAAGAAATAAAATGCATAACATAACATTCTAGTGTTTGCAAAATTACTTACTTTAGTATTTCTCAGACTTTCTGTTGCTAGTGGCCTATATTAACAAATTTATTTTATTTTACATTTACTACTTGAGATCTTTGTGTGGGATTGGTGTTGTGCAACACAGTATTACAACTCCTGGCTTGTGAGGAGAGTTGTAAAGCACAGTCTAGGCTTTTGGTTAATATCAGTTGTTTGAATTTGATGTATGTTTTTCCTCTTGTGCATTGTCTTGTTTGGACTGCAGTCAAGGGGGTAATGATGTCCGAAAGTAAAATAAAATAATTATAATGATAACATTTTAGTCTAACATTGTCTGACTTTATTGGGTTTTTTTTAAATAATTATTTTTGGGTTGAGTGGGTGGTGTTGTACTTACTATCATTCAGCTTTCTGTGTATAGTAAATATTATTGGTGTTATTGTATATATCAAAGAGCAAGCAACTTACAGATTTTGTTTAGATTTATTTTATTATTTTGGTGATAAGCATTTATAATATATTTAATTAGTATGAGAGGATATTTTCTTAAAACATCATTATTGCCTATTTGTATGTGTGATTATTTCTTTTGTCAAAAGTGCAGTTTTTTCTTTCTTCTTTATGTTTTCAGGAAGGAGAAAAGCCTGCTGAGTGTAAGCAGCAATAAAATTTCAGAGAGTCTATAATACACATGCAAACACGTATACCAGTTTACAGAACACATATAGCAGAGACCATCTTTTGAAAACTTCTCAATGCTGGCAAAGACTGACGGGTTTTCGTGCTGGAATATTTCACTATTTGTTAATTGTTGGCAGCCAAAAACAAAACAAAAAAACTTTTTTCTTCTTATTTACATTGCACTTTCTCTGTACTAACAGTTAATGAGAAGGAACATGCAATACATTGTTTTACATATAACAACTGGATATGAAAACCCTCACAGCAGAAGGAAAACCAATAATGTAAAAAAATAAATGAAAAGCAAAATGTGTCCTTGTGAATTTTGAATGACACAGCCTATCTGCCTTGTTTTATTTTAATTGTTATTTGTTCTCATTCTGATTCTTGATTTGTCCCACATTCTCTTGTCTGTCTTACAGTATCAAGCATTAATTTTTGCATTTTTCTAATGGTATTGTTCAGTTCAGTATCTTAATGTTTTGCTGTGAGCACATAACTGAAATGGTTACTCAAAGACTTGTGGCATTTTTATTTATCTTTGTGGGTGGGTTGTTGGGCATTTTTTTTTTTATCTCAATTTTTGTGCAGTGGCTATTTCTCAGATTACAAAACAGTTTACATAATGACCAAAGAGATTATGTTGTCACATTCTGCAGTTTTCTTTTTATTAACAAAATAAAATCATATCTAAAACAGATACTGGATCAGTTTGGTGTCCTGAAGCTGTTTTGTTTCTAATATATGTATCAAACACTGCTGCTTGCATTTTAAAAGTATTGTAATAAAGTTCTAGATATGTATTATGGACAATCGCTTACAATTTTTTTTTCTTTTGCAAAAAGTAGTTGAAAGATATAGTACATTGAACTAATCAAATAGTTTAAATTCAGTGTTATTTAATTTTTAACTTAAAAAAAAAAATGTTAAATTTGAGCTTTGAAAAACTTAAAATTAAAGGGCAACCGTTTTTCTTTATTGTAAAAGGAAAATAAAGTGGCAATCAACAATGTTTTTGAAAGTCCTGTATTCTGTGCCATCTAGTCCAAAATGTGTGCTTGGGGAGGGGTGGGGTAGGTTGACGGCACAAAACCGCCACACTTGAATTAATATATGGGAGTGTTGACCTATTCATTCAAATGGTTTTGATTTGCTTTTTAACTAATTTTTAATTCCATAACTAATATATGTAATGCTGCATTATGGTTATCACCCACCTATTCTGTATGTTTGACGTTTGTTATGATCAGAATTTTTTTTCTATTAGGCTTGATTTATATATATACAAAAGTGGTTCAGTTAAACTTTTCTCCCTTTCTTTTCTCTTTAAAAAAAATAATTGCTTCCTTTGACATAAATGCATGTGTTCAGTCATTCTGCCATATTGCATCCATAGAAGGGAGTAAAAAGTTAGAGGAATGATTGTTATCTTTGTTCTGGTAAAGAATCTCTTGATATTTATGGTCATTATTCATAAAAAGCTTGCAGCACCATTTGGAGATATGCAGTACCAAAAAAAGGTTTGTGTTGTACTGCATTCATAGGTAACTGAGATCTGAGCCTATCTGTATGCAGTTTGCTAGTAGTCCTCAGTGACAAAGCTTTTTGAAGTTATTCTCCACTGCTCCTCCATTTCTGTGCAAGTATGCATCGTTACTGGTACAGTTAGAGATGGGCATTCACTTATTTAATTCACAGAAGTGCTTGCAGACTGCAGGAATGATTCACAAAGTAATAATTAATTTTAGAGAAGGTGTAAATTTATTACAGAAATGCAACTTAGCAGGCACTCTCCAGTAGTTGAGCCCACCTTCAACAAGACAATCCTAGGGCCATGTGTACACATAGGGCTCCTAATCTTCAAGAAATCTAGTTTTAAATGAAATGTGAAAGGCAAAATTCATTAATGTGCTAGTTATATATAAGAAATGTGCACCACATAAGGCTCTTGTACTTCAAGAAATCTACTTTTAAAATAAAATGTGAAAGGCAAAATTCATTAAAGTGCTAGTTATATATAAGAAATGTGCACCACATAAGGCTCTTGTACTTCAAGAAATCTACCTTCAAAAAGGGGAAAGGCAAATCAATAAATGATGAGAATTTAAGTTCAGGAATGAATCACCTTCGTACATGTCAAACCTTAATTGGTCATTAAAATACCATGTGTTCTAAATTTGGTAAGGCCAGAAATCTCAACTGCACAGTTAGGTTCTTTGCCTGCAACAGTACCATTTCCTTTATTTATTTTGCTTGTTTACAGGTGAATGCATTTGTAATACATACATTCACTCAAACTGGCACCCAGTACAATCTGTGTCTCAGTTTTATTTTTATATGCATGTACTGAATTATTAATTTTTATTAAATGGTAACTGAGACTTCTTTTAAAAGTTTTATATACATAATTGATTTCTTCTGTTTTACTTCTCATTGTTTTTTTTCTATTTCCACTTCAACCTCAATCCATTGTGAGAATAACTTTTCTTAAAAACTAGATTTAACTTAACAATCACTTTAGTTCTGTAAAACAGAAATTAGGTTCTGTATTACTGGACTTAACTACCTTTTCCCCCTCTCATACATGTAAAGGGCATTAATGACGATTCCATATTGCCTTTTCTCAATAAACAATCTTAATAATGTTTCAGCCATAGTATGAATCTCAAGGCTACCAGTTCATTTTTAAAAACCACAAACAGCAGTTTTAGGAGTTTTGTGTACACATTTGAGTTTTTAGGAGTTTTTACCTATTGTGTACACATTTGATGTTAGCACAGTATACTTTTCTGCATAAATTAAAAAGATCAGATTTTGATAATACATTGGGTTATATTTTATTTTATGGAAAGCATGACTGAAATAGATGGATGTTACAGGAAACAGATTTAAGTTAAAGAAGTATTTGTGTTATTGAAGTTGAATATATATTTTCATGCATGAATGCATCTGATAGAAATTTGGAAACTTTCACCTGAAAACAAACATTCTGGTGGGCGAAATGTGGCCACTGTGGTCTATAAATATATTGTATGATGTTGTATTTTTGTTTAATTATGCTAATAAATTCATCATGCATTCATATTTTTGTTGGTATAGATTGGTTGGGTGGGTAATTAATATGGTAAATTGCTATTCTACCATCACATCCTAACAATATCAATTCTGTTGCATATTGTTTTTTTTTCTTTCAGACTTGTTTGAAATATTTGTCCCTTGCTTAGAATTTAACTCTTTTCAGTAAGAATAAGTTAGTATGTGTAGAATATTAAGGATGTTGGCAATACAAATAACAGAACATTGTATATTCGCCATGTGTCTTTCGATAACTCAATTCAGAACTTTGCCTGGAAGAACTAGAGATAGGTAACATTGTATTTATGTACTGCATTTGCGATTGTATTGCATTGAATTTATTGCTTGGGCTAGTCATCTGCCACATCTTTTTTTTAAGATCTGTTTAATCTTCTGTTCATTTTATTTATTTATTTTTTTTTATTACTGTTTGGATTTGTATGTTTTTGACATGTAGAAGCCTTTTTTTTTTTTTAATGGAAATGTCAGACAAGCTTTTCTGTGTGTTTCGTGAAATATCTTTGCCCAGGTTTGAAAAATGTACTTGAATGTCCGCATGATTGAACTTTTACACAGTTGTATTTCTAACATCCTTTTTGAGTTAGCATTACACTTCATTCACTGATTTATATTTGACAGTACATCGCGATATTCATAAACATTCAAAATTTCTACAGAAACTTTACATAATCTAGCAGTTTTAATTGGCCAATGCAAATTAAAATGAATGTGGGCAAATGAAAATGAAGTGTTTTGTTTTTTGTTTTCCAGTTTAACTTTTGACGGATGTGTGCAATTGTTCATTTTTAAATACTTGCACTGATGTTCCTTAGATTTCAGGTACCCACCGTCATAACTAAAGCCAGACTTTTCTTTCTGTCTGCTGGTAGAGTGTTCCCTCTCAGCTGTGATCATTGTGTGAAATTCTCTCCCTTCAATTGACCTATGTCTGCCTTAGTTACTTGCGCTCCTCCCGTTAATGACGGCGTTACGTTCGTTCTTAGCACATCCAGCAATAAAGTGCCTGGTCTGCTGAGGACACGAAAGAGTGGAAACATACCATTCGTAATATAACTGTATTTTTGTATGTGCAGCGTCAAAATTTCTAGCAATAATGTTGATAATATATATTCTTGAGAGAAAAAAGGTCAAGAGTTGTGTTAATTGTTCTGTTTGTATGTATATATGACATTGACAAGTTACTTGAGCAGGGCAGTCGTCATTTAATGCTCTCAGTGTAATAAGGCTGATTTGGTAGCATGTGCTCCACTTTCTTCCACCCCCACCCCCTATGGCCTATGTACTTTGGAAACCGTTTAGAAGTGGATTTCTTCAGAGGTACAGGTAATTTTCTGGCGATGCAAGTGAACACAATGCAGTTTGTCAGGCTAGCGTTCAAAAGTAGATTTAATAGGGATTTTTTTTTTATTTTTAAATTGATGGAGTCTTTAAATTGTGTTTTATTGAAATGCAGGAGGAGAGAAAGACGAGCAATAAATAAAATGTTTAATTAATTCACACACGCACACACCCCGCATTATAGAAAACCTACCCTGTTTACCAGTCATACATACACTTTAATAAGCTAATACAAAAGGCTCGCAATAGATTGACGCGTCAAAGACAGCCGCTGAAACATAATATCTGATCGGACTCCCTTAAAGCTCTTAATAAAAAAAAAATAAGGGGGGCACGAGTAATACCTTTTATTTTTTAGTGCCTTTATTATGCTACTTGTCTTTCACTCGGGAGATCGAAAGTCAAGGACCCCTATGAAAGCTATGGACTCTCCCTAGAAAATGCACATAAGCAGAATATAAAAATATAGTATTTCACTTTCGTGGACCTCTGCTTTAAGAATTAGCATTCCTTACGTTAAGTAACGTGTAGATGTGGCGACTGAATGGAGCTCACGACTTTCTCGGCCGGTATCCCCTCGCACAGCTGACAAGGTATCAGACTGGACAAAACAATAATACTTTCTATATGCATTGCTTACAATTGTGGTGAGTGACGTCACGTGCACTCAAGACAATTTTACTAACGAGAGATACGGAGAAAAAAGTATCGCTTAGAAATCTTTACCGTTGAGGAATACAGATATATAGGCAATAGCTGTATATAAAGCTGCAAGGAAATTTTTAGATTTGATAATTAGAAAAATCAAGGTACTTAGCTTTTGCTGGGAATTAAATCAGATTTTCCCACAAATTATAATTTTGATTAGTCTGGGAGAGATATTACAGGAGATGCTTAGAGTAATATATGGTAAGACTGTAGCCTATATGCTGCTCTAGTTAGTCTAGTATATAATTAATTATAATTTCTTAAAGTCGTTTGTTGCAGCAAGAGGGAGTGGAAGTCCAAGGCAATCTAATTTTTGTTTCTTTTACACTAGTTGAGCTTTCTGACATCTGTTGTCCAGACGCTTCATATCAGGTCCCAGCGTTCATCGGGACGTGATCCTACTCAAGTCAAACCAGGGATATATAATATAATAGGGAGTTGGAAAAAATCTAGGCTGTTTAATTACAATGTCAGGGTTATAATACAAGTTGAAATATTATTTAGATTATTATCATTAATTTTAAAATGTTATTATGAATTAAGATATCTTTACCTTTAATAAGTTTAATAAAATCGTTAGGTGTGCCGACCCGCCACACTGACTGCAGATTCCAGCGAGTGAAGTAAAATGTAACATACATTCACTACAATGAACTTTTATAAATCAGTTTAAATATAAAGCTGCCAGTTTCTTTGTTACGTTTTACGTCGTTCTCTCTGGATAAAATTTTAGATATATTAAATATCAATTTATCTTCGATAAAAAGTCACGAGGTAGTTAACCGATACCGGAGGCAGGCCTTCCTCGTAAATAAATAGCGTTGTTGGGTCGATCGCATCTGCCATCACGCGTGAAATTTCTTAATCAAGTATAATAATTTTTTAAAAGAACGTGGGTCGAATTTCCCCCCTTTTAAAGATTTACGTGTTGCTGTTAAGGTATAGAAAGAACTAGTATCCGTTTAATTAGAAAACACTTTTCACAAAATATAATTAGTTCTTGCTCACTTATCACAAACGCACACACAGACAATTCTCATTTATGCAGTGACCACTGTCCCACAATACTCATGTTTGTTGAGTTAAATATCAGGTAAGAATTAAAAATTAAAAAATTTAAGGGCAGGGGTCAATCCGTTTACAAAATGTAAAAAATTTAGTGCAAAGTAAAAATTCAATTAAAAACAACTCCTAACAGGAAGCGGGGAGGCCTTTCTGTGAACAAATTGAGAACTAATTCTAATCACTACAACTCCGACGAAAAGTCTACCCAAGCTTGTTCAAACAATGAATTTGTTTATACCTAAGGGGAAAGAAAATATTTTTATGGGGGGGTGGAAGCGTGCCTTAATATGAGTGAAATTACGGTGTTGGTACCCCGTACATGGATGACACGAAATACACAATAATTTTTTCAGATTTCATTCTACACAAAATTATTAATTAGAGAATAATGTAAAAGCAACTGGTTACCTTTCATTTCAGCAAAAACCAATACTCCATAAGCTACATTGTTACAGATTTCTTTAAAGATCTCATATGCTCCTTTTTTCTTTTTTTTATCAAGCCTTCTGGCTTATCTTTCACACAGAAAATTTCAGAATTATTTATGTCAAAATCTGGACTTCCGCTACACCCTAGCAACAGGTTTCATTGTCGTGGGAAAAGCACATGGCTGGGGTGGGCTCCCTTATTTATAGGTTTCTCTGTTTTACCTCAGGGTTGACCTGTGTCCTTGCTCTCATTCAACGGAAGGATTAGTACTTCAGACTTCCTTCCACTAGGTCAGCTTGCGTCACCTCCCTCTTTCATTCAGTACCCTTTTATGTTCTTACTCTGCATGTTTATTTTTTAATAGACTGGCTGGACTTCTGCATGACCAGCATTCACAACACAACTAGCTTCTCTGACCTAGAAAAACATCCGTCCTGTCTCATTGCTGATGCAATGTACACGTCATACATACAAGCTCTTTTACTTCTAAATTTAGATCTTGTTTTTCCACTTATTTTTTTAATCAAAAATTTTATTCCTTCCTATATTTAATTTTTAATATTTATTGATGGGATCCGGGCAAGATTTAGAGAATATCCTGACATAGGGGACATTGAATCGAAGAGAAAGAAGATATTTAAGTGTTCATAAAACAAAGACCCTTGTCAGTTTACAGTTATCGAAATAGAAGAAAAACGTGTAATCAACTTCTTACAAAGAGTTTTACAGAAATAAAATCAACGTGAAAAAAAAACTTCCTAGTAATAGTTTACATTAAAAGGGGAGTTAGAAGATAAATCCTCTTGTATTCTAACAAATTTTATTTGATAGGCCTTTCTTTCCTTCTTTCGAGCTTTATTGGGGGTTCAGTATATTGGGAACAGTTTTTTTTGTTATTTGATCTTGAAAAGGGGGCGGGGGTTATAGCCTTTGCATTGTAGTTTAAACTTTGGATCCCTTAAGAAAATCCAAAAATAGAAGATTTTTGAATGTATGCATCTTGTTCTGTTTTTTCATTCGAACATGAAAGAATTTACAGATAAATAAAAGTTCCCGTGGAATTGTGTCACCCAGTCGAGAGAAATGCATAACAAAAAAATTAAAACATCAAGGAGCTTAATGAATGGTTAAAGATAAAACTTTATTAAATAAGATAGGCATAATTTGCTCTTGCTCAATGACAAACAGCAATGGCAAGACAGAAGTTGTAAAGACAGAAACACATCTCAGTCAGGTCAAATATCAGACTGATGCGCTCCTTTGTTGTATCTGTTTTAAATGCATATTTAAAACCCTCACAGCACATCTTGAAAAGAGGATACAAGCTACTGAAATGAGATGCTTTCAAAGGTTGCTTGGCATTTCGTATAGAAATCATGGCATCAATGGGGAAATGGAAAGCAGAATTAGGCAAGCCATTGGGCCCTATAAAGAGCTATTGGCCATTGTGAAAAAACCCAAAATGAAATGGTATGGGCATTACACGATCAACAGGGCTTGCCAAAACAATCATGCAAGGTATTGTTCAAGAAGGGCGAAGGAGAGGAAGACAGAGGAAAAGATGGGAGGATAACATCTCTGAGTGGACAGGACTGAAAGTGAGCAATACAGTAAGAGAACAGAATGGAGTGGAGGAAACTGGTTGTCAAGTCATCAGTGGTGCTTTTGTTTATTTTGTCCTTTAATGCTTTTTTTTTTTATTATTATTATAAATATTCAGGTATCCTGGAACTTGTACGCACTGGAGAGTTTAATGAAATTTATATTACTTTACAATGAATGAATGCAATACTGAGATGTGCTCTTAACTATCTTGACAAATGTTTATTCTGACCAAAATAAATGTAACATGCCAAACATGCCCGAAGATTATATGTAATTCAATTGTCTATGTACATGCAAACGTGTGTGCGTGTATTTGTGTATTCGATTAGTTCAATTCTTCCTTTGCAAGAAACCATTACATTTAAAGATATATTGAAACCTATAGAGAATGTCTTTCCTTATGATATGTGTACTAATACAAAAAAATGTATGTGACATTTTCTTAAGTTGGTAGATCCACTTTATGAACTAGCAATATGTTAACACTTTTTACATATATATATATATATAGAGAGAGAGAGAGAGAGAGAGAGTGTTTTACTTTCAAACATTATAGAAATATAGAGCATTTACCAAGCTCACCGAAGCCTCCTGGTGTATATGTCTACGTAACAATAATTGTGTTTGAGTGTGTGCAAATGTATATTATTTGTTTTATGTTTGTATATTTTTATTGTGATCATCATTTTACCTTCGAAACATTTATTGTAGCATAAATATTGATAATGATAGTAACGGAAATACATTCTTCATTGGTGCCAATACCCGTACACAACCATCTAAGAATTCTTTCCTCGTGCTATCAAAGCACTTTCACGCTGTTGGGATTCTTTTAATTTCATTTAAATATTTAGAATGTCGTCTACATATTACGCTAGGGTTAGATGAATTCATATTTCATTTTGTAGCAATTACGTGCCGCTACGATACAATAATCACATCTGTTACTTCAGGGTTTCAATTTTCAGTTCGGTGGCAGACCAGTTTTCTTAATTTGCTGACGGTTGCATGAAGACGGATTCAGTATTTTTTTTAAAAGAATGGCAGAACGTGTGCTCTCCCTTCTTCTACCATTTTCAAGACTTTGTTTATCTTTTACAGTACACTATAAACAAACTAGTGCAGTGCATCTTTTACAATACACTATAAACAAACTAGTGCAGTGCATGCATATATTAAATACTAATATTCTATTATACCTTTTACAATACATTATAAACAAACTAGTGCTGTGCATGCATATTAAATACTAATATTCTATTATACCTTTTACAATACACTATAAACAAACTAGTGCAATACATGCATATATTAAATACTAATATTCTATTATACCTTTTACAATACATTATAAACAAACTAGTGCTGTGCATGCATATATTCAATACTAATATTATCTATTATCTAACAGAGCAATGTATTAGTTTGCACGAAATACAGGTGGTTCTAATTCCTTTGCTATTATACATGCGAATATTTTTTTAAATCGGAGTTTATGAGGGCTTTAAATTATTTTTAAACTACATCACATTATGTTTAATACTTTTTCAATTTCCATATCTATATGTATGCACTTTGTTGATATTATTTGATATCAATCCGCAGATTGGTGATTGAAAGGATTTATTGAGACTTGCAAGTCTATAGATGTTAACATTTCTGAGGGATATGATATCAGTTAATTCTTCTCCCATTTAAAAAAATATCTTTTGTGAACATAACAAACTCACTATCATCAATTGTCCTTTTTAACCAGGCCATTGCAATGGCGTCATAACAAGACTTAGGAATGTCAGTTTTATTTCTCAGTGTTTCGAATTGAAATGTATAATTTGAAACGTTTTTATTAATTAATATAAAATCGTAACTTTGAATAAATGTGAAGCAATAATGGCAAAATGATATAAAGAGAAATAAAAGTAATCGTTAGCTGGGTGTTTCAACCAGAAGTCAATGTGAGAAAGTCTCTTATGTATATTATGTTTGTGAATTTTATTGAAGCTGTGTCGGGCACGCAATAACATTTTGTTTGCCTGGGAGGTATCAAACGTTAATGGAAATATTCTGCAAAAATAGACTCCATCACTCCATAAGTATTCCATGTGCATTGAACTGAGCTAAAGAGGCTAAAGTTTCATCATCATTTCTAAAATATACATTTTCCAATAGAGGTGTGGCTAGAATCTGGTACTTTCGAACATGATAACGAGGCATATTTCTGGTAAATACTAATTCTTCTCTGTGTTAGTTTGTGACTTCCATACACCTCTTGGAGCAAGTCCCGTTGTGCTCTTGTACGATGCACGTGCTTACTGCCTATTACTTCACCCAGCGATGGAGGTGGTTGAGGGTGTGCGCCAAACTGGTGCGACCTTTTTCACTGCCTTCCGCCAGCCCTCCCACCTTCCACCTCGGAACGCAATGCGAGGCTGTGGGGTCCTACTGGGGCACTTCAGATCAGAGAACGTTTGATGACGAAATGATCAATGCAAGCGCCAGTGACGACGTAAAACCGCTATCGAACACACACATACACACACACACACACACACACACACACACACACACACACACACACACACACACACACACACTCACACACACACTCACACACACACACTCTCTCTCTCTCTCTTACCCATTGTTAGTCGTTGTATTGTGGATATGTATATACTTCAAGCTAACATTGACCTGAAATATGACCCCTATGAACGCTCTGAGACATCCATGCACACAAAGATTTTTTCATAAGTGTGGGACAGAAAATGCAAACTAATACACAGAATATTTTTCAAAGTCTAAAGTTGAATCACTACAAAATTCTTTGATGCTATAACAGTATAACTTAATTGTAAAGCCACTGCAAAAAGCCATTTTGAATTTAAACGTGTAGAAAAACCCGTGTTCAAATTTCAGACAGTGAACTTTGATCTGAACTTTGATCTCGACTAAGGATTAAAGATTCAAAAGCGTTTGAGTGGACAGAAGTAGCCGCATGGCCAAATGCTATAGAATGGATGCACCGATTACCTAATCACAGGCACATCAAGAGGGTACGAAGGTACTTGAACATGAGAGTCTCTCTCAGGCACCTTCAAGGCACCAGACTGCGCTAGCAAGACAGTCTTTGAGTACGGTCACCCAACCGTAACTATTTTTACAAAGGGCGAGACACGAGGAAAATTATGTCCAAAGGGAAAGATTAACACGAAAAATCCAAATTCTGTATAAATATTCCATTTGGCAGAAATTAATTACACTTGATCCTAGTCATGGCAGTAACGTCCCTCTATGGCAGGGGCGGGCAAACTCTGGCCCGCGGGCCAAACCTGGCACGCGAAGCATTTTTTGTTGGCCCGCCAAGCTATTCACAGTTAACATTGCTTTTGGCCCGCCAAGCTATTCACAGTTATTGCTTTTGGCCCGCCAAGCCATTCACATTTATTGCTTTTGGCCCGCAAAACAAAAGTCACGAAAACAATTGGGCATTGTTATACGCTGTCAAACAGCCAAGGCTAAACTAGTCTAAAGACTACATGTAATTTTAACAGTTTGAATTACTCACACAGAATTGTGTGCACATGTACAATTTATGCCTGCAGTTATATATAGGCCTATTACACTAGCATCTCTTTATAGTTCGTTGACTTTTGAACTCTCCTAGGCCTAGGATAGATCTACAATAATAATGTATGTCAGCATCTGTACTCTGCCTCATTCGTGACCTGACCTTCACCTCTACAATTGGTGAGAGGAAGGAGGGCTGGAGGTGAACAGAGGTGTGCGAATTTGAAACTCGCAGTCTTCTGCCATCACAACAACTGGTTGTTGCATTTCTGCTATTTCTTTGCCATTATTCCCCCATCCCCACAGTCATGTCTGCAACCCCAGCATCCTAAAAAATTTAAAGTGGATATGGAAAGTCGGACATTTAACTCTGAGTGGACGAGAAGTACTTTTTCATAGAATGATTTGGACAAGCTCAGTGTCTGATCTGTTTGAAAACTGTTGCTGTCTTCAAAGAGTTTAATGTGCGCTGTCACTGGGAAACAGTACACTTAACTTCGAAATTTGGTTTAATGTCTGCCTCTGAGAAAAAGACTACTATTGCTAAACTCACAGGCAATATAGAGAAAAGCAGTTTGATGTTTCATAAGCAACCATCTGTGCATGAAAAAGTGACATGTGCCAGTTATGAAGTTTCACTACTCCTTGCTCAAAGAATGAGTTAAAAGCAAACTTCCGCACTTCTTCTCCTCTTTCTTTTTTCGTGATGTCATCCTACCATCAGGCAAGTTTCCACATTTTATTAAACATGCTCAGCACATTGTAGCTATGTTCGGAAGCACATTTTGCTGTGAACAACTGTTCTCAAAGATGAAATATACAAAGAGTCGCCTTCGCTCTCAACTCTCTGACCGTCATCTAAATGACATTCTTCGCTTGTCAACCTCATCAGTTCAGCCAGATATTGAATCACTTATTTATTGTAAGCAACACCATCCATCTCATTAATCTTTCATTGAAACAGAGTTAGTTTTTTAAAATTACTTTTGTTCTCATTTTATATTCTGAACTTGCTGGACTTGTGATATGTGGTCGTCTATCCGGCCCGCGAACTGTTCCAACAGTTTTATCTGGCCCGCGGTCTCAAAAGTTTGCCCGCCCCTGCTCTATGGTGATAGAAGCAGGAAAGAGCAAGACCAGTTACTGTCTAGTATGGTAAAACATGATTTCTGTAAATATTGGATTTTTATACTTATTGCAAATTGCAATTTTCTTTTTGTAATCATTGTATTTTAAATGATTTGGAAAACTGTAATGTTATTCTTGGTACTAAGAAAAGAAATTAAATAACTAATGGAACAAGGTATTTAATGTGAGAACCAAGAATGAATTACAGGTTTTAGTTGTATTGTAACATAAGGCTGATGTGCAAAAAAAAAACCCTTATGTATTTTCACAGCTTCAAGGGACAAACCAACAAAGGACAACACCAACAAAGGAACCCAGGACAAGCTAACACAACAAGGACAATGCAAATTCATCTTGACTTGGAGATCTTGGCTCGGATGTCGTCTTGGTCTAAAGTCTACAGTCACTATGGTATGACAAGCCAGTACTAAAAGGAGAGGAAGCCAGAGAGGGTTGTGTGGACCACAATTGGGAATTGTGACAGCAACTGTTTCCTATGGAGCATGCTATGCTGTATTAGCATGCTACATGAATGTCCACATGACTAGGCATGTTATCGAATGGGCAGGCTATGAACAGATGTGAGTGACTGAATGTTGAATTGGAGTATTCCAAGAGTGGTTTACTAATCTATGTTGTGGAACTGGAGTTACACTGGACTGTATGTTAATTCAGGAAGTGTCTGTGTTAATTAAAAACAAAATTGTGAACTTTATGGAACTGAACATTTCATCAATAAGAACCATTTCCAGACTGATGCAGATAACAAGGGGCTGACGTAATAGGCCAGGAACCGATGCACGCAAACCATCAGGTGAATCGTATATGCTTACTCATGTGTAAACCTGTATTGTTCTATGATTTATGCAATTCCTTATTCTTATTCCTTTATCTTATTCTGACTGTTTGGAGCCTAGAAATATTGATGCTTGATGTTGTGAAGCCTAGTAATTGTTCCAGGAAAAGTATTAATATTAACTTGGGTATATATCTTCCTAATAATTGTTTAGGGGAAATAACTAATAACTATTTTTTTCATTCTTCTAATTGAGGAATTAATGAGAGAAGTGTGTGAAATCTGAATCTCTATATATTGCCTTGGTGTGGTTATAATTTTATCAAATTGTAATGAGTTAATTTTATTATTTCTTTTTTTAAATAAAATTGTTGAATTGTTAAACTTTCCACTCTTCTTATTGGAGTAGGATGGGAGCATATGTAGATGACGTGTGGGAGCTTAGCCAAATGACATAATGACGTACAGAAAGTCCGTTGCACATATGCTTTAGGGTAGTTCCCGTCATCGGAATGAGAGATAGTGGAAGGGCTAGATTCTAGAAGGACAGATCGACGGACAAGATAGTGCTGTGGAATCTGCTATTCTAGACAAGTAACGCTTGAGAGGGGAGATAACCAGTGGGTAGACCTTTCAAGGCCAGTCACTCTCGACTGCAAGACCAAGACCCTGTCCGTGAATGACTGATTGATTGATCGAGTGGAAGAATTTTATCTGTGTGTAGATTAAAGATATGATTACTCAGATAGAGATTGACGATTAATTAATCAGGAAGTTGTAGGTGCCACATAACTGGGAGCTCGTAATGAAAACAAAAAACTAACGGCAGAGCATCAACATAAATGACAGACAATCAAACTAACTGCAGGGCATCAACATAAATGTTAGACAAACAAACTAACTGCAGAGCATCAACATAAATATCAGACAAACTAACTGCAGAGCATTAACATACATGTCAGACAAACAAACTGCAGAGCATTAACATGAATGTCAGACAAACAAACTAACTGCAGAGCATTAACATTAATGTCAGACAAACAAACTAACTGCAGAGTATTAACATGAATGTCAGACAAACTAATTGCATAGCATTAACATGAATGTCAGACAAACAAACTAACTGAAGAGCATCAACATGAATGTCAGACAATCAAACAAACTGCAGAATATCACAAGGAGTGTTAGACAGACTTCAGAATATCAAAAGGAGAGTCAAGCAGACATTACTGGCTGAAAATGTCTGTGCTGATTATGATAAAATCGTTGACTGTTAGTCTGAGTGATTGGAATAAATATTTTAATCAGAATGCAGTTAGTCTAATTTTGTGGAAGTGTCAGAGAGAGAGAGTGAGGGATTTGTTTATACATAGTTTCTACTGCTTGTTTGATTCATTAATTCCCAAAGTTTTTTTTCTTTCCGTTTTTTAAGCTTATTCCCTCTCTCGTCTTTCTATCTTTCCTCGCACACTCTCTTCTGTCTCTCTGTCTCTCTCTCTCTCTCTCTCACACACACACACACACACACACACACACACGCACGCACCTCTTTCACTTTACTCAGCATTTAATTCTCCGTTTTCCATTCAGTATACCAACCGGCTGAAAGAAATTAACTGGAGTAATCTTTGCAATCGAAATGGGCGGGCAACTCTAATTATTTTTTAATTTTTTATTTTAATCTTTTTCAGCTTCATTGTCCACCCCGTGTTTTTCAGTCGGCCGTTTCTGAGTGTACAAGGGTTCCTGGTCTGGCACTGACTGATTTAATTATAACGAATCCAACCTCTCTTGTATTGTATTCTGATGACCCGGCATTTCACTCGGATGCTTTTAAAAATTCATTTCGCTTTGATCAATTCTCTTCCATTCCGAACCCGTTTCGGGGAGAAATTTGCGCAAAATGCTCCAAAGCACATACTATGTAAGTGTCAGTTATCCTTAACGGCTAGATGTCGGTTTCAGTCACGTGATGGCAGACCTGATGGAAATGACTTCAAGGACAGGTGTATGCGCTCGGTAAACAAAGCCGTCATACCTTGCTATTAAAATCAATCACAGCAGGCCATCGAGAAATGTTTCACTATGCGGCAGTCACTGGTGAAAAAAAAAAAAAAAGAGAAGTACCCCCTTCTCTTCAATCTACACTCAGAAACACTTATAAGCAGACGTCTAGTTTGGCGCCTAACCAACTCGCTCCATCGCTCAAACAGCCTTGACCTTGTCCCGGTGCTGAATACTCCACATTTTGCGGTTGGCGATGCCAAACAAGGCTACCGTGCGTGGTTGTCGCGCGTACGTATTCTATCGTCAGTCAGTGTGTTGTGGTTTGGCACCGCGATCCCCAGAGTCCGACTTATCAGCTCTAAAGGCCACCGATGATGTGTGCTGCAGACAGACAGACTGACAGACTGGCGGATTTGTTTGATTGGTCGCGTCTTCGTCTGCACTTTGAGAGAACAATCTGCCGATCGCCACAGAAGGCCGGTTGCACTGATCTATAGGCGGGCCGTGCTCTTTGACGGTAAGGTTTCATCTCTATTTTACCATTAAAAGAATTCGGTTAGCATCAACCCCAACAGTGCTTGAACAGCCCTAGAAGTAAGATGCTAGAATTCAGGTCGTGCGCAAAGCGATGAAAAAGTATTTCATTCTTACGTCATAAAGAGTATTTCATTCTTACGTATTTGAAAAAATAGAAAAGAAAGTATTTCTACGTTTGTCAATAGGGAGGCCTTATTCAAGTGTTCTGTTAAGAGAGCGATAACCCATGGTCGTTTTGATGATAAGCTACATGTGTGAGTGATGGTGCGGCATCAGTTAAGAGGCTACCAGTTATCAGTTTGTAAACTTAATCTCCCTCTCTCGTGTGTCGTTCTCTTCTCAGTATTCCTCTCTCTGTGTCTCTCTCTTCTCACTGTCCTCTCTGTGTCTCTCTCTTTTCACTGTCATCTGTGTGTCTCTCTCTCTTCTCACTGTCCTCTCTGTGTGTCTCTTCTCACTGTCCTCTCTGTGTGTCTCTTCTCACTGTCCTCTCTGTGTCTCTTTTCTCACTGTCTTCTCTGTGTCTCTTTCTTCTCACTGTCCTCTCTGTGTCTCTTTTCTCACTGTCTTCTCTGTGTCTCTTTCTTCTCACTGTCCTCTCTGTGTCTCTCTTCTCACTCTCTTCTCTGTGTCTCTCTCTTCTCACTGTCCTCTCTGTGTCTCTCTCTTCTCACTGTCCTCTCTGTGTGTCTCTTCTCACTCTCTTCTCTGTGTCTCTCTCTTCTCACTGTCCTCTCTGTGTCTCTCTCTTCTCACTGTCCTCTCTCTCTCTTTCTCTTCTCTCTCCCAACACTCTTGTTTAGATTCGGAAGTGTCGGTCACACTTCGCTCATTTCATTTTGAATTACGTGTACATGTACTGTACCTGTACATTTTTGTTCTTTATTTTTTCCGCCACTGATTCTATGTAGCCATGTAGAACAATTTGTTCGTGCTTACTGAAACTCAACGTTTTATGTTATTACATTTAGTGCTCGCCGACACTCGTCGCTGTATATATTATGCTCACTGAAACTCACCACTTTGTACAATATTTATAAAAAGTGCTCACTGAAATTCACTATTTTGAACATTATTCGTAACACTGCTCACTGAAACTCACTACTGTATACATTATTTATAACATTTCTCACTGATACTCACTATTTTTACACTATGGATAACAGTGCTCATTGAAACTCAGCGTTCTGCATATTGTATATAATGCTTGTTTAAAAGTCGAAGAATATGCTTCCATGTGATATAACAAGCTATTTGTTCCTAGGGAGCTCTTTGGACTCGGGGCACATGTAGTTGTGTTCATGGAGAGAGATGTGGGCAACGATGTCGTAGTCCAGGCTGATAAGAATGAATCCTATAGTGACCGGATTCACTGAAGACAATTTATCAGGTTTTCAGAGCCTGGAAGAGTATTTAAAATAAATATTCTGCTGCAATGATAATGTTTAATTATATTAGACATTTTACCACTTCCGATGTACACCGTTATAGCGTATTTGTATTATTATGAAGTAATTCGGTGTACTAAGATATTGTGAAACTTGTATGGGTAAAGAAACCTGCCGGTGACGCTCGTAATTTGAAACACATTCCATCGAAAACGGGCAAAATGTCTCAGTTCTTTAAAGGCATCATTTAGTGATTATATCTCCCTTTCCTTCTGTGACGCCAACGCCACCTAGTTAATGGTTATGATTATTATTATTTAATTAATCATCCATAACTAATTACAAGTGATGAGAATCTTAATTTATATTATTAATAATTCTATAGCAGACACCACTCGTCATTCTCACTTGGCGGATATGAGACGCTGTGGATGTTTTCTCTCTTCCATAACATTAAAGACAAACATTCACTCTCACACAATATTTCCGTAGGTGGAAAACTTCTTATTAAAGGAGAAGATAAATCCATCTTTTAATCTATATTTAGAGAGCCCCCATCAATCCACTTTCTTCTCCAACATAAGGTTATCAACATGTGTAAGAAGGTCATTAAATTTATTAAATCAACAAACGAATATACAAATGACAAATACAATGATTATAAACCTTTATATATATAAAAATATATATGACAAATACAATGAAAAAGAATTTCTTTACTTCAATATTTCTAAGAAACCACATTCGAATAATTTTAATATCTATACAGTCTTATATTCTAACACTTAATTCAATGGTTTAGTGTCAATACAAATCACCAGATAGTTTTTATCAGAGAACAGAAATAGAGTTATTAGAGATAAACAATATTAGTTTCTATGTAACCTTATATATAGGCGAAGTCACAGTAGTCTTTTCTCATGCTTTTCATAACAAAGCCACAAGTTTATTGTTTACATTATTGCTGTCACTTCCACATGCTTCCCTTCTCATGTTGTAGATCACTGATTAGCTGTTATTCACTCAAGGCTAACCTGGGTGCTCTTTTACCATATACAAGCAGAACAAGAATTGTAGCAATTTCCTGTAACTTCCTGGTACCAGAAATTGCTTGATGTAGTCAGCATACTTTGCCACCATACATCAATGGAGTGCAGTGTATTCCTTACACTTAAACACTGCAGTAGATATTTCTCACGTCTACCATGGTCATAAAGGTTTATAATCAGTAAACCAGGAGATTCAGATAAAACAAGGAAAGGCTGTTTTACTCCTTTAAAATATAATCAGGGAATAAACGCTAAGTTTCCAGTTTATTCATTTTTAACTCCATTCTTCCCATTCAAGTCTCAAATTACAGTTTCCTGCAACAGTATTTATTAGCCCAATGCAAGCACTCACCATAATAAATACAATATAAAGATTTATTGGCAGGTTCACTAGAAACTATCAAGTGTTTAGCATACTACACACGAGCATCTTAGTTCACAATTTGTAAAAATAATAGTCTACTCACATAATACATCTCTATGTAAAGCAAATATATCAATAGCAAAATCCACGAAATATTTCCAAGTCCATTCTTTCTCAATCATTAAGCTTATAGCCATCTTTCATTACTAAACTTCTGCCACTCCAAATTCAAAGTGATTAGACAAAGAATTCTCTACAACAGGTAAATGTTTGATTTCAGCCTATTGGCTGGTCTCACTTTTGTAAATCTTAAACATTGGATAATAAAACCTACTCATCCAGTTGGAACTGGTTTGGATTGCATCAGCAATTTCTAGCATATTCTCAACTCGAGTTGTTTACTCCAACTCTTACACTTACAAAAATATCATCATACGTGCCCAAGGTCGGGTCACTTTGACAATTTAACAATTTATATATCAATTAAGTCTAGAAATAGGGTTACTCCACTACACACACTTTCCCCTCTCTGTCACATACACACACATACAAGTATACACTCATACACCCATGACTGAATTTTTGTCATACACCAACATTTCACTATCTTGGTACAGTCCGTCTTCACATGGATCTCTACTGCTGGGAATGAATTCTTGTCATCCACTGAAATTCTTGACCAAAGTGACCGAAAAATATGGCGAAGCGGTTGCCAGTGACTGCACGTACACCTGAAACTATTATTGAGATCTAACGACACACACACACACACACACACACACACACACACACACACACACACACACACACACACACACACACACACACACCTATACATCACTCGCACACATATCAACCCACACACCAAAAAACATAAAGGCACACACACCACATAAACACGCACTGCGCACAACCCCCCCCTCTCTCTCTCTCACGCACGCACATCAAACATAGACATCAGCTACAGAAGTGAAATGGATAACATTTTAACTGCCTGCTCAACTAACCGACTTTTATGAATACAGCTGCCTCTAAGTAAGAAATTGTTTAAAATAGGTCATAGTACCATAAGCAGATACACACACACATGTAAATGTAAAATGATACTGAATATCATTAAGTACGCACATAACAAGTATGAAATTTAAAAATAGGTCATATATCATTAAGTACGCACATAACAAGTATGAAATTTAAAAATAGGTCACTTTAAGTAGTAACGAATTCAGACATGGAGCTGCAGTATGTTACTGAATGTTGTTTTTTTTCGTCTTATGTTAGAGTTTTAAATGCATGTCGACTGATGGATAACAAGTTAGTAGCAGCTCGACTGGTGTGTTGAGACAACCCTAACCTACATAGGTCTCTGATGCTAGGTATTCTTCTGTCAGAGCTGTCTGACACACGTGTCACAAATGTGCGTCACAGACAATGAGGCTGTGAAATCATGACCAATGTTGTTATTCTGAATACATGTGTGTGTGTGTGTGTGTGCGCGCGCGCGTGCATGTGCAGACCAGATTAACAGTTAGACCAACAAAACAACAACAAACATCGACTTTGCAGTATAAAAATGACAAGAACGTCAATTTGAAAGACAGGGAGCAGATTGAAAAATTCCAGAATCTCATATCAGATCCAGAGGCTACGGAACTTGAAACAAGAAGTAGAGCTATCAGTAACAGCAGCACTGGTATATACAACTTATGAACTAAAAGGTTATCTGGCTAAATCGTCTTGGAACCACAGATCTGCTTTTCTGCAAACGGTTTCTCAAAAGTGCAATCAAATCTTCCATAAAGTCTTGGAGACCCCCGAATCTGGTTGGATTTGGTTCAGAAGACTGTACGACGTCATTGATTTGGTTTGTTAGATTATATGACGTCATTGATTTGGTTCACTAGATTATATGACGTCATTGATTCCCTGCACTAGATTAACAAAGAAATTGATTCCCTTCAATAGACTGTGCAAGAAAAGTTGGACTTGTAAAGTGTAACCTGGGAAAACTGTTGCAAGAGAGTTTCAAGGACGAGTAATTCGGGAAGTGGCAAAGAAGGATAACTCGAACTGGCGCACGAGCGCTTACATTCTCAAAGGACGTTTTATAAACACTCATATCTTACTACGTGTTAATCAGGGGACGTAATCGTTGTTTCGCGAGTCATTCTGCAGTCGTTCGTAGCAAAGAGTTCCCTTTGACATGAAGGGCCGCATGCTTTGATGAACGGGATTCGAAAGGTAAGTCCATGCTTTGCACTTTGAAGTTCATTCTCTTCACTTTGCATAGAGTGAAATGTTTTGTTCAGCTACAGACCTGAACTAGTTCACTTGCACGTAAATTAATCGCTAAGGACTTTCATTATCGAATTAAACAAATACAAGGGAGTTTTTATGGTTCTCCAATTACCGAATTAAGTAACTACTAGGGAGTTTGTGAAAGTTCCCTCATTAACGAATTAAACGAAGATCTACACATAATTAATTACAAATGACGGTCTAGTTTCAGCCATTACAAAGTGAACACTTTGGAGTTATTTGCCAGGGTAATTACAGTGTACCAAATAATTTACCAGTCTTTGTCACATGGTATGAAGATACTGGTAATAAATGAACGCTGTTTCTAGCTTCAGTATACTGGTAATAAATGAACGCTGTTTCTAGCTTCAGTATACTGGTAATAAAGGAACGCTGTTTCTAGCTTCAGTATACTGGTAATAAAGGAACGCTGTTTCTAGCTTCAGTATACTCACCGAACTAAGAATATAGGTAATAAATTAGAATCGTGACTTCACTGATCTTCATTAAGTTTTATAGGGAATGGTAAGGATTGGATTTTAAATGTGAAGATAGTTAAATTATTTAAAGCTTTCAGTTGAATTTTGAATGTAAACCTTTCACTTGGAATATGAATTCGTATTGGGCAAAGTTAAACATTCACTGCAATTATTTTTGTTAGAACGGAAAGCCTAAATTATGCAAAGAATCATTTTAAGGTCCCATCGATCGATCCCGATAATCGGGAGACATACTTTATAGGCATGCGCCAAGTCGATTTATTTTAACGACATGTTGTCCTAAGGCGCTTTATATGCACGATCCATAACAATATTTCCAACCGTCTTTAAAGCACAAGACATTCAATACAAATGACTTTTATTGACAGCCAGACAAGCCGTGGTTCTGTTGGCTAACGTTTGAAATGAATTACTTCCGGTTTCGCTATGTCACCAGACATTTTGTTGGTCTTTAAAGACCTAGAGACAGTCACGTGCTAGGGGATTAAAGTTACAGCATACTTTGAAATATAAATCGGAAATCCTTGACTGGCGGAAGGGCACACTTCCTTTTGTATTTCCTTCAAATGTCGACAATTCTGATTTTCGAAACTCAACAGTCGCGAATTGCTTTGTAAAGCATTTTAATTGTGGTAGCATCTGAAATGTTTAGACGTGTTTTTGGCAAATCACCGTAGTTTTGATCCATTTACCTATGTATCCACTACTACTACCACTACTAGTGGTGATTATTAAAGTACTTAGTCTTCTATACACACTTTTTTTTTTATACAGAAAGGGCTGAAAACGCTTGACAATTTTAATAAACATACAGCAATAAGGACAACATCAAATAATTACAATAGTCTACAGCACTAAAACTCGCACAGTAACGTCTTAAATATGTACAGTAACTTCATTACAAAAGTAAATTTGTAACGCACAAAGTGTCCATTTATATAGCGTCCGTTGTCATTGCTCTGTAAACTTAGATAATGTCCGTTGGCATTTCTCTTTAAACTGTCTTATTTATGTTGTGTCCGTTAGCACTACTCTGTCAAATTAGTTATATAGTGTCCGTTGACATTTCTCTGTAAACTGACTGTAAAGTGTCCAAGAACGTTGACATTGCTATATAAACTGAATTAATAGGAATTATTCTTTGGCGTTTCAATAACTTACTTATAATTTATTTTTGGAGTTACTTTATGAACCGATTTAAGTATCCATTTTCCCTATGATTACTTTATAGACACTCAGCTATACATTGTATTTTGGTATTAATTTGTAAAATAAATGCGTTATGCATTACCGTTTGGCGTTACTCAGTAAAATTATTTAGTTATGCGTTATTCTTTGGTGGTCTTCAGTAAAATGACTCAGTTATGCTTTATTCTTTGGTGTTACTCGGTTAAAACGACTTAGCTATGCTTTATTCTTTGGCGTTACTAAGGTAAAATGACTTAGTTATGCTTTATTCTTTGGCGTTACTCGGTTAAAACGACTTAGCTATGCTTTATTCTTTGGCGTTATTAAGGTAAAATGACTTAGTTATGCTTTATTCTTTGGCGTAACTCGGTTAAAACGACTTAGCTATGCTTTATTCTTTGGCGTTACTAAGGTAAAATGACTTAGTTATGCTTTATTCTTTGGCGTTACTAAGGTAAAATGACTTAGTTATGCTTCATTCTTTGACTTCTCTCTACAAAATGACTTCTATTTATGCTTTATTCTTTGACCTTAGTCGATAAAATGACTTTAGTTATGCTTCATTCTTTGACCTTAGTCGGTAAAATGACTTTAGTTAAATATTCATTCTTTGACCTTAAAATTCTTTGGTCTCACTCAGCAAAATGACTATAGTTATGCACAGTGCTGTCTTTAAGTCATTATCATCAAGTCCATGTTGAGTCTGAAGTCATTAATGTTCAGGACTCAAATCGAGTCTCGAGTTCCTAAAGTTACTTTCAAGTTAAACCCCATGTCGAGCCTCTAGGTTTCATTTTAACGCTGTCTTCATTTGTCATCAGTATCGATAAATAACAATAGTCACTAATACACTATGATTATGAAGTGCCAACGTGTCAGTTTTCCGGCTGCAGGTAGGAATGATCCGAATTTATTTATCGTGCTTGGGAATCCAAACAACCGCGGGCTTTCTGCTATTGAAAGTGGTAGTGCACAGCCGATTATATATCAGTACCTTAACCAAAGAACCTACCATTTATCTTTGGGATGATTTATTCCATAAACACATTGATCATAATGCATGATCATGATATTCGATATTTGGGGCTGCCAGGCGGAATCGATCGTGGTTTGACGTGAACACTGTTCACTGTGCTTATCTGGACGCGTTTTTTGTGCTGTGCTGCCTTCAGTGATTACAACCCCAAGGACTTTTGCTGATTGTGTTTTCTCGTTTTTCTGTGGTCAAATCAGTCAAATGCAAAGTGTGTGATATTTTTCGTTTTCTTGCTCTTCAAATGGATACTTACTTTCCAGATTATTTTAATACTGTTGTTGTTGTTGCTGCACTTGTTCACTTTGACATTTCAACTGTGGTGTATCAAGTTATCAACGACAAATTTCATAAATATACATACACTTACTTTAACGACATGCTGTCCTAATGCGCTTTATATGCACGATCCAGAACAGTATTTCCAACCGTCTTTAAAGCACAAGACATTCAATACAAATAACTTTTTATTGACAACCAGGCAAGCCGTGGTTCTGTTGGCTAACGTTTGAAATGAATTACTTCCGGTTTCGCTGTCACCAGACATTTTGTTGGTCTTAATCAATCACATTTTTGTAAATGACGAGATTTAATTATTTTTTTGCATTTCATGTTGTCGCATCTCTTAGTTACAACCAAAAATTGCGTCCGGATATTTTCGAAACAACATATGTCATAATTTTATCACAGTCACCATCTGTGGAAAAGGGTTTTTGCGTCTCTTGATTGTTAATTAATTATATGACATTATATCCATAAATAATTCATATTAATAATTCTCCCTTTACAATCAGCCACAATCACCCTACGGGTCTTGTCGTTGCGGTCATGGAGCGACTAAGTAAAATCCTGAAAGTCTGTCGAATTTGTATTCCTCCCTCCCAGGTGTTACTCGTCTAGAACAACGGCCCTCAACTGAACGATCCCGTCAGTCACTCTGTCCTTGTTCTAGCCCTCCACAAAATGTTCCCTATATCGGGGATAGGACGTATCTTAAAAAATGTGCTTCGACCATCTTTCTGTTCGTTATTACGTCATTTGCAGAGCCCGCACCTATCATCCATTCACATTTACCCCTTTTCAAGAATGGAGAGTAGATAAGTAGATAAAAATATAACAAATTTATTAAAGAAAAAAATAATAAATTCAAATTACAATTAAATGATATTTTGAAAATCACACTCAAGGTAAAGTTTAGAGATCGCAGGTGTCTCAAGCTTATTAAGAAGAAAAAAAGAATATTTATCATCAATTAGTCCCTAGAACAATTACTAGGACTACACACGTAGAAGAAATAATATTAATGCTTTTCCTAGAACAATTACTAGGTAAGAAATAACATTAATACTTCTCTAGTTAATACAAAAATCTATATAGAAAGAATCAGAATTAGAATAAGAAAATTATATTAAATCACAGAACAATTTACAGAATATACAACGAGCATAATACGAGTTCACCTGATATTGTATGCATAGTTCTTTGCCCCTGCGACTTGTATTGGTCGGCGCAATGCCGGTCGTCTGCATTAAGTCGGGACAGTTTCTTATTTTCACACTCAGCTAGAATGTTCACGCAGTTCAGTTCCTTTAGAATCTGGTTAACTCATGCACTGTTACATAGATACATTCACAGTTAAAAGAAAAATTGTTCCTTAACACACTTAACACAATCTAACACTGATGTGGATAGATCAATGTAGCTCTCAATAATTTAGTCACTTTCTTACTGTTGGTATGTCCATTTGTCAGCCTCCACTTTACAGAAACCTTGTCACCGTAAAATCCGTATATGGTTCCTATCTTCCAGATAGCACTATTGCAAATCTCTAATTTGTGTCACGCGTAACTCAGCATGCGTTCTGTCTCTACATTCAAGCAGCTCTGGATTTGGACGAATTTTATGCTCAGCTATCCTTCTGTTGTCCCCCTCAATGAACTAGGATTCATGCTGTAGCCTGGCAGTACCAAGTGATAAAAGACTTCAGACCAAGGTAAAATGGCCGAGATCTCTAAGTCAGAATTAAAGTGACAGACGTGGAAGATGGAGTTTTCAGATAACTTCACCTCTCCTGACTGGCGATGTAATTTCGTCTCTCCTGAGAAACTCCTGACTTCCGAGACTGATAAAATATAAAAAGGTTTTACCTACACCAGCTTGTGTTACTCTAAGTTATAACTCTGTAATTTTATTCTTGGTTCTCATTTTAAATTCTTTTGCATGTTTCGTTTGTTTGAATTCTTTCTTACACCAAGAATAATATTACAAATACAAGTCAAATTTTTAAAATGCATTATTTACAAGAATAAAATTGAAAATAAAAATTGTAATAAATCTTTAACAAAAATCATTATTTACAAAGATAGAATTTTACCATTCACCATACTTATTTCTGTTTCACTGATTGTAGGAAGTCATAAGTATGGGCCTCCATGGATTATTCCAGAGTAATAATTTTCGGCTGGGTCGGGCTATATATACTCTTTGGGGCTTTTCACCAGTATCGCACTGGTTTCTTACCCAGGAGCAAAAATTTCCCTTTTTTTCTTTCTTTTGTGAAATAGCCACTGTTGGTTTGTCGTGTTCTATAGACTGGTCTTCCTATGGAAGTCTCGGTTCTTATGATGCTAACCGCGGTGTGTCGGACCTCGCTGCCTGCCCCTGTGATGCGTGATCGGTTACAGCAATCCGACAGCTTACGGTGAGTGTCCTCCCTCTACACCTTGGTTATGTCGGCCTTTGCTACACGACTTCCAATGCTTTGTTCTTTTATTCATAGACTGAACCAAAGGCTGTTGTCTAAAGAAAATTTTAAAATTTAGAAAATTTAGAAAAATACATTTAATTAATTTAATGTATCACTTTGCATTTATCGCGCTACATCATCATTTGCATCTTTTTGAAAGAAAATTGTCGTGCAGCAATGTAGTATCTTGTTGACAAGTAAACACAATAGGTTTATATTTGTACAAATCCCGCAACAATGTAGTATCTTGTTGATAAGTAAACACAATAGGTTTATATTTGTACAAATCCCGCAACAATGTAGTATCTTGCTGACAGGCAAACACAATACTTTTACCAATTTATATCAGTTTATATTTATAAAATTCCCGCAACAATATAGTATCTTGCTGACAAGTAAATACAATAATTTTACCAAATTTATATCAGTTTATATTTGTACACATCTCGCAACTCCATGCGAATAATAATTGTTTCCTTGATTGAAGTATTTCTTCCATCACAAGCGAACTTTTGAGAGTGTGTGTGGGTGAGAATAACTCTTTCGTGGGAGCATTGCTCCTTTCACGAAGTAGAACTAAAAAAGTGATCTATCGCAGCGACCTGAGCAGCACTTTGCTGGGGTTAATGTGCATCCTATAAAACCGTCGCCCGCGGCTTAATAGTTTTCTTTTAACTATTTTTTTTTTGTTTTGCAGTTTGTTACTAACAACAGTGGCATTTTTCGAAAATTTCAACAGCAAAAAAACAATTTAACAACAAGCTTCAAGTCGAGTCTCAAAGTCACAAGAATTGAACCAAAGTCGAGTCTCAAGTCACAAGCATTGAACCAAAGTCGAGTCTCAAGTCACAAGCATTGAACCAAAGTCGAGACTCAAGTCACAAGCATTGAACCAAAGTCGAGTCTCAAGTCACAAGCATTGAACCAAAGTCGGATCTCAAGTCATAAGCATTGAACCAAAGTCGAGTCTCAAGTCACAAGCATTGAACCAAAGTCGAGTCTCAAGTCACAAGCATTGAACCAAAGTCGAGTCTCAAGTCACAAGCATTGAACCAAAGTCGAGTCTCAAGTCACAAGCAATGAACCAAAGTCGGATCTCAAGTCACAAGCATTGAGCCAAAGCCGGGTCTCAAGTCGAATCACCTTTAATCGAGTCGTGGGATTCGAGTAGACAACTCCGCTTACATCTTACTTTTTGGTGAAATGGCACAGGCTGACTTGGTTGTGTAGTTTACTCGTACATGTTTGGTGAAATGGCACAGGCTGACTTGGTTGTGTCGTTTACTCGTACATGTTTGGTGAAATGGCACGGGCTGACTTGGTTGTGTCGTTTACTCGTACATGTTTGGTGAAATGGCACAGGCTGACTTGGTTGTGTCGTTTACTCGACATTTTCTCACGCTAGCGTTCATTAAATTCTGGTGAAAGAACCTTGTTAGTGGCGATGGCAATTCAAATCCCTTTTAAATCTTGTTAGCCTTATTGACATGACCCATGTCAAAACTAAATATAGTAGTACCTTTACGTGACCCTAGTGGTTTCAAATTACGGACAAACCTGTGTAACACTGTACATAGGCCAACGAGCGGTATAGAAGCAGCAGTGGCAATTCTTGTGTGATGTTCAAGCTTTGGTCTGTGGTAAGTTCTATGTTAACGTTCAGATGGTACTTAGTATACCCCCCTCCCCGTGTTTTTGTTGTAATATGCGACGAAAAACTGTTTTCTGTCCACTGTGTAACCAGTTTAGATGTGACAAATGATGCATTACGATAAGCGTTGTTCATGACATGCAGTGAGTTACAAGTACACTGTAACCATCTCAGTAATTTAGTCACTGTGATGTAAGCACTAAGGTTCATGAGTTCATTGTACCGGGGTTTACGACAGAAGTACTTGTGCGTACACACCCAGCGCGTCTTATAGGTGTGTTTTTGGCATGTGTATTTATGTGTTTGTGTGTGTGCATGTGAGTATGTGTGCATTATTGAATGTCATGCTAATAACCGCTAGGTAACCAACGTAAGAGTTCTTTGTATGAGTCTGTACAACGTCATTCACACGAGTAAACATTTTTCTTATTTCTATTCCACTCGTGTGCTTTATTAAGTCACTACAAGCAAATTCTGTGTGACATTATAATACCACTCGTGTACCTTATTAAGTCATTACGTGCAAATTCTGTTTGACATTATAATACCCCTCGTATGCCGTATTAAGTCACTACAAGCAAATTCTGTTTGACATTATAATACCACTCGTATGCCGTATTAAGTCACTACAAGCAAATTCTGTTTGACATTATAATACCACTCGTATGCCTTATTAAGTCACTACAAGCAAATTCTGTTTGACATTATAATACCACTCGTAGGCCGTATTAAGTCACTACAAGCAAATTCTGTTTGACATTATAATACCACTCGTATGCCGTATTAAGTCACTACAAGCAAATTCTGTTTGACATTATAATACCACTCGTGTGCCTTATTAAGTCACTACAAGCAAATTATGTTTGACATTATAATACCACTCGTGTGCCTTATTAAGTCACTACAAGCAAATTCTGTTTGACATTATAATACCACTCGTGTGCCTTATTAAGTCACTACAAGCAAATTCTGTTTGACATTATAATACCACTCGTGTGCTTTATTAAGTCATTAAATGCAAATTCTGCTTGACATTATAATACCACTCGTGTGTCTTATCAAACGAAAGGCAACATATAAAAATTTTGAAGAGTGTTAGATGAAATTAATTTTACTTTCTAACTGCGATCAATCGTTCATTTCTCTCTTTTTTTTTTTATAGTTTTTTTTTTTAGTGTTAATAAACGCTAACGAGATAGAGCTGTCACCTGCTGGAGGTAAATTACCGCCGATTTATTCCATATCGCTCGTTGGCCTGTGTACCGTGTTACACACTTCTGTCCGTATTTTGAAACCACTAGGGTCACGTGAAGGTACTACTATATTTAGTTTGTATACGTGGGTCATGTCAATAAGGCTAACAAGATTTAAAAGGGATTTGAATTGCCATCGCCACTAACAAGGTTCTTTCACCAGAATTTAATGAACGCTAAGGCGAGCTAGCGTGAGAAAATGTCGTGACCACTCGCATCTAACGAGAAGTGCAATGGGAAACGCGAGTTCAGCGCCACCTAGCTAATGGAATGTGCAGTGACGTAGTTGACATGTTCCGTAGATATAAAAATTGATTGATTTAATAAAAAAACGTGTGTGTGTGTGTGTGTGTGTGTGAGAGAGAGAGAGAGAGAGAGAGAGAGAGAGAGAGAGAGAGAGATTAATGCGCAGTCAAGAAGTCTTGCTGATTTGTTCTTTAAACTAATTATTGCTAGCAATCACTTTCGAAAATTTTCTGTTAACTTTATTGTCTGTAAACAGCCACTGCCCAGCTATTCGTTATATTTGGTTCTCTAAAATAAAATGAACTTTATTCCTTTTTGAGACAGTATTTTTTTTGATGTAGTTGCCACTTTTAACACTGAAATTAAAATTGTTTCCATCAGACAATTACTCTACACATACCAGTCGCGTTTGAAAATTTCGTTAAATTCATAGTCAGCCATTTCTTATTGAAATGTTTCTTTCGTCATTTTTTTAAATAAATTTATTCCATCGAGACTGTTATCTTCTATTAAGCTGTCATTTGACATTTTAAATGTATCGCAGTGAGTCATTCTTGACTTAGATGACCATATCCTATTGTCACAGTGAGTCATTCTTGACTTAGATGACCATTTCCTATTGTCACAGTGAGTCATTCTTGACTTAGATGACCATTTCCTATTGTCACAGTGAGTCGTTTTTGATTTAGATGACCATTTCCTATTGTCACAGTGAGTCATTCTTGATTTAGATGACCATTTCCTATTGTTACTTATCGTTAATATATTCCATTGTGACTGTTGGCGCAAAGTTAACTGTCATTTAACATCTCTATTACTTTCAGTCAGTCCTTGGTTTACTTAACCGTTTCTTTTGTTAAACTTTGCGATCTATTAATTTACGTCTGTTACGGCTGTCGATTGATTAACCCTTATATGGGTATTCTTTTCATGTATAATTTCAAAGCTTCAAACACTCTTCGTGGACCATTGTCAGGGTGCCACAACAGAGCCTCAATAATCTTACACACGCATGCACGCACAAATACACACACGCACAAAGCGACACATAAACAAGCACACCCACTCATTATATATACCCTGCACGCGTAGACTATAGACAAACGCGCTAATAGTACATACACTTACACACAATCTACAAACATACATACACACAAACTACACACACAGACAAAAAAAAATCAGAGGCCAAATGCATGTCCCATATATGCACATATACATATGCATTAACGCACACTTTAAATGCACACGCACGCACACGCACACGCACACACACACACACATACACCACACACACACTATAGACAAGGAAACAGACACTGGCGTACCAAACTGCACATCCTATACACATACACTATACACACAGATGTGCGCATATCAAGCACACACCCGATGCACTCTACACGCTTACATACACACACTGAAATAGTGCACAATATACTCCAAAGGCACACCCTATACACATACATCATACACACAGACAAGTGTATACCAAGAGCACACATCCTACTCCCCCCCCCACCATAAAGAGTCCCCCCACAAATACCCACGCAGAACCAAGGACACCTACTCTAAATACACTCAACCCACACACGTACACATGCAGAGTAGTGAACCTGCCTTCGCGAGGGACAACCCCCCCCCCCAACAAACAAATATTTATGTAGATAATTTCCAAATATTTTATTTTCGCCTCTTGTAGTTCTAGGAGTAAGGCGCCTTTTTGCGCCCTGGTAATTCTCAAAAACTGTCCTAATAACTCACAAGCCAAGGCACATCACAGACCTACAGATCATGACCGAGTTACCTGGAATAAACGAGCAATACCCTCCTTGCTCACTTGGCAGTTTGGAATCCCCGGTGAAGTAAACGAACGCATTTACCACTCTCACAGTCGTAAGGGATCGCATCCTGAAAGAAAACAAGAACTGTTTCGTAACAATTTTGCTCACCGTAAGTCGGTGTCATGGCGTCTTAGGGTCTTTGCATGGATACATTTTTAAACAGACGCTGTAAAGTTACAAAGCTGTTGTAGGGCTTGCTTCTCGATGAAGCTAAATGCTGTTGCACATTAAAATGTGTCAAAATGAGACATTTAATCACTTGCCGGGAAAGTGCAATCCAGATTTCCCCGCTTTATGATTATAACGTGATTTTCTAATAACTTCCTAGAAGAAAAGTACACGTAACAGTTTGCAATTATGCCATCGGACCTGGGAGTAGAGATTGAATCCGCTAACTGGTCTCTGAATTGCAGCTGGGATTTGTGTGATTAAATTTCGTATTAAATGCATTAACTTCTAGTAGTCTGGTTGATTACTATTTGTTTCTTTGTGTGTGTGTGTGTGTGTGTGTGGTTTAAATTATTGGATGGTAGATTGTTTGAATTTTATTTTGGTAATTTTATTTCTCTTTGTACTCGAAGTGTCCTTTATAAAATAAAAAAAAATGACCACTGGATATTTCCCTGTTAGTTTAATGTCGGTAATCGTCTTCAGCATGGTCAACTTCATCGTCACACAGTTATCGTTCGTAAGTAGGAGTCAAATTGTTAGCGCTAGATCGTACTGCTGCGTTACACCTGAAGCTGCTATTTACTGTTAATCTGCGTTGTCATTAGTTCCGCAATAGCACTTTATTTCCCATTCCGTTGAGTAGTTTCCCTTTTCTCCCCACCCCCCTCCTATTTTCTTTTTCTTTTTCTCTTGTGAAGTGCTATGAAACACTTAAAGCATAGCACCTCTCTTAGCCTTTGCTGGTGCGCAACCGAGATTCCTTTTATTAGAACAGACCTAATCGCTTTACAATGCACAGTTTTGTCCCTTAAGGGAACGGATAAGTACATGGAATCATACACGCAACGCTGGCATACTGAGCCTTCTTGCTCATACATTACCCCACCTTGTCTTTAAATCAAAAGAAAAAGGAAATGAAGTCCTGTCACTCTTTCTTTAACACATTGTTTTGCACACATATTCTTCTTTTTTTTTTTGGTACAAAGGGAAATAATCCGTGAGGACGATTCCACTTTCTAAACATATGAAATTAATTGTTAATAAATTGCTGTTTCAATAAATAAAAAGGGACAGCCAGGGCGTGCATGAATTTAATTTAAATATCTCAGGAATCTACAATCCAGATTGTACAGAAATATGATTCTAGTACTGAGTCATGGATAAAGAGTAAAACGTCATTTCTTACTGTTACTACTACAACTACTAATACAACAATTACTACTACTACAACAACAATTACTACTACTACAACAACTGCTACAACTACTCCTATTACTACAACATCTACGACTACAACTACAACTACTACTACTACTTCAACAAAAACAAACAACAACTACAACTAGTACTCGACTACTACAACAACTCTATAACTACTACTACTACAGCTATTCCTACTACTACTACAACTACTACGACAACTCCTCCTCCTACTACAACTACAATTATTGCTACAACAACTACTACACAACTACTATTACTACTACGACTACTACTACTACTACAAATACTACTATAAGAACAACAACTACTACTACTACTGCAGTTACTACTACGATGATGACTGACGACTACTACTACGACTACCACTATTGCTGTTACTGTATTGTTTTATACAAACTACTTAAATACATGAAAGAAACTCTAAAATTAATATAAGAAAAGAAATTGAATTCACATTAACCCCCCCCCCCCCCGAAGATATATAACAAATAACTGTATTTCCAAAAGAGAAACATAAATAAAATTAATTTTTAAAATATACATTTTTAACAAACAGCCAAAGTTCTATATTTTTTTTTGCTCTTGAAAATATTGATCTCTTCTGATGCTAATGCATGTAATTTATAACTTGCAAAAGTAATGACACAGAAGAGTGGACACATTTATTCCTGGCGTCACTAGAAATGTTTGTATTATTGGACTGTTAGTGCGTCACTAGAAATGTTTGTATTATTGGACTAGTAGTGGGGTTTCCCAGTAGTACAGTCACAACAAACCTCTGTTGACGGATATATTTGTAACACTTCACCCGAGTTGTGTTCGGGTGCAAACTGACGGTTGATTCGAGATCTGCTCAGGTGCAAACTGGTAGTGCATTTTAGGAAGTGTGAATATGGACACTGGTGATTCTACACACTGGGATTTTGCACACATGAGATTCTTCTCACTGGTGATTCTGCACATGGGTGGTCCTGCACACTGGTGATTCTACACACTGGGATTTTGCACACATGAGATTCTTCTCACTGGTGATTCTGCACATGGGTGGTCCTGCACACTGGTGATTCTACAGACTGCTAATTCCGCTCGTGGGTGATTCTGCACGTGAGTGATTTTGCGCATGGGAAATTCTGCAGAAGAGATCTGCACTGATTTGGTTTGATGACTGATTGGAATGAGACCTTACTTCATTTGACATTTTTATACATACACATTTTTGTCTCTGGACACTGACAATGACTAGAAGGACAGAACATGTCTAACTTATAAAAAAAGGAAGGAAAAAGAAACATTTTGGCCGAAAATGTTATAAATGCAGATTGAATAAGTGTAGCTTCTTGTGTGATGTTTGTTTACTCTCAGAGGGCATCACTTGTTTGAAATTTTGTATAAATCAGATTGTAACTTCATGGAGGTTGGGGGCGGGGGTGAGTTTGTAAACGTAGATTGTGGCTTCTTGAAAATAACGTTTGTTAACAAAATTAAACGGAGATTATAGCTCCACGTGTGAGTAAACACAGATTTTATCTACCCGCAAGTATGTATCTCTGTGTGCGTGTATGAGTGAGAACAGATTGTCTGTCGGAAGTAGTAAATGTGTGTAGGCACATTTCGAGTGCAATGCTATCTTAAGTGTGTCCTGCACAGCTTGGCATGCACACATTTGCTCCTACGTAAAGAATCTAAAAGTTGACTGTTAAGACATAAAAAAAAATGTATGGGTACGACAGATGGTAGTCAATGTAATTCGTGAAAAAAAAATGATATATAAAGGCTGATATTGAGTTACTTGTTAAAAAAAAGAAAGAGCATTGGGTATATCACACTTACTCCTGAAAAGAATGTATTAGGTTAGATCGTAGTTACTCTGAAAAATAATTGATTTGGGGTATATCTTGATTACTTGTAGGAAGGATATATTACGATGTATAGTATCTACTTGTAAAACGAGTGTATTAGGGTATATCTTGATTACTTGTAGGAAGGATATATTACGATGTATAGTATCTACTTGTAAAACGAGTGTATTAGGGTATATCTTGATTACTTGTAGGAAGGATATATTACGATGTATAGTATCTACTTGTAAAACGAGTATATTAGGGTATATCGAAATCTGTAATACTTTTTTTTTATTTTTAAAAAGGCTCTACTCGACATAGACTCTTTGATTTCCGTAACTGATTATATGTGTGTGGTGGGATATTTGTCTCTATGTATGCGTGCGTGCGTGACAAACATTCGTTAAGAGACGTGTGTGTACACAGATTTACCTAACCGCTCTTGAGAAGGTTGGGCAAACACTCACCAGTCTAGTGTTTGGAAGAAGCAACAACAACAACAAAAATTGTGCAGGCCGAAACCGATAAACGACAAGCGATTGCTTGGTGCTCTTGAATACAACTTTGTGATTTTTACTGTCTCAACACCACTATCACACTTCCCCCTTCTTTCCTGGGTGAACGCCAATCTTGTAAAAAAAAAAAAAAAAAAAATCTTAACTGGATTCCGGCCCATAGGGATCCAGAGTATCCTGCCTTGTATTTTTTCGCTCCGCCATGACCGTAGAGCTGAAATTTCAAACTGCAAGAAGGAAGAAACTGCGCATTCATTACAATGATTGTCTCCCGTTAGTGCACGTTTGAAATAATGTGCATGCTATGAAAAAAAAACCCACCCAACAAACTCGCTATGACGTCATAAACGCACATTAATAAGGATTTGACGTGCACGCTTAAAGCATAACATTACTTTGATTATGAGGTGGGCTTTTTTTTTTTTTTTTTTAAAGCTCAGAGGTGTCTGCATGTTAACATTGGATTCAAATAGGGAAGGAAATTCAGTTTGCGCGGGTTATTTACGCAGAGTTCCGCCTTATCGAGTCTCGAGTTCTTGGAAACAGAAAACATGTATTTCCTAGACTGAGGCGAACAGTCACGTGTCCAGTGCAGTGATGCAATGAAGACAGAAATCTAACAGTCACAGTCAGTCACAGGAGAACAAAGTGTGCAGTTCGGTGGAAATTTCTTTGAGGTTCACAGTCTGTGGATCCGTTTGTAACAACAAAATTTGGTAAATTAGATGTAGACTACTTTAGATACATTTGTGACGTGTTTCAGATCTATCTATCTATCTGTCTGTCTATCTATTTATCTATCTATCTGTCTGTCTATCTATCTATCTATCTGTATGTCTGTCTGTCTTTGTCTATCTATCTATCTGTCTGTCTGTCTGCCTGTCTATCTGTCTGTCTATCTATCTATCTATCTGACTGTCTATCTGTCTATCTATCCATCCATCCATCCATCCACCCATCCATCTATCTATCTGCGACTTAATAATGTTCTTGTGCTGATAAGTTGGGAGGTAAGACGTGAACTGCATACAAATAAATGTGAACCAGCTGACAATATAGTATCCTTGAAACATTCCCCGTATTTCAAAGAAATCACATAATACAGCTTTGCGTTCATTTTCGTGTATTAGAAAAAAAGAACGATATAAAATTTCAATTCATTCGTCTTGCATTTTGTGTGGTCTTTCTCCGCACGCAATACCCCCCCCAAAAAAAAACAAAAAAAAAACAACAACACCACACAAACAAAAAACAACAACAGAAAAACCCCCAAACAAACCGCACAGACAATATTCGATGACTGGAATCCGACCGCCATTATTAATTTACTTGCGCGATATGATTGTCTGCCCCTGTAGCATTGTTGGCAAAACGGACTGGCTGCGCATGACTACTGGGCGCTGGTTTGTCGGTACACGTAATCAGTTTACGCGCTGTAGCTTCAATCAGTTTGGTTGTAGTTTTTAAAGTACGAGCGTGGCCCGTGTACACACAGGCAAACGTCATATTTATTCATTTAAAAAAAAAAATACAATAACAACAGCGACTCGGGGTTCGTATTTTTATTATGCTAAAATGGGGATGCATGGTTTAACATATTTAACAAGGACAATCGAATTCATTCAGCAATGACCCATTTCTAACCATGACCAATGACACATTACTAACCATGACCAATGACACATTACCAAATCTGAACATGGGCATATTACTAGCCATGAACAGAGACAAATTACTAACTATGAACAGGGACACATTACTAACCCTGACCAAGGATACATTACTAGTCATAAACAAGAGCAATTACTAACTCTAAAGAGGGACACATTACTAGCCTAAACAGAGACAAATTACTTACCCTGAACAGGGACACATTGCTAACCCTGAACAAAAACACATTACTAACTCTGAACATGGGCACATTACTAGCCATGAACAAGGACACATTAATAATCCTGAACAGGGACACATTGCTAACCCTGAACAAAAACACATTACTAACTCTGAACATGGGCACATTACTAACCATGAATATGGACACGTTACTAGATCTGAACTAGTTTACTCTTCTAACCCTAAGCATGGACACATTACTAACCCTGAACAGGGACATATTACTAACACTGAATAGGGACATATTACTAATCCTGAACAGGGACATATTACTAACCCTGAACAGGGACATATTACTAACCCTGAACAGGGACATATTAACCCTAACTGAGACACATTACTAACCCTGAATAGGGACATATTACTAACACTGAATAGGGACATATTACTAACCCTGAACAGGGACATATTATTAACCCTGAACAGGGACATATTATTAACCCTGAACAGGGACATATTATTAACCCTGAACAGGGACGCAACGTTCACTCTTTTCGATGTGTAATACAAGAAGTCTATCGGAGCAGAGGCTTACTGTTTAAAGTGGCAATTCAGACACATGTAGTCCTCATATAGTGAACGGATTCGGATAAGGGTGGTGGGTGGTTGGGAGGCACAAGGTTTCACTTCAGGACTGCAAACGTGCAACGCAGGGATGCAGTTTCGTACTGACAGGCCGGGACCGAAATATAATGTACCCTTAAGAGAGAAAAGGAACATTTTGTAATCAGTTGGCGAATCTTGTTGCTTTCAGTTCACAGACATTTTCATGTCAACCCATAATGAGACAGAAAAGAAGTAATCTTTCAGTCGCTGGCATATCTTGCCACTTTAAGTTCTCTAGGGCCGTCGATTATTTGATCACGTGGCTTTCAAGATTCTATCATGAGGGGCGGTTAGAACGTCAGTTGTCTGATGCGCAGTCCAGATTGCGATCAGGAGAGTAAGCATTTGCTGATCTCTTCGTCGAGCATACCAAAGAAAGAAAATTATCTTAGTACTTTGTATCACTAGGGGTGGTGGTGGTTATGGGTTGTTGCTATTTGTTCGTTTGTTTTATTATTATCTTGTTTGTCCGTTGATACAAAGGAGGTCCGTTTGCTTTCATGATAGTTGTGTGTGTGTTGGGGTGGATGGGTGGGTGAAAGGTGTAAACAAACAAACTGTTATTTTCTTTGTACAATTAATTGTACAATCGAATTCATCCCCCACCCCGAAAACAAATTTAGGAATCGTTAGGAACATCTTTCAGCATCAAACAGTCAATATTGGACAGTAGTAGGGAAAATGTTCAGCATCGGACATCAAATGAAAACAGTCAAGATTGGACACAGTAGGAAAATATTTTAATATCGGACATCAAATGAAAACATACAATATTGGCAATCTTTCAACATTAGACAATTGTAGACAAACTTTCAGCTTTAGACAATTGTAGACAAACTTTCAGCTTTAGACAATTGTAGACAAACTTTCAGCTTTAGACAATTGTAGACAAACTTTCAGCTTTAGACAATTGTAGACAAACTTTCAGCTTTAGACAATTGTATGCAGATTTTCAGCATTGTAGAGAATCGTACAGGTTGGGTCAAAAGTAAAACTATAAGATATTGTTTGGAACTAGACATTTAAGATCGATTACAATAATCAATAGTGACATGAAATTCCAGCCTCGGGAAATAGGAGGGGAAGCATTAGGAAGCATGGACCCGAGGCAGGTAGAACACTATCACCATGGTAATGCGTTGAAAATAATTATATTTAGAATTAGTGTCCGTCCTGTTCATCGAGTTCATCTCATATTTGCTTGCTGCTAATTGTGTGTATATGTGTTTGCGTGTGTGTGTGTGTGTGTGTGTGTGTGAGAGAGAGAGAGAGAGAGAGAGAGAGAGAGTGTATGTATGTGATTGAGTGTGTGCATGTTAGTGTGTATGTATTTGAGTGAATGTGTACATGTGTGTATATGTGTGTGTGAGAGAGAGTGAGAATATGTGTATGTCATTGAGTGTGTGCAATTTATTTGTGTATGTATGCGAGTGAATGTGTATATGAGTGTGTTTGTGTGTGTGTGTGTGTGTGTGTGTGTGTGTGTGTGTGTGTGTGTGTGTGTGTGTGTGTGTGTGTGTGTGTGTGTGTGTGTGTGTGTGTGTGTGTAATCCTTCCAGGGTAAAACAATGGTTTCTGCCTAGCGAACACACATTCTCCCTCCACAAGCAAGTGGACCCTGTCAACAGCAGCCAGGTCTGCTAAATTTCATCTTCGAAGAAAATAGAATCGTCAGTCACCCAGTCATCGGATTTGTCTCATGACAGGGTCCTGTCACCTTAAGGTGCCAATGTGGTCTCTCTATATATTTGACTAATACAGGGTACATCATTAGCCAGCAACTTGACTGTCATTACCAACAGTACTTTATCTCTTGAGTTCGTTTATGTATTTAATTTTTTTTAAATCTCCCCCTTCCGCCCACTTATTCCCTTCAAGAGTGCGGTTGGCACTGGCAATGACATTAAAGGCGTAACGGAGATCTTGTAAAGGGTGGGGGTCTCAAACTCCGTCTCAGCAAGCATATATTAATGAGAAATGAATGTCGACAGTAATCTTTCTAATGATGGGCATAGAGAGTTTGTGTGAAGCGAGCAATGAGATAATAAGTTCGTTATTAATTCTCTCGAACCAATGCCTGCCAGGCAAATAAATTTAATAAATAATCATGAAAAGGTATTAAATATTTGACACATTCACAGTATTCAGAAGTGGCAGTTTGGCAGCATTTGATTTACAATATGCTTATTTTTAAAGTTGTAAAAGTTGAATGACGTATTTTTCGTACGTCAGGGAAAGTAAAAGACAAAGAAAAATGTGAGTTTTAGAGCGTGTGGCATCTTTTAAAAATGATAGAAGCTTGTGTAGTTCTTAACCTCCAGCCAGTAAGGAGAGGGGAGAAGAGAATTTTATTAGAAGCGACATGCTTCCAAAGAATTAGAGTGCATTGTGGTCTGAAAGTTCAGTTGAAATTTGATTAAAGAAGTAAAGTATCATTAGCGAAAATAATTGACTACATTTTATTTCTAGTCAACGAATACATTTCCACCGGAAGTCACTTTGAATTTCTGGGGAAAATGTTAAAAAAACCGTTTGTACTCAGATCGAGTTAATGATTTGGTTCGAAGGAGTTGTACATTGGATCTGATTCAGGATGTTGTAAATTGTATATGAGGCAAGATATTGTATATTGGATCTGATTCAGGATGTTGTAAATTGTATCTGAGGCAAGATATTGTATATAGGATATGATTCAGGATGTTGTAAATTGTATCTGAGGCAAGATATTGTATATAGGATATGATTCAGGATGTTGTAAATTGTATCTGAGGCATGATATTGTATATAGGATCTGATTCAGGATGTTGTAAATTGTATCTGAGGCAAGGTGTAAATTGAATTTAAAGGCAGGGTACAGTGGATCTGAAAAAATGTGTTGTAAATTTGGTTTGATGCAAGTCCTAAAACTTTCCATAAAAATACAAAGTAATTAGGCGATAACGGTCCCGTGTGTTCTTTTCCGGTAAACTGCAAGAAGTCTATTTACTTGCATGCATTTTACTTAATGACAGTTTTGGTTTAGTTATTCGCTGCTATCGAAAGACATAGACGCTGTAGTTTTCCTGTTGTAAAAAAAAACAAAAAACGGTCTTTTGGCAATAAAACTATAACTATTTCCAATATCACACTTTGCGGCTGGATGCTAGACACGAAAGAGCAAAAGAAAACAAAACTAGAGAATCCACACTACCAAATTATTATGTGCCCTTCCGCTTGAATGAAAGGGCCCGGCACAAGGTCATGTTTACGTGTTAACGTAAGCAGCAGGGAAGCTATTGACTGTCGTTTTTGTGGCGACGGCGCCTATAAAAGTAAGTCTTTGACTTTCTGATGAAGGGAGCGCGTTGTGAGTGTTTGAAGTTTTCCAACGCCATCAAAAATCTTTGGTCGTCTTAAGGTTCCACTCAGCCTGGAAGGCTGCGAAATAATCTGGAATCCTGCAGAGGTGCAGAGGTGAAAATACCCTGGCGAGTCACTGGCACAAGATTGTTGATGTAACGGCCGGTATTTAGTGCTGATACACATCACGTGTTTGTGGCGGCAAGGTGCACACCGGGAGAGAAGGGTGCTCAGAGAGAGGGGATCGGAGGTGGTGAAGAGGGCATTTGTGAATAGTCTCTTGATCTTTGAGCAATGTCTGGTGTACAGTGACCAGACAGAATGAAAACGTGTTTAACTAAATTCCCACGCTGGTAGGGGCTGTACCCTAGACATTGGCATCACTTCTTGTAGAGCCACTGTACACATTAGAAATTGGTACTCTTTGGTGCAAGCGTCTAGTGTGCAGTGGTTCAACAGGAAATGTGTACAGTGGCTCTGCAGGAAATTTGTACAAGTGCAAGTGCACGCTGGGCAATTGCCCGTATATAGTACCCAGTGCCGTTTTAATGCATGTGCACGCTGGGTAGTTGCCCGGGGGGACTCATGAACATAGGGGCCCCATACTAATCTATGTATGCTTTATTCATGTGAGTAGTTGCATCGGTAGGGGCCCCAGTGCACTGCTTTGCCCGTGGGCCTATATTGATATTAAGACTGCCCTTGGGTAGGTGTTGGTTGCCCATAAATTAATGAATAGTACGAACAACACAACAGTTGAAGTCAGCCACTTCCGGTAGCTGGTTCGAGCCCCCAGACGAAAGAATTCCTCATATATAATTAGACAAGGACAAAAGACAGGTACAATGACTACAATTAATGAATTTTACATGAAGTGAAGATAATAAGTAAAGATGCAAGACAGGTTAAAAACTAATGAAATATGTATATAAAGAAAAATAAATAATGAAGGAAGAAAAAGTAACCACCTATCTATCTATCTATCTATCTATCTATCTATCTATCTATCTATCTATCTATCTATCTATCTATCTATCTATCTATCTATCTATCTATCTATCTATCTATCTATCTATCTATCTATCTATCCTAAGAAATTACTACTTACTTTACAACTAAATGGAATCGTAACGGACAACGATCATACTTACATATGGCTATATAGCTTCAAGTCGACAATAAACAAATGTAACATAGCAAATAAATCTGACAAAGCTATACATCGACAATAAACACTTACACACGCCAATAAATAATAAACCCCATGACGTAGTTACACATCTACAAGAAACAAACATGATGTACATACATGACGACAATAAACAAATATGACATAGCTACACACTGACAAGAAACAAATATGACGTAGTTACACACCGACAAGAAACAAATATGACATAGTATCACATGGACAAGAAACAAATAGGGTGTAGAATCACAAGGACAAGAAACAAATATGACGTAGTTATACACCGACAAGAAACAAATATAAATTAGTATGCACGTCGACAATAATCAAATATTATGTAGCTAAACGTCGACAATAAAGAAATATGACGTACCTACACGTAAACAATAAACAAATATGACGTAGTTACACGTCGACAATTAAACACACATTAGCGTAGCTACACGTCTGCAGTGGACGTAAGAACACATCTGAAGTATAACGTAGCCATACGTCTAAAGGAAACAATATGACGTAGTCACAAATATAAACTGAAGGTGTCAGAACTGTCTTAACCAACCGCAAACTCTAATAACAACAAATGCATGCCCGTGTGTATATGTGTTTGTGTGTGTACATGTGTGAATGTGTGCGCGGACGTGCCAATACTGATGTCGACGCCTGCAGTCGTTTCTTTTTTTTTACCTGTAATTTTGCCAGTTGCACAACACCGAAAACAGATTGGCCGCATTTTACATCTTGTCAGTGCAACCGAAGATAGAACTGGTGCATAGAATTAAAGTCCAACGCCCTTAACGCGCAAGTCAGTAACTGCGATATATTACCGAAATAACTGAGATATCTTCGTAATAAATAAATAAATAAAATAAAATAAGAGCGATAGAATTTCATGTGCTACGAAATTTCATTTCGTTTATTGCTGATATATTTTTTTCCAAGGGCGTGCGTTCACAAAAATCAGCGGACGGGTCTTAAAGTACAGAAATACCAGTGCTAAGATGCAGGTGTCGTCTTCCACGTGATCACATCTTTGAATACATGTATAGAGTGATCGACCCTTTCAGAATCTGAGAGCATGCGCACTATGAAATAATTATCTATTTAACTATGTTTCAGTTTGAAAAGTGACGGTTGTACCTTTCGAAAGGAACACTATATGACATAGTAAAGTATGTGCCAATTTACTAACCCTCCCCTATAGCCAAAGTGTTGAGTGCAAAGATTTTATTTATTACTAACTGTCAGTCTCATATAGACAATAGGCACTGAATAAAAATGTTTTATTTATTATTAACTGTCACTCTCTTTAGCTAATACGCATTGAATACTGTGACATTATTTATTTATGTTCTTGATATGACTATACACTCAAGATCAAATAACTCTTGTATAGCAACTCCATCTTGATTAAAAGAAGCTAATCCAGTTTTAACGTCATATTTTCGTGTTCTGTTGGTCATAAATATAACATGGTGGCAGCGAGTATTTCTGTTGAAGACCAGGAACTGTGAGTAAACACCTGTTCTATCTCTGGCTGCAAGTTGTTCTATTCTACGACTAAGCAGTTCCATGACGTCACGTGCATCACTTCTTACGCACTCATACATCACTCAGTAACGTGACAATTGTTTCTTTATCTGTGACGATTTTTCTCTATCACAAATACATCACTCAGTAGCGTGACAATTGTTTCTTTATCTGTGACGATTTTTCTCTATCACAAATACATCACTCAGTAGCGTGACAATTGTTTCTTTATCTGTGACGATTTTTCTCTATCACAAATACATCACTCAGTAGCGTGACAATTGTTTCTTTATCTGTGACGATTTTTCTCTATCACAAATACATCACTCAGTAGCGTGACAATTGTTTCTTTATCTGTGACGATTTTTCTCTATCACAAATACATCACTCAATAGCGTGACAATTGTTTCTTTATCTGTGACGATTTTTCTCTATCACAAATACATCACTCAATAGCGTGACAATTGTTTCTTTATCTGTGACGATTTTTCTCTATCACAAATACATCACTCAGTAACGTGACAATTGTTTCTTTATCTGTGACAATTTTTCTCTATCACGAATGTTATGGGGTAGGTCCAGATCTTACTGTGGATTCGTCAACTACCTGTCCAAGTTTCTATCAAAGATCTCAGAGAAACCTGAGTCCATGCATCTTTTAACTCATACTGATGTCGTATGGACATGATCTGAAAAGCATGATGCTGCCATTTCTGCCATTAAGAAGATGGTAACTGAGATGCCTATGTTTGCTTTTTACAACCCTGCTGAAGAGCTGATTATCCAGTGTGACTCAAGCTAAAGTGGTCATGGTGCTATCCTGATGCAGAACGTTAAGCCTATTGTATATGCAAGTTGCTCATCGACTGACAGTGAGATTGTATATGCACAAATCGAAATAGAGTTGCTTGCCATTGTTTTTGCACAATATACAAATGGTCCACACAACATTGTTGAATCTGATCTCAAATTCCTTGAAGCGATAATGAGGAAATCTCTATCTGCTGCTCCTCCTCGTCTTTAAGGAATGATGCTGAGAATCCAGGGCTACGACATCACTGACATACAGAAAAGGTAGCAAGATGTATCTTTCTGATACCCTCTTACGAGCCTACCTGAACTCCTCTAAGAACACTCATTGTGAATTTGAGCAGGTGAACATGGTCAGTTTTCTGCCTATTGGTAAAGAGAGACTTTATGGAACTGAAAATGATGACACTCCAGAAATTGAAAACCGTTATCATGCAATGTTGGCTGATAATAAGCACAACTGCCTGCTGAACTGACTCCATATTACAGTTTCAGAGATGAAATGTCTGTTCAAAATGTCTTTTTAAGGGAGAAAGAGTAGTTATTCCCATGATGATGCATTCAGAAATGAAGATGGTCCTGCACTCGACGCATAACAGCATCGAAGGATGTCTGAAGTGTGCAGGTTAATGTTTGTTCTGGCCTGGCATGACTGCTGAGAAAAGATACTATAACTCCACCTGTGAACTGCGTCAACAGGTCCAGCTTACCCATCAGAAGGAAACACTGATGGAGTTCCACGCAGACAATGGGAAAAGATAGGGGTAGATCTATTTCAGCATGATGGCAAGGACTATCTTGTGACTGTTGATTATTTCAGCAATTTCCTTGAACTTGATTGACTTGATAAAACAAGAGCTTCAACTGTCATAAAGAAGCTGAAACCCCACTTTGCCAGATATTGTATTCCCTGCTTGGTGGTCAGTGACAATGGACCACAATTCTCTTCAGAATTCACAAAATTCACAAATTTTGCCAAATTAACAAAATTAACACAATTTGCTAGAGACTGGGAAGTCCTCACTATCCTATTTCTAAATGAAAAGCCGAATCGGCTGTAAAAACTGCAAAGACTCTACTCATGAAAAACAAGTGTGATCAGTTTCTAGCTTTGCTCAATCATTGCAACACACTGGTACCAGTCCAGTCCAGTCCAGTTGTTTCTGAACAGAAGAATACGATGTCAGAGAATTCGCTAAAGCATGGAACGGCTGAACTAGAAAACCACAGAGCAAAGCTGTTGAAGAAACAGAAGAAATGTGCTGAGTACTACAATTTTGGTGGTAAGGACTTGGCCGGCCATTGAAGAAGGTGATATAGTGATGAAGAAACCATTCAATCTCAGCACTAAGAAATGGACAAGTGGTACTGTCACTAAGAGACTTGGCAAATACTCCTATGAAGTCAAGTCACGCGATGCACTATTTTGCCGCAAGAAAGTGTCACCATCTACTACCAAGGCAACCGACGCTCCTGCAGCTGTTCTGATAGCTGTTACAGATACCCAAACGCCCTGAGGTCCCCAAGACTGCTTCCCCTGAAAGACTGACCCCTGCAAACTCTGTACCTATTTCATCGTTGACTCCTATCCAGCACTAGACCTGAACCAAGCCCTACCAAAATCCCTGTATGAAGTCGATTTGGTTGTGAAGTTAAAGCGCCTACAAATAAAGACTGTATCTACTCATAATGAAACGGACACGATTTCAAATTTATCCATTCTATTGCTGTCTGAACTTCTCTTTGTTATTTTATATTAGACATGATCACTCTCCACTTGATAAAAAGGGGGATGTTACATTATTCAATTATGTTCTTGATATGACTATGCACTCAAGATCAAATAACTCTTGTACAGCAACTAGAGAATATTTTCCTTCCTCTTCCCTCCATCTTGAATGAAAGAAATTACGTATTTTACTCCAATATTTTCGTGTTCTTTTAGTCAGAATTATAACAAATACAAATGTTTTATTTATTACTGTCAGGCCCTTATAGCTACTAAACACTGAATACAAATAATTTATTTATTACTAACTGTCAACTTCCTAGTGAGAAAGGTGGTACTCAACACTAATTTTCAATCCCCTATCGAGAAAGATTTTATTTATTACTAGCTTTCAGTTCCCTACAACCTTTAGGCACCGAGTAGAAAGGTCTCATTGTTGACTGATTTCTTCCTAGAGTATGTCAGACGTAGTTTTCACGTAGGCTTTTAAAATAATCAACCACTTCATTTTCTGCCATATATTTGACCTTTAAGAAAGCTCTGTGTCTGCGATGACGTTCAGCTGAATTGCTTTCAGTTTCTGGATGAATTTTTTTTTAACCAAGACTTTTTTTTATAAGTAGTTTAGTAAGTCCACTTTTCTGTAGCAATGTCAATGATAATTTTGTACTTAGATAAATCTTGACTTGGTAAGGTCGTAGATTGTTCAGTTAAAATCTCTCTTTTTCTCTCTCTTTCTGCCAACCTATCTATCTATCTATCTATCTATCTATCTATCTATCTATCTATCTATCTATCTATCTATCTATCTATCTATCTATCTATCTATCTATCTATCTATCTATCTATCTATCTATCTATCTATCTATCTATCCATCCATCCATCCATCCATCCATCCATCTATGCCGTCATGCAAATATGCAATTGTCACCTTGAGGTAAGGCATTGTTATCTAACCTTTCAGACATACTTACACACGCCATCACCCCGAAATAGCCGAACTCTAGAGATCCGAAAGCTTCACTTTCTTCATTTGCTCGTGAACTTAGAAATAGAATGTTTATACTTGATCACGCAACACGATACAAGCTCGCACAAACAGATTGACTTTTAGAAGAGTTAAGCAGACAGAAGGGAAGTAAGCACGATCATTGTTATTTACCTCCCTTTGCTTTATGCAAGACGTGACGGTCCGAAGTTCTGAAGACAAAAGAGAGAACAGTTGCGCAGTATTGCCCAGAGGTGTCATGTATGTTCCTTTGTACACGAGAGACGGCAAATGTCAGTTTGGTATATTCATCTTCTCAGCTCTACCTGTCTGTAATTCACCCCAGACCTTTGCACGTCTTCGGCTCAGTTACGATAAGTTTTGTTTTCTTTCTACTAATGAATGATAGTATCGTTAGCGCTTAATTTTACAGTTCGTTGAACTCCACAACTGTACTTTCATAAACACACTTCTTTTAATATATAATTTACAAAATATGTTGTATTCTGAACATTGTACTAACGTCCTGTGTCTTCTCTTGATTCTTCACTTTTAGAAAAAATAAAGACATTAAGACCCAAGGGGGTCGCTGTGCGGTCAGAAATTCTCACCTAACAGAATTTCGGCATAAAGAGCACAAAGCAATGTACTCTGGAAAACTTTAAATAAATAAAAATGTTTTAAAGGCAGATCGACAAAATTATATATATATCGCGGATGCACGTGAAATAAAACTGCCATATCTACAAAAGTAAATAGTTGTATTTATTTGTGGAAGAAGTTTTCAGCAACTGCGAGTGCCTCTTTTGCACCGCCTGCTCCCGCCCTCCCCCCCCCCCACTCCTTGCCACTCGATTCCAGAAATACTGCTGCTCATTTATGAATAGAATTCCAGCACAAGACGAGACGTGCCATCTTGCACTTCGTGTTTACCACCATAGACGATATCCGGAATTTAAAAATATAATCTTGCTTACAGGGTTATTCACCCTTAAGATATCGGCTACGCCCATGGGCGAAACTGTCAACGACTCTAGCTTAATATTTCAATACTGCTAAATTAAAAGAATGGAAAGTAACATTTTCCGTTCGAAATAAATTCCTCTCGGAGTTGCAGCCATTCTCAAATGCAAGAAGGGTTCTTAGCAGGGACTCGCGAAAGTCAGACTCGATCGATGTTGACGTCATTAGCCAACGAATCTAGCCTCGTAGATCTGGATTTTTGTTTCCAGGACCGAGTGGAAGTCACTGGAGACATTTCTTTCTTGCCGCCCTTTCTGGAATCTGGACATGTTTACGATTTAGTTACAGAATAATGTCGGTCACGTGTTATCATACTTGACTAGTATTAGCAAGCATTGGCATTCTTAACAGGGAACAGCAGCAGGTCGAGCATGTAACGAAGGACGTCAGTTATTCATATCAGTTCTAATTTTTAGCCCTATCACTAATGTCATTAAATAAATCCGTTTCAAAATAGTAATGTATTTTGATTTATGATTATTTTCCAGTATTTAATTCATGATCACAGAATCGGAAAACAATTAACACAAAATCATTAATTATTATTAATAATTTCGGCATAAAGAGCACAAAGCAATGTACTCTGGAAAACTTTAAATAAATAAAAATGTTTTAAAGGCAGATCGACAAAATTATATATATCGCGGATGCACATGAAATAAAACTGCCATATCTACAAAAGTAAATAGTTGTATTTATTTGTGGAAGAAGTTTTCAGCAAGTGCGAGTGCCTCTTTTGTACCGCCTGCTCCCGCCCTCCCCCCCCCCCATTATTGTTTTGAAAAGTACGTCAGTATATGCTAGAGTTGTGTACACTTATGCACACTTTCTTGAGTCATATTTATTTAACAGAAAAACATAAATAAAACAGTCGAGCTTTACATCACATATCTCAAGCCGAACTTTAGATTCAATTTCTCCAGTCGAACTTTAGATCCCATATCTCCAGTTGAACTTTAGATCCCATATCTCCAGTTGAACTTTAGATACCATATCTCAAGTCGAACTTTAGATCCACAGGTCTCCAATCGGACTTTAGATCCCATGTTTCCAGTCGAACTTTTGATCCCATGTCTCCATGAACTTTAGATCCTCATGTTTCCAGTCGAACTTTTGATCCCATATCTCTAGTTGAACTTTTGATCCCATATCTCTAGTTGAACTTTAGATCCCGTATCTCCAGTCGAACTTTAGATCCCATATATCCAGTCGAACTTTAGATCCTCATGTCTCCAATCCGACTTTAGATGCCATATCTCCAGTTGAACTTTAGGTCTCCATTTCTCCAGTCAAACTTTTGATCCCATATCTCCAGTCGAACTTTAGATCCCTTGTCTCTAGCCGAACTTTAGATCCCATATGCCGTCATAAATAAACATCTTGGATTGACAAGCCATACACAATGCTTTTTTCGCTTCTGGGTTAATGGCAAAATGGCGGCCTCTCCAAGCATCTTGCGCAAACTTTATGAAACCCAAGATGGCCATGGAGGGATATTTTGGGGGGCAGAGCCATAGCTAATGCGCAGATGCTGTGCCACTTCATCAAATGAATGTCCATCGATTATGAAGAATATTGGCGTGAACCCGTCCACTTTTTCCTCCGTAGCAATTGTGGACAAGCGTCCGTGTCTTATTTTTTTTCATCAGTGTCACACCTTTGTGAAAGTGGTTAACCACTGCAGTAAAGCACTGTTTCCAAATTGTGGTGAAAGTCGTCGCTGTATTTCTGCCCCTAGTACACCTTCAGCCCAGAAAAGTAGCACCACTGGACGCGACTTTTCCGTGCTGCGTAGTGATTGTAACTCTATTTATAGTGACACGTCACTGGCCGGACAGGATCCAAAGTATTTCACACTCACGTAGGGAGTTCCACTTCGCCCATTGTGACGAAAACATAACGGTGCAAGTAGAACTATCTATCATGTTACTATCATGTTGTAATAAAGCACAAATGCATAAAGTCAGTTTATTACTATCATGTTGTTATAAAGCAAAAATGCATAATGTCAGTGTGACGATGTGTGACAAATTCTGTGTCATGACCTCGTGACCCAATTGCTCGTTTCAAAATTAAAATTTTGAACGGACCTTTGTTGAAATTCACCCGTGATACATCAGTATCTAGAGGCTTCTAGCAAGGTCGGATTGTTGCATAACTTTAGGCCAGTGTCCAGCACCTTCGAGATCAAACATACCACGTGAGCGGTCACGTGATGCGTTCAATGCAGTTTCATAAAAATGATCATAAGGCGCCAAAACACTCACTCACTTCCAGACCGGCAGACACACCAGGCAGCTTTAACATTAGCTCCGTCCCGCCGCCATACCAGAGTCGTAAGAGAGTCGAAGATGAACCCGCGCTAGAGCAGTAAAATCTACTTTTAAGAGGTAACAATAACACGTCTACTTCTTACAGTATCTATTGCATTTATTGATTGTATTTTATAATTGAATTGATGTATGTATTTTGTGCAGCTTAGCGCTATTTTAGCCAAAGCACGTGTTTCGATGTAAAGGGACAAATCTAAAAGTTATTGTATATAAATTATTGTAACTTTTTCTTATCTTTAATTTATATAAATCGTAAATTCCCTAGTGCCGCCAGTATGTCTGTGCACGTGGTGAAATCTTCTTTGTAATTCAAATTGTTCTTGCATATAATTTTTCGTGTAAAATTGTAAAGCATTCATGCTTCATTTTGAATTAATCCTTTGTGTGAATTCCAATTTTTAATGCTGTAAATATTTGAGAATTCATACGTTCGTGTAATGTTATATGTAACACACACGTGAACCACAATGTATATTTAAATATAACCATATTTGAATTGTAAACGACACGATAGTCAAAGATTCTAAATTCAGAACCTTAAACAAGAAACATGTGCTTGGGTTTTGCGAATATAGACGCAAATAGTTACAGAGCCCAAATCCTTTGTTTCAGCCGGGTTCTTCTTATGTTACTCCTCTCTACCTTCGTACTTCTTGAGTCGTACACCGACTCGGGTGTCTTCATGACCCATACGTGAACTATGTAGAAGTACCTCGTGTTAACCACGTGTTAACGATTCGTCGCAAGTACATTAGCGATGCAGTAATTGAGTGGACGATTGACTGTTGTGCTATGCAGTACTGACGATGAGCCAAGGATGTGGACCAGTTCTAACCAGTTGAACCCCACATGCGACCAAGAGTGTAGTTAAGTATATCTACTAGGGTCCAGAATCAAGTGACTATTTGGCAATAAAAGAAAAGAGAATTCTCGTTAAGACTTTTAACAGAGACGGTAAAATGAGAGAACAACGCTGTGTAGAATTAAGACGTCGTGTTGTAATTAATCGTTGCTGTTAATTGTTAAACTTATTAAATCTTATTTCATTTTGTTAAGAACCTCTTTTTGTAGTAAATTTGTATGCATATAGACCAAAAGACGTGGATTGGATGGGGGCTGTTTGAGCTAAACGAATGACGTAATGAATGCATATGAATCTAAGAGAGTTTTTAACGATTTCCAATCTAGCTAATGTACGCAAAATTATCAGTTTCGTAAATCTGTGATCTAGACTACAAAGATGCATTTTTAATTTAGTCGAATGATGATTTGAGCAACCAGTCTGTTTAGGTTAAACGAAAGGGAATTAATTTAAATAGTAAATTAAAGTTCTATAATTTCCTAAGCAGGGTCTTTAAATAAATACTGGAAACGTAACAAGTGGGGGCTCGTCCGGGATTGATATGTATTAAATTGTAACATTTTTATATACATAGGGCGTATCATATCTTTAGGAAACGAACATCTGAGAATTGCCAATATTCTATTGATTCAGGATTGTTGAAATATTTATCTTGCTTTTGTTGTGACATGTGCATGTATTCTTTTGCAGAGTAGCGTGCATGTTTAGTTAATGTTGATATATTTAAGCGTAGTTAAATATGTCATGTTAGCTATTGAATGATTTATTTAGTATTGTGTTACTGGATACTTCATTGTAAGAAGTCGACGTGTTATACCGCCAGCTAGGAGAGTTATCGGTAGTAACAGACTTCGGACTATTATATTTAGGGTGCTAAGTATAATGTGTAATGTTGTATGGTTGGAGCCGTGACATTACGAAAGCCTTGGAGACAACAGATTGTAGCCAAGCAGGTGAACGTGTAACCAACGCGTAATTTATTTCGGAAGGTGTTCTGAATAAATTCAATAATTTTTGTAAGGTCGTAGCCTAAAAGTTATTGTGGGATAAAGCGGAGTTTATCGCCTACGGTTAGATACACAATCACGAGAGATATTTATTGTAGCCAGGCGCGCTAAATAAATAAGATGGATCTCGAACAGTTTGTTGAACATCTGAGAGAGAAACATGAACGAGAGATGGAACGGATAGAGATAGAAGATGATCACCTTACGACTTTAATAGATCTAAGGATCGATGAACGGATGGGGAGCTTACAGCTCATGGAGATTCTAAAACGCGAACACGGGATAGGCATATCACTAGAATATAGAGGTGAACAGCTACGTATTTTCGTCCTACTAGAACTCAATGAAAAGGAAATAGAACACAGGGAAGAAATTAGATCTTCAATAAGCTCACGAGCAAAACAGTTGTGTGATAAAGATTTCCGATTCAAAGGGGAAGGGGAGGCTGAAATGCGAGACCTAACGTTCGAAATTAGAAAGTTGAAGAAAGAGAGGCTAAGACTTATGGAAAGGAAAGAAAGTCTAGAATTAGAATGGTTGTGGACAGAAATCGAAACAGAGTCTAAAATTGAAGGTGACGGTACTGTTGACAAATTACGACAGGAAAGTCAGGCCGTGAACTTTGACTTGCCGAGGTCAAACGCCGCGAGCGGGGAGACTGACACACAGAAATTAGTCGCGCTACCAAACACAGCAGACGAATTAGACAGTTTGATTGAAAACAAAAACAATTGTTTTGACGAAACCATTACAGTTCAACTTGCTAACCAGTTTACAGAAACAGTTAGCGCACCAAAGCTTGATCTTGAAACAGAGACAAGAAGAGACACTGTTGTTAAGGACTTAATAACACGTGTAGAATTTGGACAAACACATACACCGCCGTGTACGTGTGACACCTTGGTTGACGGACTGAATGCGCATGATAAGATAGAGACAGATTCTATCGGTTGTGTACCGTTAAGGTGTGATGAAACTTCTAGCAACACAGTGACTGATTTTTCTGACAGGACAAATATGCATGAGAAGATAGAAACAGATTCTATCAGTTGTGTATCGTCGAAGGGCAGTGACACATCGACTGAGTTTACTGACCGAACTGTTAGTTTAAGAGAGAATGTGCTCGCTACGAAGACTGACATCGGTAGATCTCGATCTCCGATGATTGACGTGAGTCATGACGTAATTTTGGAACACAAGATTATTGCGTTATGCGAGGTTTCGAGTGCTAACACATTGATAGCCAGGGAAACAGAAGCATTTGATCCAGATGACAGCATAGGTAGCATTACAGACAGAGACAATGTGCCTATGATAAATTCATTTACTTCAGATGACATGACAGTTGTCAGAGCTGAGACAGAGTTCTTTTCCAAACGTGACATGGAAGAAGATATAGTCGAAAACTGTACAGGGACGGTCGACGATAACAATGCATGTGTACTGACGTGTATGCACGCAGTTGTCAGAGACATGGCAGAACTGTCTGCAGATAAATCACTTAACGGAATTAGTGACGTAGACAGAAGCCACGGTACATGGACTACCTTTATTGACTCACCTGTTGAGATAAAGGAATGTCATGAGTACGTACCAAAAACTGAGACAAGTGGAAGTAAGGAGGAGGGGGTTTCATTAACTGATATGTTCCTTGATTCACTGACAATAAGTGCGGAGTGTGATCCCGAATTGATCAAAGACACAGTACAAATGAGTGACAGAACTAGATCGATAGACAATGAAAACCGGAGTGACGGACTGATAACCAGAGTAGGTGGGGCATCAGGACTGTTACTGACATCAGATGCAGAGAATTATGATAGAGGAAACAGAGGGAGTGTAGCCTACAACACACAGAGAATAGACATGGTGATGTTATTCAGTGTAATAGAGACAGGTAACATTCACTGCCAGTTGGTGACTGAAACTGACAGAATTTCCATCATAGATTCTGACGACCTGATGAGAGGACATATTGAATTAACTGAGTCAGTGGAGACAGGCTATGTTGGTTCAATAAACGGTATGGTCCAGGGGAGACAATCGATAACTCTTGGAGAGTTTAAGACAGAACCCTTGTTCATACAACCACGGGAATCTGACTTGCTAGCGAGTGAGTCTGACCCCACAGTGACTAGGGAATACTCGAGTGGAGAGTTAGACAATTCTAGAGTCACAAAAGAGACACAGACTTATGTTGTCAAGGAGAGAGACAAATTGACAGACATAACAGTCGAACACCTAGTTGTGAATGGGTTAAAACAGAAAACAACTAGTGGGATGAGGTATTTCACTTCAGTCTATGATAAGATCAGGAGAACGGAACCTCCAGATTTAGGGGAGAAGCTAATGTTGCAATTCAGGTATTTCAGAGAGACTGGTAGCCGTGACCGAGCACATTTGCAAACCTATGACGTTAGACTAGATGCGAAATGGACCCATAGTAGATCTGACGCCATTCCAACGAAAGACGTTGAGTGCATGCGAACTAGGGACGTTCAATGTGTACACAATGACGTAACTTCAGATGCACGAAACACCAAGAGAGCAAATTTCCATTTGCGTGAGCTCAGTGACAAGGCTAAGAGCGATAGATTTGAAATTCAGACTTCGCATAGTCAAGGCCACAGTGACACTGACATGATACCGAACGTATCGAGAAGTTTGAAACTGTTAGATGGGGTAGAGACCAGTCATGCAGAAACTGACACTACCAAAAACATTTTAAACTTGACAAGTACTTTGGGGAGTTTTGAAAGAGATGAAACACTTCAAGGACGTACTTACCGGACAAGAAATGAAAAGTCTAAACTTGACATGCAATATATTGCACCTCACAGTGACATTCTGACGAACAGAGTAAGAAAGAAAGAATACAGTTGTCATGCCGTAGACATGTTGACACACATGGACGATGACGTGTATTGGGATTGGGATAGAACTACGAAGATTGTGCTAGGCAGGATAGTGCAACAGTAGAAATAATGATTTGACACTTTCTTTGAATTTTCATTATCTTCTTGTTGTACAGTAGTTGGTGGTTGTTATTGTAAATATGTTGGACATTTCATAAAAACTTGGGACTAGCTATGACACTGATTGAATTGTGTTAGTGTTGTAACTCTGAATATGACAGGTGGACTGATAGATAGTTCATTTGAGTTGGTAATTCACAAACTCTGATATTTGGTTGATACAGGAAATCAATATCTGGAACTTTTCATAACCTGCATATTGATAGTGTTGTTCATTGGAAGTCAATTTTCTGATCACACTATTGTTGGATACGTATTCAGTGGAATTGGTTGATGTTGGATTTCTATTCTGAATAATCTGGTTAGATCAAACTAGGTTGTGTGTGAACTATTGATTATTGGGACAGATAGTGAGAATTTCAGAACATGTTATTCCATTGGATGGATGTCTATTCAATTAGACTGAACGTTCTTCTTAAATCATTTTATTTGATTTTCTTAAATCATTTTTCTTTGATTTCTTGAAGTGAGAAATATTGTATGAGAGTGCCGTTAATCTAGAGTTGATTTCCCTGCCGCGTTACATTATTTCTGGTTATGTTGAAATTTTTAATTGTAAATTTTTCTTCATTTTGCACTTCTACATTTTATAACACATAATTTGTAGGAGGCATTTATCTTTTGGTAAGATAAACGCCTCAAAAGCAAGGGGGTGTGACGATGTGTGACAAATTCTGTGTCATGACCTCGTGACCCAATTGCTCGTTTCAAAATTAAAATTTTGAACGGACCTTTGTTGAAATTCACCCGTGATACATCAGTATCTAGAGGCTTCTAGCAAGGTCGGATTGTTGCATAACTTTAGGCCAGTGTCCAGCACCTTCGAGATCAAACATACCACGTGAGCGGTCACGTGATGCGTTCAATGCAGTTTCATAAAAATGATCATAAGGCGCCAAAACACTCACTCACTTCCAGACCGGCAGACACACCAGGCAGCTTTAACATTAGCTCCGTCCCGCCGCCATACCAGAGTCGTAAGAGAGTCGAAGATGAACCCGCGCTAGAGCAGTAAAATCTACTTTTAAGAGGTAACAATAACACGTCTACTTCTTACAGTATCTATTGCATTTATTGATTGTATTTTATAATTGAATTGATGTATGTATTTTGTGCAGCTTAGCGCTATTTTAGCCAAAGCACGTGTTTCGATGTAAAGGGACAAATCTAAAAGTTATTGTATATAAATTATTGTAACTTTTTCTTATCTTTAATTTATATAAATCGTAAATTCCCTAGTGCCGCCAGTATGTCTGTGCACGTGGTGAAATCTTCTTTGTAATTCAAATTGTTCTTGCATATAATTTTTCGTGTAAAATTGTAAAGCATTCATGCTTCATTTTGAATTAATCCTTTGTGTGAATTCCAATTTTTAATGCTGTAAATATTTGAGAATTCATACGTTCGTGTAATGTTATATGTAACACACACGTGAACCACAATGTATATTTAAATATAACCATATTTGAATTGTAAACGACACGATAGTCAAAGATTCTAAATTCAGAACCTTAAACAAGAAACATGTGCTTGGGTTTTGCGAATATAGACGCAAATAGTTACAGAGCCCAAATCCTTTGTTTCAGCCGGGTTCTTCTTATGTTACTCCTCTCTACCTTCGTACTTCTTGAGTCGTACACCGACTCGGGTGTCTTCATGACCCATACGTGAACTATGTAGAAGTACCTCGTGTTAACCACGTGTTAACGATTCGTCGCAAGTACATTAGCGATGCAGTAATTGAGTGGACGATTGACTGTTGTGCTATGCAGTACTGACGATGAGCCAAGGATGTGGACCAGTTCTAACCAGTTGAACCCCACATGCGACCAAGAGTGTAGTTAAGTATATCTACTAGGGTCCAGAATCAAGTGACTATTTGGCAATAAAAGAAAAGAGAATTCTCGTTAAGACTTTTAACAGAGACGGTAAAATGAGAGAACAACGCTGTGTAGAATTAAGACGTCGTGTTGTAATTAATCGTTGCTGTTAATTGTTAAACTTATTAAATCTTATTTCATTTTGTTAAGAACCTCTTTTTGTAGTAAATTTGTATGCATATAGACCAAAAGACGTGGATTGGATGGGGGCTGTTTGAGCTAAACGAATGACGTAATGAATGCATATGAATCTAAGAGAGTTTTTAACGATTTCCAATCTAGCTAATGTACGCAAAATTATCAGTTTCGTAAATCTGTGATCTAGACTACAAAGATGCATTTTTAATTTAGTCGAATGATGATTTGAGCAACCAGTCTGTTTAGGTTAAACGAAAGGGAATTAATTTAAATAGTAAATTAAAGTTCTATAATTTCCTAAGCAGGGTCTTTAAATAAATACTGGAAACGTAACAGTCAGTTTATTACTATCATGTTGTAATAAAGCAAAAATGCATAAAGTCAGTTTATTACTATCATGTTGGATAACCTTTCACTTCTCACTGAGTATGAACTTTGACTTCTCTATTGAAGCATGCATCTCTTTTATTATGTGTAAACATTTTAGAATGATTTCCACTAGGGAGACAATCATACTTTTGTTTCTTATAAACACAGGACAGTATATACTTATTCATTGAAAACTGTTTGGACAGAAAAGCAAATTGGATGTATACAGAACTTTTCTTTTAACTAGGGATTTTAGAAAATAAAATCTGACAGCGATACACTATTAACTAGTGGGCTAAGGGCTAGAGACGACAAAGAAAATTAATTCCAACATATTTAATCTTATTAAAATTCTCGTTCAGCAAAATGTATAAATTGACGGACAGACAATAAAACAACATATATATGTGTACACTATCATATGCGCTCTCTCTCTCTCATACACACACACACACACACACACACACACACTCACCCAAAAAGAAACTATTGTTCTAGTATTGTATTCAAAGATATCTACTGAATATTCAGCATAGCAAGCCACAGACCATGACACACCACCGACTATAACACAAAACCAATGACACGACACATTACTAACTATAACACAAAAAACTGACCATGACACATTACTAACTATAACACCGAAACCACTGACCATGACACACCACTGACTATAGCACAAAACCAATGACACGACACACCACTGACCACGACACATTACTAACTATAACACCGAAACCACTGACCATGACACACCACTGACTATAATACAAATTACTGACCATGACTAAGAAAGAAATATATTTCTATTGCTGTGAATCGTTATGAAAACAATATTTGTGTGCTGCACGATTAGAAAAATATTTTTTTCGATTAGTTCACACACATTTAAAATAAAATCACAGAAGAACAAAGGACAAAGCAAAAACATGTATGACAAGGAGGGAGAGATTCAAGGTTAAACGTGTTGTAAAGAAGTGTACAATAACGAAAAATGATTCAGCTGTAGATAATTAATTGACCATAATTATAAAAACAAACAGCAAAAATTGTTGAATTATATTCCATTGCTTTTTATTATTCAGTGAACGTAAAACCCCAGCGTATACATCCAATAAGTTTTAATCAAACCTAATAGCTCACATCATGGATCATTGCTCAATGACATAGAACTTTTACAGTTAAAACGCAATGGCGGCCCGAACATTTCCGATGATTGCCGAATCTATCCAAAGGGCTCATGGTCCCTTCTTCCATCTCACTTTTGTGGTACCTCATTCCTCGAAGCCTCAGCTCTTCTACGAAGCACAAATTCGTCTACTGACTTACTCTGCCTCGATGGGCCACATTTTTTTTTTTTTTTTTTTTTTTTTTTTAGAAGTTATCTCCCATTGTTTTCCTTGGAAACTGGATCTTCGACGATTGTTGAACCATAGCGAATTGGCTTCCCTTGTGGTAATGGAGCTTGCTGCTGTGGCGCAGCAGTCGATGGGGGATACAAACTCTCTAGCTAACAAGCGGACTAATTTTGTTGTTGCTGTAATGCTGCCCATTTTGTGACTGCTCCATACCGCTTCTATAAATACGTCTGGGATCTCGGCCTTGGCCTTGATTTTTCCAGCGTGACTCACTATGAGCTTAATAGAGGCGATCTATGATTTTAGCTTTAGTTCTCTGAGCACGACACTTTACCAGTTCCATAAAAAGATCTCAGGTCCAAGTCTAGATTTCCTACACTGCACAAGATCTATATTTACATCTTTGGTTTTCGTCTTATTTTTCCTAGCGCCATGCAAAATTTACAATTACATTTCTGGTCAAAGCCTTATTTTTTCTATTGCTACACAAGAGATAGATAGATAGATAGAGTCTTATTTTCTCATGCACTTAAACAAATCTATCGAATATTCTCTGCTATAAAGTGTAATGTTTCTAGCACTGAACGAAATGTATACATTTATCTCTGTTACAGTGTAAACAAGATTTATAATCGTTTATACTGGTCAGGTTAAGACCTTAATGTTTCTACTAAAGTACTTAAAATTTATAAATTTATTATCTATTTATTATTTAGCAAAATGTGTAAAGAGAGTTAATCTATTAATAATCCCATTAATAAATCCCCTTAACCCCATTCAACGAGGACTGTATAAATTGTGGATGAGAAGTCTCGTGTCAAGTCTCGGTACCTGATTAATTAAGAATATTACAACGCACTCTAAATGATTCAACCCCCCTACGTTAATTTATATTTATTATTGGCTACTATATCGCCCTTACGTTAATTTATATTTCCTATTGACTACTATATCCGCCCCTACGTTAATTTATATTTCCTATTGGCTACAATATCGCTCCTACGGTTTTGGTCTTCACACATCTCTCTCACTGGCGGCACAATTAGTAAAAGTATGCTGACTGACTTACAAACAACAATTAATCAATCACACCCACCTGCCAGATGACATACCATATTCTTTTTATACATAGAGAAGTCACAAATTAAGTACAGCGAAATTTAAAAAACAAACCAACATCAAATAAAAAATTGAACAATTGAGATATAAATTAATTCCACTTAGCAAATAGATAAAAAGGCAATTCATGTACATAGATATATAATGCATGACCATTGGAATACTGAACTAATAGTTAAATGGTATATAAAGATCAAATCGGAGCACACTAAACATATATCTTTAAAACAATGAGTTATTTTACACAGTTCTTTAAACATTTCTAGTTCCTAATGGTTAAATGTTTTGCTTGTCACTTAGAGAGTAAGACACGGTCTCACTGGTAAAATGCTAATGAAGCAGGGAAAAGAAATCATCTTAGAGACAATTACCAGAGATTACGTGTGTACCGGAATTATCAGACTCCCATTTTCCTTCCTGATTTCCTTTTTTGTCTTGTTTATTTCCTTGACTCCTCTGTCCATGTCAAACGTCTGGAGTAGCTCCAGGCCCGTGTCAAAGTTTGGACTAGCTCCAGGCCCGTGTCAAAGTTTGGACTACCTCCAGGCCCTTGTCAAACGTTTGGATAGTTCTATGAGTATACTATACTGGCTGTAATCGATATTATAATTATGATAAACGCAATGGAGATGCGCACGCATGCACACACACACACACACACACACACACACATGCACACACACACACACACACATATAACACACAAACACACACATTTGTGTCAAATGAACTGCACGTAATAAACTCGGATTCTCTGTTAACTTATTACTGCCCAGGCAAGTATTAACTTCCACAGCACAAGCTGTCTCTTGTACTGTTTTATTTTCACAAATGATCACACGAAGTCTCAAATTTTAAAATTAATTAATTGAATAAAATAGTATACTTAATTATCTCATTTACGTGGGTTTTTTTTCGGCACCTGCACAAGATCTATACATGTATCAATTGATTTAAAGCGAGCTCTCTTAACGCAGTACGCTGTGGGAGTCCATGACCTTAATTAGTTAGAAGTGAGTGGGTTACATAACCAGGCTGATAAAGATGAACTGCAGACTCCGCTGGAGCGCACAGAACAAGAACGATTACTCACTCTGAGAATAATTACCGACCAAATTCATAGGTATCGAAAGCACTCATCTGTAAATATCAACTGACGGCGGTCTCACGCATGCAGACGTGAAGCTTTATTCATTAAATATCAACTGACGGTGGTCTCAAGCATGCAGACGTGAAGCTTTATTCATTAAATAAACATCATAAACTTCAACCTTTATGAAGAAGGCTCATGATTTGTTGTTGTTTTGAAGGGTTGGTATACACAAAGTGCAGGCCCCTATGTCCTTGTCTCTCTATTGATGCGGCACAAACTTCCATGCAAAGCAAAGTGAAAATACTGGTAACCTTATCTTATAAGTCTGTTACCCTGTGTAATAAAGCTACTCACGGTGGGGTTAAATTTGCTAAATACAAATTGCTAATGAGCACGCCCCTCAGTACCTTCTTACCATATTCCAAGGAGAACCGTCTTCCCATTCACCACACCTACTCTCTTCCCTGGCTCGACCCCCCCAACCCCTGACAGGCTGCGGGTCATCACACTAAGGAGGCAATGGTGTGAGAAGACACTCTGCACACAAACACACAACACTATGTTGACGTCACAAATACAGTTAGGAAGAAGGTCATAGCTCAATGTTGAATTTAACTATAGCACAGCCTTTAAATAAAAAAATAATTTAATGACATTTTTAAAAATGAAAAAGACATTTACAACATTACAGTCAGAAGATGTAAGAACAAAATGTAAATCAAATAATATTTTCAAGCAATATCAATAAAACAGAAGTCGTCAGAATGAAATACTTCAAATGTTTATTCTTTCAAACATCAAAAGATCATTCATTCATACATCAACGCTAAAAATCTATAGTAATAAACCAATTCCTCTATTACTTATTAATATTTTAACCAAAGGGGTATGTGAATGGACATGGGCCGCACGGGGCAGCAGTGACATAAGATGAACAGACGAGACAGATACAGATGAATACAACCGCTGACTCAACTCTCCACCAAATAACCTTCTGTTACAGAAATCGAAATTTAACTTTTACAGTACCTTACAACTAACCCTTTTCAATTCTCCACAACTGACCACTCTGGTTTGAAAAACCCAGAACCAAGACTGCACCACAAGTACTTCAAACCAAAATGAACCACAATCCTTCAGAACGAGATGAATCCTACTATCACCAGATACCAAAAATAGGGAATTTCCACTCTAACCTCTGAGCTACACTGCCATCCAAACAAGCAATGGGACTTTCTTAGGCCCTTTAGTCATTAAGGCAGACAATGGGTTTGATGGCTGCAGGAGATGTATATATTCCTTGATCGACCACCTACCAAATTCCAGCCCTATTTCAGACACTAATAAATGTCAACACCATAGTGGGGATTACTATTCCCCAACTGGGACATCTTGATTAATGAGCTGCTGGCTGATAGCGATCATCAACCTCTTCATGCCTAATGTAGACACACGTTCTCAAGGGCACGAAAAAACAAAGACCACATTGATAGTACAAATACAAAAGTTAACTTGTGTGTACTGAGTGTCCTCAACTCACGTGTAAAATAATACCAAATATGGTCTTAATCGGAATCTCTCTCCCACCACTCTCTTTCTCTCTCACACATACACAAGCACACATACACATATGCAGACGTACACACACGCACACATACACAGACGTACACACATGCATACACACATGTACAGGTAGACATACACACACGTACATACACACATGCACACACATACATACCCGTACACACATATACAGGCACACATACGCACATGCACACGCAGATGTACGCACATGTATATACACACACACGTACACACATGCACACGCAAACGTACGCACATATATACAACATACATACACACACGTACAGCCATGCACACACATACCTATATACATACACACGCACATTGTCTTTGGTTTTCGTTTGCAAACATTCTCTTGCGTACAGATATGACGTCACGCAAGACAAAGACATGTGAGAGTTAGCACCATGTGCGGGCGGCTTGGTAATGGCATCATCTTGGCCGACTGCTGAGCTGCGCATAGTTATTGTCGCTGGGTTAGCTCGTGCGTGACGGATTGCTGCGGCGTCTAAGACTGGGGTTAGACAAGGATCCTTTGATTTCCTTGTGAGGAGAGGCAGTTAGTATCTCGTTGCATACAGTGTGCTCATCATAAACCAGGTTCTTGTTTAACACAAACTGGATTTGTAGCAGGAAGGATAAAATGTTTTTAGTTGTTGGTTTGGGTGTAGATTCGGTTTCGAAGTTTTTATATTCCTGGTTCAAACTTTGATGAAATGTTATGTTTGCTTGCTTCTTCACTTTTTTTTCCACTTTCAGATAAATAAATGTTGCTTTTGTTCACAGAAGGTTTGTGACAGATGACACTCAGCAGAGTTCAAACCTTTTTTCGTTGACTTTAGTGCTTCCCTTTCCAGCCCTTTTCTCTCTCTACACGACCGGAAACGGACGTTTGCGTGACAGTTATTGCAACTGGCGCCAGCACTCAATGTACACTTCCTCTATTTCGTTCATGAACAACACAATAAATAAACCGTAAAACATTCTTATTCGTTCGTACGTATGCATTACACGGAATGTACACTTTCTCTATTTCGCTCATGAACAACACAATAAATAAACCGTAAAACCTTTCTTATTCGTTTGTACGTATGCATTACACGGAACCAATGTCAATAATTCACTCGTTAAAGCTACTGCTGGCCAATATTGCCAACACGCTAGAGTTCAGAATCAACGTAGGATTGAATACAACTGATATAAATCAGACTGAAAGACTGTTATTGACTGGATTGAATCATTTATGTACAGACTGGACTAAATTTGCTTATGTTCATTTCTGCACTGTACGTATTGTAATATATGTTTATTATTGTCTGTACTGTACGTATTGTAATATATGTTTATTATTATCTGTACATTTCTCTATTCTTTGTGGAGTTTTTGAATTATTGTATTTCTACAAAACCCAGTCGTTTTCGAAGAATATAAATGATTTTATATAACGTGACATAGTTTCACTTTCAAAATGTTACAAATAAAATTTAAAGGAAAAAGGTTACGACGTAAAACACGCACACACACAAAGCATTCGAGTAACCTTGTGAACCTCATCTTGTAGTGACACAAGTCACGTGTCATAGAAGTGCGAAGGTGGTAGACGAAGCCAGACTGTAGACACAAAGCTTATTGTTGTTCGCATCGAGTTTGTATAGGCAGCAACAACATCAACAAAAGGGCGCACTGATCTCCAGTACCTGCATGCGTTTTGTCTTGCCAACTGCAAACGAAAGGGTCATGTGGTCTTTCACGTCAGGCAGTTACGAATACCTCAACGTCCAAGCTTTTCAATCTAGTGGCAAAGCTCGGTTTACTGTCATGTTATCTTGTGTCAGAGGAGATCTGGGTTTCAGTTCATTAGGCACATCTTTTATCTCAATTTTAAACTCTAATTTATAATTTTTCAATCGGTATGTTCAACACACCTAAGTCACCTATCCTTGTTTAGTGATTTTGAGCCTTTCCACTAAATTTTGAAACTTGTCATCTTGCCACCGGCATGACTTCCTTTTTTGTCTTTCACGACCGGCCCCTATAGAGAGTTGGGAGGGGGCAGATTGAGAGCGAATAACTTTGACGTTTTTAGAAAAAGATGTCACGTGATAAATAATCTATATTACCGGGATAGAAAAAGTTTCTCATTATTAATACAGTGGTCTTATGGCTAAGGGGAAATAATTGCGTGATGGATTAAGCAAAATACTGAAAAAATACAGCATACGTGAAGAGTATTTAATTAAGGCTAGTGTTTCATTATTCCTTGAGAGTATAGAATGAGAACCACTGGCGTAATCTGTCTCATGCATTACCCATCATCATCGTCATCATCACTACCACCACCATCGTCGTCGTCGTCATCATCATCATCATTATGCCCTTTCCCACGACTTCTGCTTGACTGTCGGTTGTGATCCAAGGTCTCAGAATTTTACCAAAATTCTGGGAGATCCAAGATTTTACGGAGGATGTGGGCACTTCCGAGGAGCGCTGCTTTGAGTAGTGGAGCAAGTCTGTGGTTTCCAGGGAGTTTATTCAGATAGCCTTCCAATTCAGATGTTATGTTCCCCAAGGCTCCTCTCACTATGGGTACCACTTCTGCTTTTACATTCCACAGTCTCTGGATTTCTAATCTGAGGTCTTGGTATTTTTCTCTCTTTCTTTTGATTTTATGTTTCTATCTCTTGGAACAGCGACATCAATGATTGTTGCTGTTCTGTTGGACTTATTGAGAACTACAATTCTGGTCTTCGTGCAGGAATCACCCGATCTGTTCTTATCTCGAAGTCCCACAATATTTTGACTTCTTTCTGTTTCGGTGACTGCTTCTGGTTGGTGCATCCATGCTCTTTCTGGGGTTTTTACTTTATAGTTCTTACACATATTTCTCTCCATGAATTTTGCCACTTCCTTGTGTCTTTTGGTGTGTTCTGTTCCAGACAGAACCTGACGTCCAAATAGTATGTATTCTGTTGTTTCATCCTTGGATTTGCAGAGTCTGTATTATAAATTATTTGAGATTTTCATGAATTTTGTTTTGTGCGACTTAGTGTTTAGTGCTTGGTCTTGTACAGCTGTTATGAGTGCTTCTGTTTCTGCTTTCAGTCCCTCCTCTTTCAACCATTTGTACGTTGATTGCTTTGTTGATGTTTCATCAGCTTGTCGTACATACTGGTCATGGAAAGGATTTGGGCTCAGGTATTTGCTAATGCCTATTTTGTTGTTTTCTTCCACGTTTCTTTGTCTGTTTCTGGGGGTGGGTATAATCTACTCATCTTTACTGCTTCTATCATCGGCTCATCTTATTATTATTATTGTTGTTATTCCAGATGTAGTCCACCAAGTCTATAACTGTCATTCAATGACGTCTTTGATTGAGACCTCTCCCATTCTCGGAGATACATAGTCTGTCTATGTCTGCTTTTGGTTGTAAGGCTTTATGTATTGTGAGTAGTTTTCTTGTTTTTCTGTCTAGTTCATTTATTTCATTTGTTGTCCAATCTACGATACCTCCAGTGTAGCTTACTACAGGATTGCGTATGCGTTATGGACTTGTATTTTGTTTGCCCCATTTAGCTTGGACTTTAGGACTTGTCTAACACGTTTTTCATATTCTCTCTTAACTTTGGACTTCATTATGCATATTTTCGGGATGTTGTAGTATCCCCAGGTATTTATTTTCCTTTTTCATTGAAACATCATCATCATCATCACCATCACAACCACCACCATCATCATCATCATCATCACCATCATCACCACCACCACCACCATCATCATCATCATCACCATCATCACCACCACCACCACCACCATCATCATCATCATCATTATCATTATTATTATTATTATTATTATTATCTTCAGATTTGTGGACAGTGGAAGTGATCGCTAACGACAAGAGAAAAACATGGTTGAATACTCCGTCCTCTTCTGGATCCTTCTGATTGTTGACGTTCTCTTGTGCATCTTTATCATCGCCTTTAACCTCATCCTTCTCCTCACCATCCTCGGGTCCAGGGCCGCACGCGCACGCACACGGAACCTACGGTTGGTGAGCATATGTGTGGCAGACTTGATGGTCGGCGCCTTCACCCACCCGCTATATATCAACACGTACCGCACAGCCACCCTGTACCATTCGTGCGAGTTGCACGTGCTTTTGCAACTTTTGGGGGACTATACGCAGGTCTGGATTCTTTCTTTCTTTCTTTCTTTCTTTCCTTCCTTCCTTCTTCCTTTTTTTCTTTCTATTATTAAGCATTTCTTACAATCAACTAAAGTTGGAAGGCGGCGTCGCCCCCCCCCCCCCCCCCCGCCCCCGACGGAGGGCGGTTGAGGGGTGCGCCAAACTGGTGCGACCTGTTTGATCCCCTTCCGCCAGCCCTCGTCTCTTGCGGCTTCTGGGGTGAGTGTGAGCGGAACACACACACACACACACACACACACACACACACACACACACACACACACACACACACACACACACAGTAATTATTGCAAGGAAACGTCTACATGCATTTTATACAGGGAATTTAACTATGAAGCATTGTTATTTCCAAATATTTTTTCGTAAAATTTGAAAACAACAATAAAACCTAGTCGTTTTGTTGTGAACGAATGATAAATGCGCTTTGTGAATTAAGAAAATGTATTATTGATACGTAGAGTGTGTTATGTAAAGCAAGAGGGGATGTGTGTATGTGCATGTATGTGCGTGCATGCGTGTACACAACAGATTAAGGATTGTCTTTATTACATGCAGTACGCATCGTTGTTCCCATACACCCCCAGCCCCCCCCACACACACACACTCTTGTCCACAAGTCGTCACAACCGAGACTATCCCTTTCTTCAAATATTTGCAGGGGAGTGAGTTTTGTGCTCGAATCAATTAAATTAAGAGCAATAATGGAAAATTAAAAAAAAATTGAGTTAATACATATTATGTGCTGTTAGTTAAAAAATAATTTCTGCTTTGAGTAAAGTAATTTCTAGTGATGAGTATCACTAATTAGTTTAGAACCGGTGATAAAAATGAAATTGTTTACAACATAAAAAATCCACCTTAGAACAATATTTTTTTTTAAAAAAATATTTATTTATTTATTTTAAAAAGAATGATTGCAAAGATGCAAACAATTTGTGTCCGATTAAATTCACTTATGAAGCAAAACTCATTATGTTAGTACTAATATATCTCTCTATCTCTTAATCTTCTCGACCGTTGGGGCACCACTGATGACCTGACAACCAGTTTCCTTCATTCCATACTTTCCTATTCAAGTATTTTTAATATACATATTTGTGTCTTAAGTCTTATACTTTGGTATTGGTGGTCGTTTTTAAATGCTATATCCAGTTTTATTTCTGTACAACGGAAGTATGAATAATTTCGTTGTACTTGCTTGTATGTAGAAAGTAAAACAACATAAAGTGTAGAAAACAATATCGCAGTGTGATATCATAATGTTCTACTTTCTTCTTCCGCTATGTAACTCCCACCACCACCAACACCCTCCTCCCCTTTCTTTATGATTAACCCCATTTGTTTCATGCAGAGGGTATATTGTTTCATGTGAGAGAGTGCATTCTTGTACGTGAGAATAGTTATTGTTTCATGCGAGAAAAAGCATTGTTTCATATGAAAGGTACATTGTTTCATATAAGGTATATTGTTTTTACATTGTACATATGAAAAAGTGATTTGTTTCTTGTGGAAAAAGTACAGTGTTTCATTTGAGAGGATATATTGTTCTTGTATGTGGGAGAGAATATTGTTTCATGTCAGAGGCTGAATTTTTTAAACAAACTCTTAATAGAAGAAATATTTATCGAAATTATTGCTTAATGAACTTTGTCGATGACATGCATGTCACAACTCTCATATTTTGGCGGCGGTGGTGCTACAGTTGGTTTTGTTGGCAGTGTTGCTGTTGCTGCTTTTAGTGTTCGTGATCCTGTTGCTGTTACTACTGATTTTTGGTGGTGCTGTTTCTGTTTGTTGGTAGTGGTGGTGGTCGTGGTGGTCAAACTGCAACATTATATGCTGAATAATTTCAGACAACAAAAATGTCTATTTTGACTAGTTGCTTACAAAACAAAAGCAAAACAACAAAACAGATTGTTTAGAAAATAAAAAAGAGAATGAGAATTGTGTGACCTCACAATTTCTAGACCCCTTCACGTGCGTCATGACATGTCAAATTTTCCACAAATCCTCCTCCATTGTCGTCGTTTATGGACAGCCCCCCACCCCACCCCCAGCCTGGCAAGCATCAACTGCTCGAACCATTTTAAATTTCGCATGCAAAATGTCTGCTGGCAATCCGAAAGACGTGCGCAAAAAAAGATTCAGTGAACCACAGTGACACCTGTTACATCAGTACGTTGGAGCAGAAGTGACAAGGGTTTCTGGGGTTTATACAAAATGTGGAATATTACCTTTAGTGCTCTTTGTCAGTTCATTTCATTTTTTGACTGTAGTTTTGCGGATTCGTTTATGCTGAAATTCATAACCATACTTCTGCTAAAGCCCGCGTAGAGAGTGTTGAGTTACCAAGCCCTTGTGCAGTTCGAGTCACGAAACGTGGAAAGAAGGAAGGGGGTGGGGGTGGGTAGCTTTCGAGTCTCATCATTTCATAACGGTAATAAAATCAAACACACACACACACACACACACACACACACACACACACACACACACACACACACACACACACACACGAAACATTGCAATAAAAGTGTATTAATATTATACTTTAAATCAAGTAGAAAATTATTTATTTTCTTAATCATTTTTTTTAATTTGAAAATTGTGCGGTCTTTAAACAATCTACGTGTGAAGACTTTCCTTGAATGACGGCATAAAATGTAAAATACACAAGCCAGAAGAACAACAAAACGTAAACAACATAAATTATGGGAATTACTTCGCTGTAGCTTCATTACTGGGAAAAATAATCACCAACAACACCGTTTTGGCAAACTAAACTAGTCGGAATTTGAATGCGTCATAATAAACGGAGAGCGGAAGTGGGGAGAGGCGTTGGAGAGAACAAAGTAACTTAGAGGGAAAAGCCTATTCCGTACATAGGCTAATGTAAACATCTTTTATGAAATTTCACGCAGGTTTCCAAAAAACTGTTGTCGATTTCAAAGTTGGATAGAAAAAGCACAGGAATCTGGAATACATTGTTACAAGATACGTTGTTTATTTGCATTTCAACACAAGTCTGACGAAACTAACTTAACAGAATTGTGTGCTTGTGTTTGTGTGCGTGCGAGCGTGCATATTCACAGTATCCTGCACTATTTCTTGACATAACTATGAGATTATTAGCTTGACTGCAAAGTGCAGAAGAAAATTAAGTTTGGAAATTGAAATTAACACTTCTGAAAGAGCGCACCATAGAAGCGGTTTTAGAACTTTGACTAGTGGGCGATATTTTTATGATGGCACACGACATTTTTACTTAAATTGGAAACCCATTTTTACAAGCGATTGCTCTCTCGCCTGTTCTCTCTCTTTCTTTGTGCACACACACATACACACACACACACACACACACACACACACACACACACACACACACACACACACACACGCACGCACACATCTACCTGTCTGTTTATCTATCTATTGTGCGTGTGCTTACGTCAAACTGTTAGTATTTCGAAAGTCAAACTAGCAAAAGTCCAAATTTGCATATCCACTGTTTTCCCTCTGACTGAGGTTTACTTTATCACTATTTTGTTACGGTTAAAGGACTTGTAAGACTCATCCAATAAGTGAAACTTTAAATCATTTATTTAACAATAAACGAGATTTTATTTATTCAGTGTGGGAACCACCAAAAGCGTTTTCCAAGATAGATGGCCACACTTGTTGAAGACTGGTTCTTGTTTTGTATTTTATGTTTTTGATATTTTTTTGTGATCAGGGAGAGAAAAGAAGAAACTGTTAATAGTGTTAACTATATTTTTGCCCCCCTCCCCCATAATGCCAACATCCAAGAACAACTCTCAGGGCAACACAGCGATGCTCCTTAACTGATAAATGCATGATCTAACTCTTAATCGCTTTAACGTAGGAAAGGTATACATCCTAATTGCACTTAGTTTCGTGACTGAACCGGGAAATTAGAAACAAATGCTTCCAGCGGTTAGTTAGTGACAGTCGTTAGACGCGTGCATGAAACAAAGTTCGATAACCGCGCTCGTTTCCTTTGCAGGATTTCGTTTGCTTCTGGACGCTGTTGACGCTAGGTGTTGTGTACATGTACACGCTTGTCGGGCTGCGCTGCGGTTGGAGGACCGTGGTCGGCGTGGACGGGACTACAACGCTTGCAGCAAGGCCGTCGAGATTCGTACGAGTATGTCGCATGTCAAAGAAGGTAAGTGTAAGAAGAGAAAGAATTATAGAATGGCGGTTTGTTTGTTAAAATATATTACCCCAAGGGAAATAACTTGAAACCTATTTTTAAAATATATTAAATGCTTTAAATTGGTTAATTTTTTTGTCAACTGATTTTCTTAATGAAGAGGGAGCTAAGAAATCATCTGATAGCATATTTACTACAGAACAGTGATTAAAATTAGTTAATTTTGTTTTTTGACGTTCAGAGTAACAAGTACTTGAATCGTACTCATTACTCACACTAACAGACTGGCATTTATTGTATAAAACAAAATAACTTCAGTCACATGAGTTCTTAACTCACGCTAACAGACTGGCAGTTGTATAACACAGTAACACACTGACAGTTGTTGTATAACACAGCATAACTTCAAACTTTAAAAGCATATGTACTGTTATTCTTAGTAACAAGGGAAATAACTTAAACCCTATAATTTTTTTTAAAAGAAAATTGGTAGAGTGATGCTCTTTGTATTTTAATATAACAGCTATAGTGTTGGATGGGTAACAAATCCCATGACAAAAAGTGTATTTTTTTTTTAGAGTTACAGAATTGTTATCTTCATAAAATATTACGTTAAACGTAGTCATGACTGCATGAGACACTGAGATAATTCACTGCAGACAGAAGTACTCGCAAAATGACTTGTTATTGTTTTCTAATTATCTATCTATCTTAGTATCTATCTATCTATCTATCTTAGTCTCTCTCTCTCTTTCTTTCTCTCTCTCTCTCTCTCTCTCTCTCTCTCTCTCTCTCTCTGATGTTTGTCTAAACACCAATCACTCACTCTTCACATACACGCTACTTGTTAGTATGATTATTTTTCTTAAAATAAAATACACTTTATATTAGTTTACATTATTGACTTGCTTAATTCTATTATGTATTTTAAATTCTACTTGAGGACGTTGCGTTTTTTGTAAAATGATAATTTGTTCATTGTCATTAGAAAGAAACCAATGTCAAACGTTTTACAGGTGAAATAATTAATTTAAACTTAATAAATATTCATGTACATATGAATGTTTGAATAGATGGATAGATAGATAGACAGACAGACAGGGAGACAGACAGACAGATAGATAGATAGATAGATAGATAGATAGACAGATAGATAGATAGATAGATAGATAGATAGATAGATAGATAGATAGATAGATAGATAGATAGATAGATAGATAGATAGATAGATAGATAGATAGATAGATAGATAGATAGATAGATAGGTAGGTAATAATAATACCATCTGGCTGGCAGAGAGAAAGAGAGGGGAGTAGAAGGTAAAAGGATAAGACGTATTTTGTTGTGGCTTTTAATAAGAAATGAAATTTATTTTCGAGATTTTCACTCTAACCCTTCACCTCATCAGGCGCTGGAAGTTACCTGGCCGTGGGTGGCAGCACTTGTTGTCCCGGTGCCCATTCTCCTGTACACGGTGGATGAGGATACCCAGGATATCTTCTGGGACGATTCCTTCTGTCCTCTACACATGTCCTTTCCGGCACGCATTGCAGTATGGGTGATGGTCTTCTACCTCCCGATGGGTCTGCTAATTGTCCTATGTGTGGCGATTATTGTCGCTATCTATTATGACGTCGTGAGCACAAACCGGTACGCGCGGCCTGCTGAGTCATTGGTGGAGTGTGACGTCTTGTGTAACGGGACGTCCATTACCGCTGGCAGTGCTTTGGTAGCGAAGCCGACAAGCAAAGAATCTGCGGTTAAGACTGATTCTTCCAGACCTGCAGACCCCTCGAGTAACGATTTTCCGGCATCTGCAGACTGGCTCAATACTGCTGGATATTCGACTACAGGCAGCGACACCGTCAACAATCACGTGAGAGACCCAGACGGCGGCGACGTTGACCCTGAGGTCATTGTCCTGGGATCGGACATAGCGCGGCCAGGGGACAGACCCCTCTCTACCCATGACCCGGAAGGAGACCTAGACTTGGAGCGACCTGCGCACATGCTGCTTCCTGTCGTGGTGACCTTGGTGTGCGAGCTGCCGCTGCTGATCGGCTGGTGGTTCTATTCCAGTATGGACCTCTACACAGTCATCATCGCGGACATTACTCTACATCGCCTGTATCTCCTGCGCGCCGCCATTTTACCGCTGTCCTGGTTCGCGATCCCTGACCTGCGTCAAGCGTTCTTCCATATCCGGACAAAAGTGATGGGCGGAGGTTTATTCAGCAGGTTGTTCGGATCCACCGGCCAGCGGAGCGAGCAGGGAGATTTCTCAGTGGCATACTGTACATTACAGGAGACGAGAGACGGCCCAGCGGGACCCGACTCCTCGCACTCGGTGGCAGATGGTACAAGGCAGCCACGCCCGAATGATGCAGCTGGAGGACTGTGAACGGTTTTACGAACGCAAACTCCGTCATTTCTCCGTCGTTTTAAAACTGACAATATAACAGGAACAAATAGGTGAATTGGGGTTTGGCAGGAGGAGCATGTGAAAAAAGAAAAAGAAAAGCAAAGTAAAAATTAAGAAAACAACCATATCCAATCGAATATTTTCAAACAGTGAAAAAGAATTAATCGATATGTAAATTTGAATTCAATTTACACCACCCCTCCCCGAAAATGAGAAGTGGAGAACTGAAAGGTGACATAGACACAATACAAGTGCGTAGAATGGAGCGTCCCTTAGAGCTAGAGTGGTTTGTAGTAATATTCCAGAGAGGTTTATTTATGTCTAGGCGCAGGAACTACACATTTCATCCACTGGCAATGACGCGTTTAATTGATGACACGTTCTTGAGATCACTCACACATTACAGTTGATGACACGTTGTTCTTGAGATCACTCACATATTTCAGTTGATGACACATTGTTATTGAATTCACTCGCACATTTCAGTAGATGACACATTGTTCTTGAGATAACTCACACATTTCAGTTGATGACACGTTGTTATTGAGCTCACTCGCACATTTCAGTAGATGACACATTGTTCTTGAGATCACTCACACATATTTCAGTTGATGACACTCTGTTCTTGAGATCACTAGCACATTTATTTGATAACACCTTGTTCTTGACATCATTCACACATTTCAGTTGACGACACTTTGTTCTTGAGATCACTCACACATTTCAGTTGATGACACGTTGTTCTTGAGATCACTTACACATTTCAGTTGATGACACCTTGTTCTTGAGATCACTGGCACGTTTTTCTTGAGATATTTGGAGTGGGACGGCTAATATTTGATGGAAGGTTAAGGTACATGTATTTCCTTCTGCTTCAGAATGTTCCAGGAAGCATTGTAAGCACAGTCATGATGCACTTTTCTGAAATTAGAGGGGTGTCGGGTCAAGATGAGCCAGGTCGTGTCGTAATCAATTTTTTTTTTGTCTTCATGAAACGTGAAGCGTGTGGAGGAGCACTGAGACTTTGGAGAAGTGAGAATCACAGTGTGTTCAGACATACTGAAACATGCAGGTAACACGAATACTGTTGGTGGTTTGTCCTGAGACGCGGAGGAGACAGGACACCAAGACCACTCACAAAATGAGTAAAGAATTTCTGGAGAATTGGACAGTGACAAAAGGGAGATAAAGAAATAAGTGTTGCCATACTAAGACATACGGAAGATAACATCGCAGTGTAAAATTCTGTTGAGACATACGAGAAATAGGAGCAGTGACGAATCATACAGAGAGACATGTGAAAGAAAAGAACAAAGAACATGGTGTAGAGTCGTGCAGAGACATGTGAAAGAATTACAAAGAACATGGTGTAGACTGTAGAGTCATGCTGAGACATGCGAAAGATGGAAATATATTGTCTAGCCATTCAGAAGTGTGACAGGTGACAATACCTCGAAACATTCAAAGTTCTTTTGAAGGATAAGTACTTGTTGAATTATATAGATATGTGCGAAAGATGTGAACAGTTTTGAACATAGACAAAAAAGTGAATGATGCACAGACATACGAAACTGGGAAGATAGTTATGAGACATAGTGAGACACAAAAGATGGGAGTGTAGTGTGGAGTCATACTGAGACATTTAAAAAAAAAAAAGAAAGTGCGAACATATGGCGGGCCAAGACTCACTCAAACACGAAGACTGTATTTGTGTGAGATGGCCGTTTTGTAGCCTTGACTTTGACCGATGACCGTGCTTGCTTGAATGAAGTATTATCCTGAAAATGCATTCTTGTTTGGATTTTTTGTTTGTGATAATTATGTAAGCATTTATATATCTTACATTCTGTCTGCTAAAGTACACGTCTGTGTGTATGTGTGTGTGTATGTGTGTATGCGGTGTGTGTGTATGAGTGTGTGTATGTGTGTATATATATATGTGTGTATTATATATATATAGTATTTGTAATATATATATATATATGTGTGTGTGTGTGTGTGTGTGTGTGTATGTGTGTGTATGAGTGTGTATATGTGTGTGAGTATATATGTGTGTGTGTGTGTTTATATTTCTGTGTGTGTGTGTGTGTGTGTGTGTGTGTGTGTGTGTGTGTATCAATATCGATGGGGTGAGCGGAGAGAGAGGAAGAATAACAAGTTCAGTTTGAACTACTATTTCAGCAGGTTTTTACGATAGGTACAGATCTTGCAAAGTTTTCTTTATACTTATAAGAACACATCAAAATATATTTTTTCTGACTTCCGGTTATAATTAATATAATGTACGTACAGACATTAGACGAGTGTTAATAGATTTAAAATGTGGGAATTTTTTCCATCGAATAAAAACTGCTTCGTATTTTATCGGTCAGTTTGAAATAAATGCCAGATACTCTACGCTAACCATTCGGACGCGTTGATGATCGGCCAATCAGGACTTGGGTTAGAATGAATAACTTTTGCAGCATATAATTTGCTTTAGAGGGAAAAGGTAGGTTGCGAAAATAGTCTGGCTCACGTAACGGAAGTGGGAAATGCTGGACTATACGTATTAGTTTCTCGCTTGCTAAACCGTTTTCTGGGTTGTCAACAGTTACGTCATAAATAGTAAATAGCTAGTAGTTAGTTCATAAGTATCTTCAATCTCTTACTAAACGAAATGCCTGGGTTATCAAAAATTACGTCCTAAGTGATATACGGCGAGTACTCATTATTATAGTCTGTCTCTTACTAAACCAAATGCCTAAGTAATCAAAAGTTACGTCCTAAGTGATATACGGTAGTAGTCATGCTTATTCTCCCGACTTTTAAACCAAAATGGCGGATGGGGACTCCGTGTTATTGCGTTAGAGTAAACCCGGTTCTGTTCTTGTACAGAAGTAGGATATGTTTACTCAAGTTATATTGTACACGCTTGTCTTTCAAATTTGTATTTATTTTAAAAAAAAGAAACTACAGCAAAAACAAACGTTATCTATTCCTGCTTCATCTCGATTTTCAACATAGTTATGAAGTGGGGGCAAGAAAGCAAAATTCCCGTTAAACGTTTACTTTTCTGTATCATTGTTTTGGAAAATGATCAGTATAACCTGATCTTTGTGTTTCTTAAAATTACGTCTGTGACGCCAACGCCATCTTAGTATTCGGTTATGGTGATTATTATTATTTTTAATCATCCATAACTAATTACAAGTGATGAGAATCTTAATTTATGTTATTAATAATTCTAAAGCAGACATCACTCGTCTCTCTCACTTGACGGATATGCAGGTGCTGTAAACGTTTTCTCTCTTCCACAACATTAAAGACAAACATTTACCGTCACACAATATTTCCGTAGGTGGAAAACTTCTTACCAAAGGAGAAGACAATCTATATTTAGTGAGCCCCCACCCACCCACTGTCTCTCTAATATTTGGTTATCAATATGTGCAAGAAGGTCAATAATTTTAACAAGAAATTTATTCAATCAACAATCAAATATACAACAAATGAATATAATAAAAGAATATTGACATTTACATCACTTCACAACGAAGTTTGATTAATGATGGACAATCGTTTGGTTTATCCTAGAATAGACATTAGCAGTCAATTAAAAATAAATATATAATAAAATTCATAGGAGTCATTACTTAAACGAGAGTAGAGTTTCAGAGAAATAATAAAGTCAAATGCACATAACCTGTTCAAAGATGGCAGCATGTATTCACAACAAATGTCGTGTCTTTTTTTAAAATTTGGGTGGCATCCTTATGAGTCCCTCCTAGACACGTGACACAACTGTTCCAGAATCTTTGATGAGCTCACAAAGCACACTGTATAGAATTTAACGTGTGCTATCAAGCACATCAGGCAGAATGTCTTGAACTTGTGTTTGTAGTACTCAAAACACCATGCAGAGCATTGAAACTAATCTTTGAGTTTTCTCGATACAAAACTCAAGCTAGCTACCATTTCTGTTCTGTTGGCTCTCAAATGGAATTCACAGGAATCAATTTACAGCAACATGTTTTACTGATAAGTTGATGACAATGCTGGATTCACACACCAACACACCTACAGCAAGTACTGTAGTCACTGCTGCTTGAAGCGAAAGGGAAAAAAAGGCGTGCTTTCTCATAAGCTAATAATCGCCTTTATGACCAGGCTTGAGTTATGTTCAAATTCAAGGTGACAGAATAGAGTACTTCTTCAACAAAGAAACTTTGGTCCATCCCCATTGGATGAGCTTTTATGAACAGGTGTGATGCTATTAGTCAGAGAAACAGGTTTGGATTGCATTGGCAAGTGTTTAGTATATTCTCAACCCAAGTTGTTTACTCCAACTATGACACTTACAAAATACCATCATGAAGAGTGCCCAAGATTTGGTCACTTAGACAATTTAATAATTTATATAACAATTAAAATAGGGATAGACAAATTTGTTCTGCCACTACATCCAAGCTTCAACTGTAATATTCGACCAAAGATTTTAAACCAAGCAACTGATTAACATGTTAGCACCCGTTTCTAATGTTGACCTTTACTTGTATATGCTTCTTTTTCAGTTCCCCTTATATTTTTTCATTCTTAGCATCGCTATCTTCGTCATCATCTTAATTAAATATACCGTTTGCTGCAGTTATCATTTTCAGAAAAAAAGATGCCGAACCATCAGCATAAGAATGTGATGTGAGAATTACCTGCCCATTAAAATATGACATAGGTGAAGTTCGGAGCTACACAGAGAGCTCATGAATTAACCGTAGACATACATCACGTGATAAAACCGCAGTATAGTCTCTCCCTCCCCCCTCCCAGACTTCACCATTCTAACCTCATTATACATAAAGTAGACTTTTACTCGCTCCCTGGGTTGAGCTAGCACTTGCCCCTTCAAGGTGCAACGTAAAACGCGTCTGTAGAGAAATGAAATAAACAATAATATTCCATAATGTGAAGTCGCAACAAATCACAAACCATTTCCTCGGAAATCAGATTTTGAGCATCAGTTGTAAAAGCGGCAGAACAAGGACTACCATAGAGAGCACTTCGACAGTGTCAGCTGGTAGATTGGTCTTGAGTGCTGAGGTGGCATAATTGGAGCATCTCGTGAGAACACCAGTGTGTCTTGGGGTTAAAATGCTTGTCTCGAACGTGAATGCAGACGCCGTGTTGGCTTCCGGATCTGTTTAGCGTAACCAAGGGCAGTAATCATGTCACTAGGTAGAAATATGGCTATCCTCCCCCCTTCCTTTACGAGTCGTTCGGTATGCTTGGTATGTGTGGTTCAGTGCCACTTTAAGAACTATTAAATCCTTTTTGCCAAATTGGCTCTTGTAGGCTTTTTAAAAAGAAATTTGCAACCCTGGCACATATTTTAAAAATCCCTGGAATTAGTCGTGACGTCATATTTCTTCCTTGAGCACTTGCTTCTGTAATTTGCTGCGATTTGAGGATTGAGAATAAGTTATCCTGCGCAGTTCTAAGTTCTCCCAGGTAAACAAGAACAAATTTAAAAACCCCACATTTATTTTCCTTTTTTTTTTTTAAACATATTTTTTTTTTTTGGCAGTAAATTACTTTTCAAAATAACTCTTGTAGCACAATTACCACGTAGATTCACACATTAATAAAATACAGAGCCAGATCACGAAAGGATACCAAATTACATTTTTAAAAAAAGGCCACGTCACACGAAAAGGTCAAACACACACACGTTGCATGTCCTGATTACGAGAAAAGGCCATATCACGAAAAATCAAATTACACCAAAACACGTCTTGACTACGAGACGAAGCTTAAATCACGAAACGAGGCCTAACACACGGGAGGGACAAGCCAGGCCTCGGGTCAAGGCCAGATTACATTTTTTTTTAAAGCCACTATCTCGTTAAGAAAGACCAGGTCATACGCAAAGAGGCCAGATCACCCAAGAAAAGGCCAGGTCACTGAAACAAACCAGATTAATTGGTAATGAAGGGAGAAGTCATATTAAAAGAAAAATACCTTTGACGACAGAAAAAACAGAATGCACCAAAAAAAAATGTCTAATTACAAAAAAGGGACCAATTCACGAGAAAAAGTTAGATCATGAGAGGCCAAATCACGTAAAAATACCATTTCACGACATTGCACCAGATCACTCCAAAAACGAAACAAAAGACCGCAAAGAAGGTTAGATCACACACACACACACACACGCGCGCGCACACGCACACTCACGCACACTCGTAAAAGACCAGTTTTCACGAAATTAATGGCAAGATCACCGAGGAAAGATCAGATCACATCAAATCACACGTGAAAAGCCAGATCACGGAAAAGATGCCAGATCGCATGAGAAAAGGGTTAGATAACGAGAAGAGGCCAAATCGCGCGAGTACAAGGTCAGGTCACGAGAAAAGGTCAGATTGCGCGAGGAAAGGGACAGATCGCGAGAGGCCAGATTGTGCAAGTAAGTAAAAGGTCAGGTTAGGAGAAAAGGCTAAAATGTGTGGAGAGTGAATCGTGTTTTTCATTTTTCATTGTTGTTATGTGTTCCTAAATGGTCTAAAAGTTTTGTTTGTTTTTTTTTTTTTTTTTTTTTTTTTTACAAAATCGTGCTTTGGCGTATGTATATAAATACACAGCTGTTCAACAAACCACATGAAGCAGTATGCTTGACGAAGAATTGAAACGCATGTGCGAGAGTCTAATGGACACACCGCCAGTGCAAAAAAATAGACACACCACAATTAGTACGCTAGATAGATAAATAATGAACTAGATAGATACACCACAATTAGTACGCTAGATGGATAAATAATGAACTAGATAGATACACCACAATTAGTACGCTAGAAAGATAAACCTTAAATAAAGAACTAGATAGATGTATTACAAACAGTGCATTAAGTAGATACACTACGAAAGGTACATTAGACACTCCACAAAAGCCAAATAGTCATAATATAAACAGTGCACTAGACATACCACGAAAAGTGCACGAGATAGACATATCACAACAGTGCATTAGGCACAACCCGAACAATGCATTAGAATAGACACAACACGGCAGTGCATTAAATAGTCACAAAACAACAGTGCATGAGATAGACACATCACAACAGTGAATTAGATAGACATACCAATTTATTAGAAACATCACCATGGTGCTTTAGATAGACACACCACAACAATAAATTAGATAGACATATCACATAGTACATTCGATAGACACAGTACATATCAATACTGCATTAGATTGACACAGCACCTATCAATATTGCATTAGATAGACACATCACAATTGTGCATTAGATAGTCAAATCACAACACAGACAGTCCATTAGATAGATACACCACAACAGTGCAAATGCACACCACGAACAGTACATTAGACAGACACACCAAGAACAGTACCATAGATTAACACACCACAACAGCTCTTCAACCATTAAAGCTCGTTAAAAATGTCTGCTGGTGACGGCGAGGAAAATAATATTACTTCGGCTTAGTTCGTACAGCTTTCTTTTCTCTCGTAGTACATAATTTTTTAATAATGAAAGTACGTCACTATTTCTCTTGTACATTTACTGTTCATTAATACAAAAGATCGGATAACGTATATTAAAGACCCATCTTTCTTGTCATATCTGCAAGATTAGTCAGTTATATTTTCTTTCGATTTTTTTAAATTTCAATGCTTTTGTTTGATTTGTATATACTGACAATAAATAGTTCTTCTTTGGTGTGTAGAAGTGATTTTATGTATTTAACTGATGAGCAAACTATGTCTTAAACAGTGGTTTTGTTACAGATGTAGGATTAAGGAATAAAATGTCTGTTGTGTGGAATTTATAATCTGAAACGTTGTGTATGTTGTCAGAGCCGCCGAGAGAAAGTCCGGGTCCCGGGACAGAGGTGTGTGGGCCCTTATACAAAGTTCAACACACGTGTACTTTTTTTTTTTTTTTTATAGCTTATGTCAAACAAGGCTGCAAGCTGGTTTTCCTATACACATACAGTGAAGTATATATCCAATATTGTTTTTCTTTTTAAAAATTTGGTTTTGTAAATTAAAAAAAAAATCCCCTTCATAGGCCCCCATAGAGCTCCATGGGCCCGGGAACAATGTACCGGCTGCAACCCCTCTCCTCAGGCCTGTATGTTGTTTATCCCTTTTGGTGTTAGACTGTACGTGCGCGCTCGTATATGTGCGTGGGTGTAGATGTGTACTTTTGTAGTAAGTGTGTGCGTGCATGTGTGTTGATTTAAGCGTTAGTAGGCAGTGGATGCATACGTGAGTAGATGTATGTAATTACTGAAAACATTTTTGAATCTTTGTTTTCGTATTTTCAGGATGGATTTCATTTCAGTGTCATGTATCGGTTTTGTTGTATGAAGTATCACTCTTTTCCGCTTTATTTTTAAGTATTGACACTAGAGTTTGTTTTGTTTTTTATAACTATGGGCACATTTGTGATACGTATTCATCTGATCGTGGTTGTTTATTTGTAAAAAATTGTAATGTCTTTTATTTATATGTTTTATATATATAATTTTCTTTACACACACACACACACACACATATATATATATATATATATATATATATACGGTGTCAAGGGAGTTAATCCACAACTCCACCAGCTTCTGACGGTAGAGCGACATTTTGACAACAGTCCTATTATGATATTTTTGTTGTTGTTTATCTATTTGCACATTCATTCATCCATTAATCTTCCCTCCCCTCCATCTACCCATCCATCAGTCTACTGCTTTATTTGTCTATATTCCTTGTATCTTGAAAGCTTACCTTGTCAATAAGATGTGAATAAAGATACAGCTTCACGTATTTAAAACACCACGTTACGTAGACATCTGCCGTTTCACTTAACATTTCTTTGTCAAGAAATTTCGTGTCCCGAGTGCTCCAATCAGTATCACCATGGTAAACATGGAGTGATCGGCTCTCTTTCGAACCCCGTGAACAATTAGCAATATCTCGGGACTTTGACCAATGAGTTAAATCCCTTTTTAAAATGAAAGAAAGAACACAAACTCTATTCAACACCCATCTTTTGTATTTCAACAATGAAATGACAAATCCTCGGTATTAAACATTTCTTCAAATGGTGGCGGATTTACTTATTCGTTTGGGTTGGTTTTAAGAAAATAGAAAAGAATAATGACAGCTGACAAATGAAACAAAAATGGGAAAAAATGTATAAAAATATGTATCACGTCTCATTGGCTGTGTGTTAGCGCTTTTGTGAAGCCCGAGTATTTTACATTTCTTGCTAGGAATCGATTGAAGGAAATATAATTATCGGATTGGTGGTTGTTATTTTTGCTGCTTAACGTTCTCGATCAATATTCCTTGATTTTGCCGCGCGTTAAGAGAATGCGAATGCAGTGGACAATATTGCCAATGCTTAGAGGTTATGTCCCTTGTCTTTAATGCAAATAGGACAGCAGCAGTCAGACATCGAATTTATCTCAATTTGCGGTTAAAGCGTTTCTCATATTTAATAGAATACAAGGGAAATAAATCACAAGCATTGCTGCCTTATGGACAACCACAGTCCATTAGCAAATGACCGTTTTAATATTGGTGTTTGTGAATAGGCATATTTTGCATACAGATTTGTTCGCCCCCCTCCCTCTCTTTCTCTCCCTCTATGTGTGTACATGTTTACATTTTAGCAAAAATTAAGATATCGAAAACCAGAATTGTAGTTAGTGTGTTGAAAATGAAGAGTAAATTGACAAAATAAAGCCAATATGAAGGGAAATAACTCAAAGTAACTTCATGTACAGAACAAGCAAAACTGTCATTGTAGAAGCTAATGCGATTTTGTAAAGTGACCACTCATTATGTTATATATATATATATATATACTTTCCTGACTGACAATCATTAAGATTATATATAGGCCACTAACAATCATTAAGATTATATATATGTCTGAGTGGCAATCATTAAGATTATATATATGCCTGACTGGCAATCATTAAGATTTTATATATATATATGACTGACTGGCGATTATTAAGACTTCCTGACAATTATTAATATTATATATAGGCCTAAGTGGCAATCATTAAGATTTGCTGACAATGTGAACAAAAGCTTGAAACTAAAATTAATATGATGGCAACAGTTAGGACAGAATGTCAGTAGTTGTCCTCAGGATGGCAATAGTGAAGACAGGATGGCAGTAGTTGTCCTCAGGATTGCAATAGTGAAGACAGGATGGCAGTAGTTGTCCTCAGGATGGCAATAGTGAGGACAGATGGCAGTAGTTGTCCTCATTGCAGTAGTTGTCCTCATGATGGCATAAAATTTAAGATTCAGTTACAATAAAACGACATTTTGCTTTGAAGAATTATCTTCTGACGAGAGTTTGTGTAGATTGAGAAAATTTCATATTCTCTTAAATATTTTGTTACTAAGAATTGCATTCTAACTAACTGTGATAGACAGGTAAACTTTAAGAGTCACTCAAAATTAACTACTTTTTAGATAATAGGGTCAATAAGAAATTATTAGAATCAATTAAGCAAAAATATTTGATCAACAAGGGAGATAATTGCTGACTGGTTGGACATGATAATGTTCTGTCGATAATAACTAGTATATTTACTATTAATTGTGACTATCTGGCACCACACCATTTGTTCTTCAACGAATGTGACAATCGAATAATGTCCCTTGAAAGGACACAAGAACAAGCGATTGCCTAGTAGAGAAAAGATAAGACTATTGGCTGGTAGAGAAACGTGGGATCTAGCGATTGGTGTGTGGGTGTGTGTGTGTACGTTCACTTCTCTCCTGCATGAGCGTGCGTAAAGTTTTCACCCTTTAGTAATATCAGATAGGGAGGGCATCGTTTCCCTCGCTTGACTCTTGGGAACCAACCAGTCTTGGCGACGTGGGTTCTGCCGCACTCGTTTTAGATGTCTGTAGTGTAAGTATTTCTCTCTCTCTCTCACTCGTTTTTTTTTTTTTTTTTTTTTTTGGGGGGGGGTGTGGTTGTTGATATCTCCGTCCTGTGTCTAGCTGTTGCGGTGTTGACCATTAGTCTTGAGTGTTGTCGAGGTGCGTAGATTTTTGTTGTGTCCGCCATCGGAGGCCGGTCTGGCGAACCAGAGTTTGTTTTTGCAGTATGCTATTTTCTTCTTCGTTGGGGTTGCCATTGAGAAATTTGATAAAGCGATTAGCTGGTAAAGAAAAGTTTGATAAAGCGATTGGTTGTTAGAGGAAAATTTGATTAGTGATTGGCTGGTAGAGAAAAATTCGATTAAAGCCATTGGCCTGTAGAGAAAATTTCGATTAAGCAAGCAATCGAATTGTAGTGAAGTCACAACAGAAAGACGTTCGGTTCTTATTTTACAGTCATTTGTCCAAGACGTGCTTTTAACTAATGATGTATAATTGCTGAAACATGATGAAACAATGAAACCTGTTATCACCTGTAATCATACCTGTGTACACCTCTTCGGTACCCATGACCTCACGAATGATTGAGTAGTAAATCACTTCTAAGTGAACGTTCTTGTACATTCGTCACTGATGGAATGAACGCAAACAATGAACAGAAATGTTAAAGGAAACATATGCGTACTAGAAATAAGAAAATAAAAATATTGTGTTTTGTCTTTTAATTTATTATCTTAATAATTTTTCCCTCCAAAGGGACAGCAATAGTCTTTTGCAGCATTGACAGGATGCAAAATATCTAGTTTCAAATTTCGGGCATGACAATAAACCTTAGACTCAATATCTGGTGTGTTTGATCTACGGTTCAGGCTATTGATTTAGGACACACACACACACACACACACACACACACACACACGCACCAAAAATGGCATACTCAAATGCTTGATATTCTCACACAAATTAAGACAATTATAAGAAAATTAAGGAACTCAAATTGTAGAGAAAATTTTATAAAATGTTTCTAAATGTTAACCAAGCAAAATGCGAAAACGAATACAGACAAACTAGGTACCATGATATAATTGCAAGATCCACTGAAAACTCTGCATTGAATGAATTGTAAGCTATAAAATAACAAGATGTTTAAATATACAGAAAACTGACTTTTAAATCCTGATTTAAAAAAAAAAAAGTACTGCTTACCTCCCCTTCCGGAATGTACGTGCGATCGGTCACACATACAGTACATACACAAAGACAGATGCAAAAAACGTATTTATTCTAACCTTAAGTTTATTACGTTAATTAATCATTAGCTTAAAAAAAAGATCGAGGGTTTTCCTGCATGCATAATAATGGTAAACATTAAGGAGAAAAATATGACGTTGACGTCACGGACCCAAAATACACTTATACATGTATAGACAGGAAAAGAGCATCTGTAAGCATATTAACAAATAAATTACATCACAAGTAAGCTACCTCAGATCTCGGACATTAACAGTGGTAAACGCACAAAATAATTCCACCAGTAAAAGAAAATTAAGCTGATGTTTGCCACTTGCGTTAAATTGTCGTATTGCACTGAAAAATACAAGCCATTAACGACGGACATTATACAAAAGCTACAACCATCTAGGTTTAATTAATAAATATTCAACATCGCGTTAAACAAAATCGCAACTAAGCTTTTTTTTCTCTCGACATCCACATGAATAGTTACATTAATAAATTAATACCGTAAAGCAACTAAAAGAAAATATAAGGAGATGGACGACACTTATTTCAATCAACGTAAATCAAACATGCACACACCTATGGAAGTGGTAGAGACTAGAAATGAGTTTTACACTAAACAACTCTGTTATCAAAATGCATTTCTTTCCGGCAGGAATTCGAGTTGCCACAAGGGCTGCTGGATAAAGCAAATGATTTGGGCAGGACTGTATTATTCGATTTAAGTGTACCAATTATATTCACGTTTCGGCAACCAAGCTGGTCAGCGTACGGACATATAGTGCGTTTATAGTGATATTTTACTTAATCCTGGTATTAGTTGTGCAAATAGCAAGATGGATGCTTGTACAGTCGCTTGGCTACCCGGAAGGACTGACTTTAGGTCGAAATCTTTTTCTTGGGAAGGGTATCTTCGCACAGAGAGAGCTAGTTAATTACGAAGTGATTTCTGCCTACAGTATTAGGCCTGAGTGAATTACGAAGTGATTTCTGCCTACAGTATTAGGCCTGAGTGAATTACGAAGTGATTTCTGCCCTCAGCACTAGGCCTGAGTGAATTGTGAAGTGTTTTCTGCCTACAGCCCTAGGCCTGAGTGAATTGTGAAGTGTTTTCTGCCTACATCACTAGGCCTGAATAAATTACGAAATTATTTCTGCCTACAGAACTAGGCTTCAGTGATTTCGCAATGCATCGTGGATTTGGAGTTACACACACACACACACACACACACACACACACACACACAAATCCCCTCATCCGAAAAAAAACATAGGAAGACAAAGTTGTAGTTTGAACAGAAATCCCATACATGTTTTAGAAAGATGGCTTTAATTTAACATGATTATATCCCTTTAGTGCTTTGTTAGATTATGTCTTAACATCTCACACTTTGGACAGGTCTGGAAGGATACCGCCTTCAACAGTCACTTGACAGTGGTGTTAATAAGTGCGCCTGATTCAGGAAGGCCAATGATATGCATTTGAAAATCGACTCGAAAGGCGCCAATGGCTTTCAAGTTGGCCTCGACCACGGGGTTCAGGTCCTTCTGTCTGGACTGGCCACTGGTAACAAAAGTAACTGTAGCAAGTTAAAGAATTGAGTTAAAATTATTGAAATCTCTGCTCGACTGTGACAACAACTGTGTGTGTATTCGCGCGCACGTGAGCACGTGTATATATGGTGTGTGTGTGTGTGTGTGTGTGTGTGTGTGTGTGTGTGTGTGTGTGTGTGTGTGAATGTATTGCATTTGCGTATTTGTGTGGAGATCCTCTAGATCTGAGTTTGTTTCTTGTCTTTTTCGCGTATTTCAAAACATCTTTGTTACAATCGGAATAACGTAATGGCGTAAAGAATTTCAAAATGCCTAGTTCTGTTCATGTCTTTCCATTTTTTTGCACAGGGCTCCCGGACAAGCAGTGATTTCGCGATTATCTGCCCGTGAACTGCGATTACAACCCACTGCTTAGCGAAGAATCATTGTACGGGGCCTCCACGATCAACCGACCTCCGTCGGTGAAGAACGCTTTGATAGATAGCGGGTTCACGTTATCTGGAATTGAGTACTCCCTGCTTAGCTCCCTTGAACTCGTGCGGTTACCGGCCTTCTCTTCGCGCCGTGCACACACCACCACGCGCTTGTCCTGCGTCTTGACGGTCAGCTCATCGGGCCGGAAGTCTTCAATGTCGACCTCCAGCTTGAACTTAGCATCCTTGTTCAAGAGTTCGGCAGGCAGGTCGGCTTGCCTGTTTGTCAGAGAATTCTTCAATGGCGACGGGAAGTTGGGTGGCGAGGCCGAACCCGTCAAATAGGACGAAAACGGCAAGTTCACTTTCGAATAGCCCGGCAGGGGACTCGAACCGTCGGCACGCGAGGGCTGGGTAGACGTTGTGGAAGAGCTGACGTGCTGCTTCTGCTGCTGATAATGAGTAGACGAGCCAAACGGCGGCGAAGGCGACGATGCTGAAGCCGGAGTGTGGAAGGCAGAAACGATGGGTTTGAAGGTCGGTTCGACGGCTGGCGTGGCTTTCAAATTTGACTCGGCCACGGAGCTTGGGACCTTCTGACCGGAAGATGTCTGGTAGGTGCTCGCAGACCCCAAACCGCTCATGGTGTGCAGCAGTGGCGAGCTGGTGCCTGACGAGCCCGGAGACGACCTGACGGGCTGGAAGGTGACGTCTTTGATTGCACTGCTGTACCTCGGGGCTGGGAGCGGTGCTTCCAGGGTGAGAATACCGTCCGGTCCCAACATGCACTGAAGGGTTATGGGGTCCACCTCGTGGGGCAGCTTGACCTCACGGCTGTACTCGCGACTGACAGACGACCCGCCTCCTTTCTCTTCATGTCGCGCACTGACCATGATCTTGTCAGCATCCATCTTGACCGTCACCTCTTCCGGTTGGTAGTCATGGACGTCGAACAGCACCTGAAGAGATAATTCTTTTTCCGTGAAAACTTGAATAAACTATATTCAGAGTTAATAATATTCAAAAGTGCATGTATGTGCACATATATATTTTCACTTGATTATCCTCAATAAAATAATTTTATAGATTTTTGTCATGCCCCAAACTAAGAAAAACAATCAGTCATCATTTATAGATAATGAAAGATGTAACGCTTAGACAATAAAGTTGTACTGAACTGAAAGATGTAACGCTTTAGACAATAAAGTTGTACTGAACTGAAAGATGTAACGCTTTGGACAATAAAGTTGTACTGAACTGAAAGATGTAACGCTTAGACAATAAAGTTGTACTGAACTGAAAGATGTAACGCTTAGACAATAAAGTTGTACTGAACTGAAAGATGTAACGCTTTGGACAATAAAGTTGTACAGAACTGAAAGATGTAACGCTTTGGACAATAAAGTTGTACTGAACTGAAAGATGTAACGCTTTGGACAATAAAGTTGTACTGAACTGAACGAAGACACTTGACTGTTTTCCAGAAAAGGAAACACAAAATAATCTGGAATGTTGGTGAAAACAGTAAACAAAATTAAAAGTAAATACAAAAGCTCAGTTTGCACCTTAACGCTTCTTCACACTTTCTTTAGTATTTTACAAAGCACATATAACCGCGTTGTTGTATGTCATAGTTTATTAGTATCCATCCTGAACTTTTGTTTCTATTAATATATTTATTTTCCGTATAATATATTTATTTTCCATAATTTGAAGGTATTCATGTATTCTTTGGCACAAATAGGCCTGTGTCAAGTTGTTCATGAGTACTGGAAGCAGTTCCCTTTATTGCTTCATATATTAAATCTGCTACAGCTTCAGTACCGAAGGAAAACAGTAATAGCTCCGATGTTCCTTTGAAAATGCCGCGCAGCAGTTTCGAAATTCCGCGCACAAGTTTCGTAGCAAGCTCAAACAACCGCCAGTTCCACGTGCACAGGAAAAATTTTAGAAGGAAACGCTGATTAACTCCCTTTGAAAAGTGCTAAAGCCGAGTCGAGTTAGCTCCCTTTAGTAACGGTGATTTTTAAAGAAAACTACGGAAGTAAATTAAGTCTATTCAGTCTCGGTGTATGCGCTTTGAACTTACCTAATCAGCCGCCTTTTGAAATCACATTATTATATTAGCTATTCTAATATTTAGACTAAACACTACATATATACTCTTTACTAATAATCATAGGATTAATTATAATTTAAATACAGAATGTTTTCTATAACATTATTTGTTTAAACTTACCATTAAACGACACTATTTTTTAAATTTTGAACTAAGCGAATATCATGTATTTTTTTAAAATAACATTTACTAACAAATCATTATGTGATGAAAATGGCCATTTTTTCACCTCGTCAAATTAAATATATATATCAAAATAGTATGCGTTATCCTATTATTGGATCTTTATCAGCTACCCCCATTACAAACAACAACTGTATTTACTATTTTACGTTTTCAAACGTACTTTGAAAACAGGGTTTCCCTTATCGTCTTTCACCACCATCCCGCGCGCCTCGTCTGTAGCCTGAGACGTGTTTCCAAGGAGACGATTTCTCCCGAACCGGTCTCCGGTCATGCCCAGTGGGCCGCTTGCTGTGCTTCCGCTTCCGAGACCAGCTCGCTCGTCGTTCTCTGGGCGAAGCATGAAGAATTCTTTGCGCATCTTTTCTATCTCCTCCTCCCACTCGCGGCGCCGTCTTTCCATTTCGCTCTCCATGTCCTCCCAAATCTTTTTCTGTCGATCCTCAAATCCAAATCCTTCTTTGTTAATGGGGATGCGGGTGGCCATAGCTACACGTGACAAATATGGTGTCCTCAGTTAAATTGTTCTCTTCTTTGTAAACGGAAATTCTGCAAAATAATAATAATAAAAATAAAAATAATAATAACGATGACGACGACGACGACGAGTGCGATAGATCGTACACAGAGAAAAGTTAGTTAGAAGTAAGAGTCATTTATCTCTATCTGCTTTCTGTGTTTTATGCAGTCTCTCGGGTTACTCTCTCTCTCTCAAATAAAACAGTATATGCAATAGAAACTAAGCTTTTTTTTAAAAAAGGAAAATACAGTGTTACAAGATAGACCTTGAAAACAACATGAATTTCAACTAGGTAAAGCTGAAGGCTAGGCAAATTATTTAAAGACTAAGTAGGTAAATTTGAAGAGCAGGTGAAATTGAAATCAAAGTGAATTTGAGAACTTTGTGAAAGCATCTCTCTCTTTAACATGGGAATCGCAGACAGGAATTGGTTGTTTATTGTTTTGTGGTTGTTGATGAGTATTTGGTGTATGGGTGGTGGTCGGTGATGGGGGAAAAGCTGCTAAGTTTATTACTATTCCTATTTAATTTTTAATTCATGCACAGTAGTGTTGGAATGTGTGGTAATGTGGGTCAGGATGTTGTGTGCATGTGCTTGCATTCTGACTGTGGGAGTGTGGACAGTGTACTAGTATTGGATTATGCAATAATGTGGGCCGATATGTTGCGTGCTACTTTTTTTTTTATGTTGCTTGGCAGTTTTGGAGTAATGTTGTAGTCAATGTAGTGCTTAATATGCAGTTATGTGGCCAGTATGTTGCGTGCTACACTAGTGTTTTCATGTTGACTGGCAATTTTGGCGTACAGTTGTAGTATTGGCGTACTGTTGTAGAATTGGCTTGATGGTCGTTCTGCAAAGTTCTGCTAGTGTTGGCATGTGTGTAAGTGTGGATGTGTTATCTGTGTAATATTGCCTGCAAACTCGTGTTGCTAAGTGTTTGTTGTATACCTGTCTTTTGCCTCTCTGCGTGCCTGTCTGTGTACCTCCACGTGTGTCTGTCTTTTGTCTGTGTGCTTGTATGTGTGTTTGCTTTGTGCTTGTCTGTGCTTGTGTGTGTGCCTATATGTATGTTTGTTGTTTGCCAGTGTGGGGCGTGGTGCAGTAATGAAGTGCTGCAGTGCTGCTTACTAGTGCGACGTACTGTTTACCAGCGTTGTACGGTTGTGCGAGGACGCAGTGCGCTAGAGAAGGCATCTGTGCTAGTGTGAGCACTCTACCAAAAGATTTGTCCTCTTGATGTAAGGTGGGGTGGGAAGTGAAGTGTGGCGGTAATGAAACAGGAGGAGGAAGAGACTTGGGAGGAATACAGACAACATACACTTAATTTTTGGTAATACAGGAATATAGGAACAGACTGGAGGAACAACTATCTCTGAAGTAGTTCTGGTATATGTTTATGCCATTTCTTTCTATAAGACATTTTGAAGAGATGCACAGCTCGGCACCCAAAGCCCTATTTTCTGACGACGTGTAACTTTGTCAGAGCAAACCTCGTGAAATTCTAAATTTGTTTCCCTTTGCTTTCAGGGGACGCAATTGTGAATCCAGTCTTGAAAGCATGCTGACTGTCCGAAGCAAACGCAAAAAATTATCTCAAAAAGAAAAAGAAAACCCAAACATGAAACACCTTTAACATCTGTAACTGCATTTAGATGCCCCTCTCCCGGAACTAAATTAGATCAACAGATTCATAATTAACACTTTGCATAGCTTAACTGAAAACTCACAAAGTGGTAAATTCGAAAGGTCAAAGCAAAAGGGGCAAGCAGCCAACATGCACAGTCTGCATTTGTTCCACCAATTCTCCCCCAAACTACTCCTCAGCGGTGTTTTAAGCGTCTCCTCTCTCTCGATATATATCCAACGTACACACACACACATAACATACACAAGCACATATACATACATACACACACACATACATACATACACGCACACTCCCAGAAAGGATGCCATAAGATTAATGCCGAGCAGAAAGGACTGAGTTATTTTAAGAAAGGTCTTTGCAGGTGAAGAGAATCAGGAATCGCCTGGCACTATCCCAGTGCCAACTTCTTTGCATCAGTTGTACCTGCTTTCTCTGCCTAACCTGTTTGACCTTGACCTTCAGCACAGTAAAAGATAGTGCATGTGTCTGTTTGAGCCTGTTGATGCATGCTCGCACACACACAAACACACACACACACACACAGGCATGCACACATACCGAAAAGCACAAACTCAAACATAACACTTAAATATATAGGCACTAGAGTGAGACTTTCCTGCTTTCAGAAATAGGTTGCAAAGCAAGACACACATACACATGAATAGTTCCTCTTTCTGTCTCGCTTACTTCTCACTCTCAATCTCTCCTTCCTTTCTTTTCCATCCTCTTTCGCTTTATTCTATTTTTTGTCTATCCTTTCTCTCTTCTCTTTCTCTGTCTTTTCTTTCTTTTCCATCCTCTTTCGCTTTATTCTATTTTTTGTCTATCCTTTCTCTTTCTTTTCTTTCCTTCCCTTTTTCTCTCTGGCTTTATAGATTCCTTCTCTCTCCTCTTCTTCTCTATTTTCCCTTCTCTGTTCTCCTCTATTCCCCACCACCACCGTCTCTCGCTATTTTCTTTATTCCCTCCCCCTCTCTCTATTTCCCCACACACAAACACATGCACACACTTCGCTCTCGTTGTCATTTTCATTCGCTCTGCCCTCACTTCCGCTGCTCTATTGCTTTACATTTATATTTTCTTTTTTTCCTCTCTGACTTCCCTTCTCTGACTCCTTTTTCCATCTCTCGCCCAACCCATTCCTCTCAATCTGTGGTTTTATTTTAAGTCTCTTTCCCTATTCCTCTCAAGTATATATGCCGGTCTCAAACAGACGTATACTTTAGTGCGGTAAATAGGATGTGTCTGCCTATCAACGTGTGTACACTAAACATGCATCACCTACAGTATCCCCGGGGGCCACGACCAGGTTGAGCGAGCCTTTGATTTTACGTGTGCAACACAGACCCCAACAGGAGACCTAGCCTGCCTTTCCTGAACCCCCCCCCCCCCCCCCCTCCATGAAAGGACATAATACACTTTGGGAAAAGGAGTCAGTTATGTGTGTGCCTGCTCAAACGCTCGCCTAGTTTGACTATGCATGGGGAAGAACACAAGCAAGTACACACACTAATGTACTAATAAACACATGTACACGCGCAGATTCTCTAGTCGTCTAGTGCATACAAACAGGGACGTGTATTCTTGTCTGACGCTGCTAACGTCCTCGAAGGTGAAGAACAGAGATCTACATTTCACTTCGTAAACTTTAGTTACACGCTTTGGAGACCACGAGGGTTTGAGCATGTACATGTACCAGAGAGAGAGAGAGAGAGAGAGAGAGAGAGAGAGAGAGAGTCGGAGACGAACAGATACATAGAAATAAGTTAAGAAACTAATTAAATATTTTCTTGATATAGGTCATGACACATGGGTGGTAAATAAAACAACTGATTTAGAAAATTTCTGAGAGAGAGGGAGGGAGGGAAGGAATGTAGAGAGAGAAAGAGACAACTGATAGAAGATTTTGCAACAGACATATACAAAGTAGTACTGCCATATAAATAACAATAAGCATTCCAGAGATTGAGAGAGGAGAGAGAGAAGGAAGGAGAGATAGAAAGAGAGGGAAATAGAGGCACAGAGACAGAAAGAGAGAGAAGGGGGGTAAGCCATAAGTAGGAGAGACATAGAAACTTATTAACAGTTTCTTTCCAAAAGAAACAAAACACTATACACACAACTATATATGTATGTATGTATGTGTGTGTGTGTGTGTGTGTTTTCATGTGGGTCAAAGTATCCGTTTCTGTGAGTGTCTGAGATGTGTTTCTATGCGTATGTGTGTGACCGTGTATAAATGTCTGTGTCTATGAGGTTGTCTTTCTGTAAATCGTGTATCGATGTGTGTGCTTTTATGCAATTATTTTGCAATGTTTTTGTAAGCCATGTAGTTTGAGTGAAATTAATTTCGCGCGGTCCCATGTGTTAGTTACACAATTAGCTCACAAAACAGATACCCACTGCGCTATCTTGCTTGCCAAAGGTAGGAATGATGATGCAAGGGTATTTTCTTTAGCCTTCTAGCAAATCTAGTCCAGTAATCAATATCTGGTATTTAGCCTTCTAGCAAATCTAGTCCAGTAATCAATATCTGGTATTTAGCATTCTAGCAAATCTAGTCCAGCAATCAATATCTGGTCTTTAGCATTCTAGCAAATCTAGTCCAGTAACCAATATCTGGTCTTTAGCATTCTAGCAAATCTAGTCCAGCAATCAATATCTGGTCTTTAGCATTCTAGCAAATCTAGTCCAGCAATCAATATCTGGTCTTGGAATCAACGTTTCTTTTAATATTTTTCATGTGTGTGTGGAACCTTTTCCTGTGTGCGCGGAATTGGCGATTGGTTGTTTGAGCTTGCTACCAAAACGTGTGCGCGGAATTATGAAACTGCTGTGCGGCATTTTCTATTGAGCTGCGCGGCCGCTCACATTAGAGAAAACAATTGAGTGTCCTCCGTATCATAAACACCACAATTTAATTCTCAGTTTCATTCAAAGCAAATCACGCCCTTTAATACATGGAAGATGTTGGCACATGAACAGGGTAAGGTTTCTTAGTTGAGCGAAAATTGTATGAAAGCTTTTGGGTCCTAGCACAGTCAATAGGGTCAGTTTTCGAATAATTGCGAAAACAATTCTTAAGACTTAGGCTTACTTATTCTTACTGTATAAGAAATGCTTTTTAATATAAATAAACCATAAATAATAATTTTTAAAAAACCTCGTCCTTCAGGCGAGAAAAATGTAAAACGGACTTTGCTGACAGTAGTGCTTAGATAAGATTTTTTTTTTCGTGATTGTAGCGGCACCTTAGCTCTTGGGTGGTTAAGCTACAGTAGGATAGACCTGATCCGCTTGTGGTCACTTGTACTGAAACACTTTAAAACCATTTCATTTGACTAATTTTTACGAAAATTAAAAAAAATTAATAACAACTGTAACTTACATATAGTAGATATTACAAGCACTATTCTTAGACTAATCATTCAGTTAAGAGAGCGTTGTGTTTGTATGTATGTATTGTACATGTTTAAGTTCGTATTACATTTCTCTGATTGTTGAATTCCACAGGATTTGTAAGTCACTGAATACACAGCAAGACAAATCCTAATTAACCCTGTGTACGTCAAACGTAAAACTAACAGGGATGAACGGAACTACATTACTTCCACCAGTAAAGAAAGTGTTAAAATATGCATATTATATTTGTGTGCATGTATAAAAACTCACACATATATGATTTTGAGTATTTATACAACAGACTGGAAACTTCTCCTCGCTAATTTCATAATATGTGTAAGCACCGCTGCAACAAATCTGGGACAAACCGATCACGTGACTTAATACTGTCAGAATATATATTTATTATTGTCTGAACGCAGAGAAAACATTCCAAGCCACTGAAAACACAATCAGCAGGCAATCAGTCGAAAAGAGCAATCCACACCATGTCGGTCAGTATTAGATAACAAGAAAGAAACGAATCGTCGTGGAGGAATCTAAGAGATCGAGTAAACAACATCGAATGACGTGTACACACTTTCAGACGATTGTCTCTAATGCTGACTCACCCACCCCCTCTCGGAGGTTCCACTTTTTAGAATATCCCGGTAGTTGGCCTTGGACATTGTCGATTTATCTAACAAACGCACAAAGAGAAAACAACAAACGAAAATAACAAGAGAAAACAACAAACAAAAACAACACGAGAAAACAGCAAACGAAAACAACAAGGTAAAACAAACGAAAACAACAAGAGAAACAACAAACGAAAACAACAAGGAAAATAACAAGGGAAAACAACAAATGAAAACAACAAGAGAATACAACAAACGAAAACTAGACGAGAAAACAAAAACGAAAACAACAAGAGAAACAGCAACAGAAAACAACAAGAGAAAACAACAAAACAACAAACGAAAACAACAATAAAAACAACAAATGAAAACAACAAGAGAAAACAAGTCATTTCTATTTCTTCTGAGACAGTCACTCCCAAGGATACGTACTTTCAATATGAACACTTTTTTAATATTTGGCACATTTTGTTTCATTGTTTTGTCTGCACATGCGCGCGCGCACACACACACACACACACACACACACACACACACACACACACACACGCACACACACACACACACACACACACACCACAGCTAAACATGAGACCCGGCCTGACACCCATTTCCCCTTGATAGGTAGGCCCTGTCCTGAAGGCAGAAAATGCTTCACGCCATTATAGCAAGTGCAGTTTGGTTTTACAGGCAACGCGCTTCAGACTTTGTTTACGTCCCATCAATATCGGAACAATTTGCTTCTACTTCTCTTGACGTCACCTATAGAATATGACTTGTTGATTTCTTTTGACGTCACCCATCCATACAATATGACTTGAAGACTACTTTTGATGTCAGCCATCCATACAATATGACTTGTTGACTACTTTTGACGTCACCCATCCATACCACATGATTTGTTGACTACTCTCCACGTCACCCATCCATACCATATAACTTGTAGACTACTTTTGACGTCACCCATCCACACAATTTTATTTGTAGACTATTTGTGATTTCAGCCATCCCAACAATTTTACTTATCTAGGCTACTCTTTATGTCACTCATCTAGTCAGTGAAACCTCTAGTCTATCACTTTACGTCACTCATCTATATGATCTTTACTACTATTTACGTCACCCATCTAGACCGTAAGACCTTTATCACTTTACGTCATACATCTGCACTTTGTGATCTCTACTACTTTTTACGTCACCGTCTATTAAGATCTGTATTACTTTACATCACTCATCTACACTCTATGATCTCTACTACTTTTTACGTCACCCATATTCACTATATGATCTCTACCGCCGTTTACGTCACCCATCCACACCGTAAGGACTCTATCACACTTTACGTCACCCATCCACGCCGTAAGGACTCTAGTACTACTTTACAACACAACTTCCTGGTCATTTTCAATAGTTTCGTGTGTTCTTGTCAGCGTTATTACACATGTGTAAGAGGATTTTAAGCTCGAAAGAAACATTACCAGATTAAAGACAACTTTTTAACACAGGGATTTTATTTTTTTTAATGGACAACTATCGAAGTAATAATAGCTCATCGATTCAGCAGAAGATGCACACAGTTGAAACGTGCAAGCGTATTTCCAGTGCAAATAAATTGCCGTTATTTTCTTTTAAACGAATAAAAATATTCGTGCACTCCATCCAGCTCGGTGTAGCACAAATATGAAAATTATATCCCCCCCCCCCCCAGCGCTGCCGCATACGTACCTTCAGAGTCAAACACTGACCGTTAACTATTGAGTGGTTAGTACTAAGCAGTGTCTTAGCAATGCAATGTACAAGGGCCCCGACGGTCTTGGTGGTGGGTGGGGGCTTGGTAGGAAACGGAGTATAGATATATCTATGTTGTATGTAAAGCGTGTATTTCTTTTTTCGTTTGAAATCGAAGAGGCCCACCACCGAAACTCTGCACAAGGGAAGGGGGGAGGAACTTGCTACGTCACTGGTACTGAGACTACCATTCATATCTCCTAAAAGTAATTGCTTTATATAATAAATCGAACAAGCACACTCCTGCAATCAGACACACTCATACACACAATTTAGTAACAGCTTCTCTAGAGTTCGTATGCCTGGTACACTCCTAGACATTTCCCCTGTGGAAACCGTTCTTGGAAACTGCAGGAGAAAGGGATAAATGTCACTGTGACCAGTACACGTGGCGGTTTGCGGGGCTAAAGGGGAGGCAAGGGTAATCATTCTCTCGAATGCTACCGATGATAACACACAAACACGCACGCACGCACGCGCGCACACACACACACACAAAGAAACAAGTCAACCGTAGCAACTGTGTCTGATAATTTTACGATCAATGTAAACAATTAACGATGAAATATATTACCAGACCGCAGCAAACTGACGTCATTAATCAAATATGAATAATGCTTTAGGATCCTTCATAACCCAGTAAACACGTCTTAACCAACAAGAGATACACTTAACTGTGACCTATAAATAAACACGGCCTTCTAATAGATTGAAAATTTACACTATTAAAAAATAACTGTACGTAAACAAGGCGATGGATTATAATTTTATAGTATAGTCTACTGTTTGAGCCTATTGCCTGAAAATAACGCGTGCTGTGAGACAGACAGACAGACAGATAAACAGACAGGAAGCAGGACAGTGATAGACTCTATGGCAAAATAAAGAAAAAAAGACCAACGCATAAAGCAAATTCACAATATACAGTCACAATATACAGCTCCTTTTGCGGACGACACGAAAACAGTGTGTAATAAAAATAAAGCCAGCAACAGTGTTTCCTTAAAAACAAGGTTTTACAAATAAATACCTGCATTCGTGCATGTTACATTGTACAAAACTTTTTGTTTTGTTTTGTTTTGGGATGAGGCATAATTGCAAATATACTTCGTCTGCAGATGATCTATGTGTACTCTAAGGTAAGGCTTACCTCGCTTTGCAACCCAGCAGTCTCGCCTTGCCCAGACTAAATTATTAGTGAAATCTGACGTCATACAGCAAGTTCGACAATTACGGTGCAGGAATTGTGTCAGTAAGAAACGGGAAGAAAGGTTTCTGCTGGCAGAGAGCTAGAAAGTATTTCTCCGTTGAACACCTTCCAGAGAATCAAATGTACAAAGAGAAATTGACTTCTGTGTTTTACACCACCAAGAACCAAATGTCACAATGCGAGCAGCAGCGTGACCTCGTCACATAAAGATCGCGTGGTTGCCTCGTAAGTTTCAAACAGATCTGCCTCATAATACAACCCCAACATGAGACATGCCTGTTTTCCCCTCTCATTTAAAAAAAAAAAAAAAAAGGAGGAGGGAGAGAGTAACAACGTGCAAACGTGCCTTGCTCGGTGAAGCTGCAAATCCAGTCCTAAGGGGAACCCAAACTCGTAACGGTCCATCCTTGTGTTTACTTCGCCACAGCGAACAGACTGCAAGCAGCCTTTAGCCCTGTTACTAGGCCGAAGTCATTAAGTACTATACAGCAATAAAGCCAAGTACATGCACAGATAGTCGGGTTGGCCCCACAGGAACTACAGAAACTGAGAACATCAAGCTGATGAAAAATTTCCACGCAATTCCTGTGGGGGAAAGAAGTGATCGTGAAGAAGAAGAAACTAATCAGGTTTAACCACTATTCCTGCTCCCATCCCATCCTCTCCACCCTTTCACCCGTGTTGAAGCAGCGCGCAAAGGTCTGTCTCCTTGTTTTCTTGCAAGCTGACAAGTCGATGTAAACAGTTCAAGAGAAAAAATGTTAGGGCTACTGCGCCTTAAAGCTTTAGTACACGTCAACAATACAGAGACACCTGTAGGGGTTACTACGTCATAACATCTTGAGACACGTCAGCAGTACAAGAGACACTGTTGGGGCTACTACGTCTTAACACCTTGAGACACGTCAACAGTACAAGAGACACCTGTAGGGTTACTACGTCTTAACATCTTGAGAAGTCAATAGTACAAGAGACACTGTTGGGGCTACTGCGCCTAAGGCAAGCAAACAAAGCTTTAAAGCACTTGAAGGAACTGGAATATATTATATTTTTTAAATTATGCAACGATTTGATAACAAGATTTTAGTTATCTTATTCCTTATTGTCTAAAAAAATACTCTTTATGAATTAAAATAAATACAACAGAGCAAAGCAAACTAGCAAACAGACGGTAAGCAACCAGACATTCAATTCAAATGCTCATCAAATATTGCATTTAAGTAAGCTGAATATTTTCAGTTCGTCTGAAGTTGCAATTATTGTGTATGTATATGAATTTATACACTTGTTTTGTTACAGGGGTCATTAAGTGCCTAGTTTCAACACACGTAAGGGCGTGTCGTCTTTATTCCCTACTAGCTAATTGAAAGCTGTGCAGTGGCTTTAGGTTTCAGTTAAGTTTTGAGGAACCTTTTCCGGCCTGGAAGTCTGTCGGGTTTAGAATCATATATATGTTTTCTCCCCCACCCTCCCATCCCATTTAGCTTCCTCGAAACTAAGGGTCGCTGTTTACGGTTTTAATCCTTCTTTCAGCTCATTAAGAAAAGAAGAAAAAAAAACTGTTCTCTCCCCCCCCCCCTTCTTTGCACAATCCTCTCCCAAACGTCCCCAACCTATATTTAAACCGAAATAGAAGTGGCAAACACGAGGGCTCAGATATTTTCAGTATTACGGGTGCAAAAGGGCCATGGAACAAACCTGTCTTTGAAACTCCCCGACAATGTTAAGTGAGCTTGTCAAGAATATACATGCACGCCAAAATTATTTATTTACGTTTTAATTTAAAATAATAACAGACAGAAAAGAATTTTCCACTCCAGACTGAATACTCTCACTACACTCTGTCTTCATATCACATTAGATAATATTAAGTTGTGACTGTCCCTGTTGAGGAGTGTTTTTTTGTTGTTGCTGCTGTTGTTGTTGCTACATTTGTTTTCATATCGTTCATTACTTTTCAGAAAGCGTCTTGTCATTGCATATACTCAAAAGATAACATGTTAACAATATTCAATAAGGAAAGAATTATTCAAAAGCCTTGAGTTACAAAGAACCAGCTTGGAACATGACCAAGGCTGAAACTTACATATAAATCATTCGAGAAGTGATTCTTAAAAAAAAAGAAATGAAAGAAACACACATACACACACACAAAATCGATTGCCAGCTGTTCCCATCAACAATCTTTCAACTGTATCTCATCTCTCTGTACAGTAAAAAAAATACCCTAACACCGGTTCTCTTTTGTCTAAGGAGCTATTCGCAAGCCCGATTAGAGGGGCTGAGTAAGAAATGAACGGGCAAACTGTTTTTAACCAAACTTTCATCACTTTATATACACACAGTGACACCGACAAAAATAATTGCAATAACACTATCCAAGCATCAGGAATTTTAAGGGCTATTAGCGAGATGGTAAAAGATTTCAACTGAGGTGGATTTGTAAAATGCAAGACTGTCAAAATCTCACAGATTTCTGGAGACGTTGGATTATAGTTAAAATTTATATCTTTGTTATATTTTATATAAATTTTCATTGTTGCATTTAAATTGAAGTTATTGTACTTTGAATGACGTGTGCGCATTGCATCATGTTGGTTTAGAAGTGATTCCTGAACGAATGACTGGTCGGTGTTTGATGTTTGCGGCAGATAGGTGATCGAGTGTTTGTTGTTTAAGTTGCGTGATCAATGGCCAATAAGTTAGCTAGAGATTATTTTTGCGGCACGTGTGTGTGCTTTGGTATACAATGGGAAGCGATGTTAGCTCGGTCAGCGTGTGTTAATGTACACGTGTGTAGTATATACTACTGCAATATTTGTATTAATGTAGACATATATAGTATATACTACTGCAAACATTTTTATTAATATACACATTTGTGGTATATACCACTGCAATATTTGTATTAATGTACACATATGTAGTATATACTACTGCAAACATTTTTATTAATATACACATTTGTAGTATATACTACTGCAATATTTGTATTAATGTACACACATGTAGTATATACTACTGCAAACATTTTTATTAATATACACATTTGTAGTATATACTACTGCAATACTTGTATTAATGTAGACATATGTAGTGTATACTACTGCACACATTTGTAGTATATACTATTATGCTAATTTGTTTTGTACTACTGTACAATTTGTGTACACACCTGTATTGTACACATTTGTTTTATTATAAACATTTGCACTGTTGACTGTTTAATTTAGTATTATATACTACTATACCCATTTGTATTATGTACTCCTGTATACATTTGTATTGTATACTACTGCACACCTTTGTATTATGTACTCCTGTACATATTTGTATTATATACTACTGTACCACATTTGCACTGTTGACTGTTTACTTTAGTATATATTACTTTACACACTTGTTTTACATACTACTATACACATTTGCATTATGCAAAACTATTATATACTACTGCATACATTTGCATTGTTGTGAGTTTATTTTTATATTATATACTTCTGTACACATTTGTATTATATACTCCTGAAAAACATTTGCACTGTTGGCTGTTTATTTACTGTATGTTATTGTGCAGTTTATTTTTTTGTATTTTGCTGAACATTTAATCATTTAGAATTTCTAAAATTAATTATTAATGATTAAGTGTTCTGATATCACCAGTAGTAGGCTAGTAGTAATAATTAATGATTAAGTGCTCTGATATCACCAGTAGTAGTAATATATTGATATATACATATTGCCTTTAAAGGTTCACAACCATTTTGCTTGAGACAGTTCTTGTGAATATCCATATCTATAGCTATATATTACCCTTAACACCTAACAATTCCTTACACGATACTATACCAACCTACTTGTGGCACGTATTGCATTGAAAGGCCTCACAGTTCCGTAAGACTGTATTGCATTTAAAGGTCTATTAACTCCTTACCTAAGACTATTTTAATCTTCTCACGTCTCGTTTTGGGTTTAATGGCCTAAGGGCTCCTTACTTGAGATTGCATTTCAATTTTTTTATGTCTTGTATTGCACTTAACGGCCTAACACGTACTTATTAAAATCTTCAGTGTAATGTACTCAAGTCACAATTCCTACAATCAATAAAATGAAATTTGGCATGGTAGGCGCAAACACACACCAACAACAAAAACACACAGAGAAAATTAATCCCAGCAACAACCAAGAAATAAACTTTAAAAATAAAATAATAACTATCATTTTAAGAATTTAAAAGATAAAGTCAAACCACTATAATATGTTTTTAACGAGAGTACATCTCAACTATCACCAGTAGAAATGGACTTAATAAAGCTAGCAAGTCAGCACCAACCGAACACCGATCGAGAGGCGATCGAGAGGCGACCGAAAATGGATGAAATACAAAACCGTTGTATATAAGGGCAGTAGTTAACAGCTGTTTCAAAAGACATAAACATGGACAAACAGTGCCACTGTGAAATTCTGTTGACATATTAATCAAAGTCTTGATTCATTACTGAGGACAAAGCATAATAACACAGCAATAGACTAGCCAGTGATGTAAATCTAATAGATATACCTTGCACGTTTAACATATTGTACTAATTCACCCATGTTGGAACAGGTCCCTTAAAATAAAATTTAAAAAATGACATTTTACTACATTGAAATCACTTCTAATCTCCTTTAACGGCGAGCAAAACCTCAGCATAATGGAATAAATCCGACTCTGAAATTTCTTCCTAATCCCGTTGAACGGCAAGCTGAAAGCATCGCACTATCGGATGATTAATTGTAATTTTGTAAAACAAGATGAATGAATTCATTTGGGATCACTTGACGCAGTGCGGACAATTTGAACTAAGTGCGTGGCAAACATTAAGACGTATTTGCAATTGGTACCTACACTCACCTTGACCTATATCTTGAAAACATCACAGAACTGAAAAGCGTTTTAAAAGCAGCAACTGAGTTTCGAAAAGTGTTTGTCTTAAAGCAATATCATTTCGTTAAAAGATGTTTCTTTAAAAGCAATATCATACAGCTGAAGGAATTTTTATCATGGCTGAAATGTCTCAAAAACTGTAGAGAGATGTATTGACGTGCTGTCTCGATTGCTTGGACAAAATACGGTTACTAGTTCATCCAAAGACGCCCAAAATAAACAAAAAACATCTCACAAAGTCCAGTCCTCCCTAAATACAGGTGTAACTGGACTCCCATCCAGGGTCATTTCAAAATGTATTCATTGGTTCTCTTTATTAACATCAAGGTATTAACTGACAAACAGCTGTGGACAGAGGAACAGAACAATTTCTTCTGCATAATTATTCCGCACACATTGAATCATGCTCACAGTTAATATTCCTAATTTAAGTTGGTGGGATGGATTCGAACACACTGAATCACGTTCACAGTTAATATTCCTAATTTAATTTGGTGACTTGGATTCGAACACACGTTATTAATTTCCAGTCCATGGTTCTCGTCGTTGAGGAAGTGATCGTTTACCATTCGTGTTCGGCCACCCGTGAAGAAGTTTCGCGATCAAGAATCGAGACGGGCGTTACACTGAAAGTCTCCAAAGCCGTTTAGAAACTTTTCGCCTCAGTCAACACTAGCAATGCAGCCGAGTTAATGTTCTTGCCGTTAGAAACGCGGAAACGTTTGTGCTCAGTAATAATAAGGGACAATTGTGTTGATCATAAATCACATACGCTATAAACACATGTTGCGTATGTCTCTTCTATAATACGATCTCCGGGCATTCACTGCATGGCCTTTCCTCGTCCACTTGTCTCTCACTTTGCTGGTTGAGGTGTGTGTGTGTGTGTGTGTCTGAGTAATCCATTATGTGTGTGTGTGTGTGTGTGTGTGTGTGTGTGTGTTACGTTTCCAGTATTTATTTAAAGACCCTGCTTGGAATAATTAAAGACTTTAAATATAATTAATTCTTTTTCTCATATTCTACGCAGACTGGTTGCTCAATTTATTATCTGACTAATTAAAAATGCGTCTTGTAGTTCAGACGACAAATTTACAGACTAACAAACTGCGAACTTTAGCTAGATTAAAAACCGTTAAATCCCTCTAAATTGATATGCATTCATTTCAACATCCTGCTCATCCGCCCCCATTTAATCTAAGAAGAAATCTATTGGTCTATCATGCATATAAATCAACTACTAAGAGGTATTAACAAAGAAAATAAGATTTAATGAAGATTAACAAATTAACAATGATCAAATGCGAACGTGAATAGTCTCCACTCTGTCTCTACGCGCATATGCCCGATTTTTGTCAATCTAAATTGCCAGAAAAATGTTCCTTTGAGATCTGTACACTTGGTTTGCACTTAGCTCTATTCTTGTATCAGCCTGGTCTCAACACTCAGTCATTGCCGGTCCGTTCTCACAGTCTCTCTCTAGCGACGCACGTGGTGCATGAGGAATGGTACTTCTCTTTTAGTAGCTAGGGACTTGGAATTTTAGCGGCTTGACTCTCGGAGCAGAATTCTTCCATAGAATTCGACCAGCTTATTCCAATAAGCTAAAGCAGGTGAGGCATGGGTAAAACACGAGCCGACCTGTGGATGCAACGTGCTTGGATATAATCCTCAACCTAACACGTCCTACTTAGGCATGGCTCAGTTAAATGCGCTGAATAAAGAGTTTAGAGTTTTCGACCTCGCGTCGCTTACAATTAGATTTAGAAAAAATATAATCGTCTCACATGTGTTCCATTTAACAATCAAGACGTATGAAGCAATAAAATAGATACAACGTTAAATTAATGTTCATACAAGGGGTAATTCAACTAACAGAGCGCTTCACAATTTACAATTAAAATTACACGCAATAATTGAATTACATGAAGAATTCATATCGAGCGCAGCATTCTGGCTCTTAGTGAATTAAAACAATATAAATTAAAGTACAAAATGGAAAAAGAGTTACAATAAATTTATATTCCGTAACTTATAGGTTTTCAGCTATTTCTCTGAACCATGCTCAAGCATATATGGAAATCATATAATACATAGCACAGATACATACTTAAACAATATATATGCAAAATACTATTAGATAAAATGATACCTTTTATGAGAAGTCGAAGGGTACCTTGATTCTCTACGGCTGTCGGCGGCCTCCTGACTCGAGCTAGCTGATGGAAATAGCTAATGTGTGCCCGAAGTGAGGGAGCGGAAGCGCGTGGTCATATTTATAGAAAAGCACATTGCGTATCACGTGACTGTTCGCGAAGCATGTAGTTGGTTCGAGAACTGGACAATGGTCCTAAAGTTACATAACATCTTGACCTGTTCTAGAAGCGCTTCGAAAAGGGAAGGCTTGAACAAAGGAGTCAAGGGTTTCAAATATTCGAATTTGAAGTAAACAAGGCAATGTGGGTCATCAGGTCGGACATTTTTATCAGACTTGTGACAGTGTGTGTGTGTGTGTGTGTCTATCAGCCTGGCAAGTAAGGGATGTTTAGTCAACAAAGAGATTTTTGACATCCTTCTTTGGTTGACACTCTTCATTCTTCATATCATATACTCGAAGGGCCAATACATTTACAACCAGAAACTTGCATATTGCCTTCCTTGATGTTAATCGTTGATTTCGCATAGCTATCTTCGTAAGGAAGATGGGAAAAAAAGTTTAGAAAACAGTCTCAGACCGTTATGCAAGTAAGAGAGAAGTAAGGAATCCTAGATAACATACAAGAGCAACCGCTAATAATAATAAAAATAACGCCCTAAGTATTAGCAGTCATTTCTTCTGCGCACACCCACATTCCGTAAAGCTAATTCTGTTCGACAGTTACACAGGTATTTGCAAAAATAATACTCACCGACTGAAGACGGTTGGGGGTGTGCGCCAAACTGGTGCGACCTATTTCACCCCCTTCCGCCCGCCCTCCACATCGGGACGCAGTGTGAGGCTGTGAGCACTCCAGATCAGATAATGTCAATGATGAAATGATCAACACCAAGTTCCAATGTTGACGGTGAACAATAGTGTAACCACCACCACAATTTGCAAAAAAACGTTACCTGTTAATTCGCTTTAAAAGCTCACTCAAGTAAGCACAGTACAATGCACTCTCTCTCTCTCTCTCTCTCTCTCTCTCTCTCTCTCTCTCTCTAGTATTGATTGTAGAATTTTTAGAATACACAGCAAAGAAACGGTACAACAAAGCTTGGTAGCCGTTACGCTCTGCAAGCAAGGTGCAAATCATATAACTTAAGAGAGGTGTCAAACATACATTCAACAGGTAGCAAAGTTTTATTCGCCTCACCGCGGTTGAAATTCAGAAAACTGCTTACTTAAATTCTCTCTTTGATGTATGTGTGTGTAAGTACGTGTATATATTTAGTAACACCATTGAAAAGATCTACATGCGCTGATAATCCGCACATGTGTGTTTGTATCTGTCATTTATGTGTCTCTCATGTAATAAATGTTTTAATATAAATCCCCCCCCCCCACACACACACTTCCCTGTTATATTGAACAAGAAATTGATTTAAAATTGCTACTATAATCATGCTGATTGCGTTGTATTATGTATACTGTGTGTGTGTGTGTGTGTGTGTGTGTGTGTGTGTGTGTGTGTGTGTGTGTGTGTGTGTGTGTGCATGTGTTGTGAGATAATGGTAACAGTTTGTCAGTACATAAGCATGTCAATGTCAAGTGTTTGCTGATTTCGCGGACGAAATTGTTCGGTCAGTGTATGCACGCGTCGGGATAAACTACTTGATAGTAATATGACGAAATCAGCAAAGGTCATGACGCTTTTATAGCAACGGTCAATAACACAAAATGAAATCGTCTTCTTACCTTGTACGGTAAAATCTACAAGAAAATGTAATCACAGTACTGCACAATCACCGGCCGGCTGGCTGTTTCCTGTCTCACTGAACCCATGTATGTTTTTAATTCATCTGCCTGCACTAAAATGACTAGCAAACCAAAGTAGGACGGGGGGGGGGGGGAGGGGTACGTAGTCACGTACTAGTAAGGAGAGTGATCATACTTAGAAGCTGCCTTGCTCTGTCACAATAGAAAAACTGCCGACGAGCCTGTTAAGACCTCTCCAAGCGTTAATCGCACTGAGTTTGTCGTAAGTCAGAAGCACGACTGTAAATTGCCAGGTAAATGTGCCAATTGGTAAACGCTGTGACTTATGACCTGTTTTGCTTCGCAAATTACTTAGAAGACGTTAATGTAAATGATTTCCAACGTCTGAATGAAGCTGTGCGTGCGTGCGTGCGTGCGTGTGTGGTTTTACACATATATATGGGTGTGTATGTTTTATGTGTGCGTGTATATGTGTGAATATGTGGAGAGAGATGGGGAAAAGAAACATATATAAATAAAGCTGTATTATACCTCAGCAAGAATACGATCACAACCAGATAGGTGTTTCAAGCAATTCCTAATTATCACTAATTAATTTGTCACTGCTTTTGGAGATTTCACATCCATCAGTCAAAAAATCGGAGTTTATGAAACTTCATTTAAAGTCAGACACGTCTGACATAACTTTGGCTAATAGGTGTGAGTGTTTTTATGTGTGTATCTGTGTAAAAATTAAAGTTATGCCAACCAGAAGCAACTTTCTTTGGAAGATTGGTGAGTGAAGGAACGGAGTAAGAAAAACTTAAGGGAAGCAAACTTGCCGTTTGGGGAGTGAAAAATTTTTCTAACAACAACGAGAAAGCCACATATTTTATTTAGTAAGAAGTGCATGAACATACAGAGAGAGAATAACTTTATTTCAGTCAAACCTTTTCTGTCGAAAGGTACTTTAAATTATTAAAATAGCGCGCACATTAAATTAGATTATTCAAGAAAAGGACAACTGCTCGCATATTGAAATCCAGCTACTAATTACTATATATATATAGGATTCAGGACAATTTGTAGAAGGAAACTTAGTATCGTACCAGTGATGATGGAAGACTCGTGAAAACATTGACTGGTACAACTAGAATGAAAGTATCGAATAACTTTGTCAAACTGGACCGTGACATTTCACTAATTGGAGAAAGAATATCAAAATAACATACTATAAGCTTCAATTAAAGTATCGTGAAATAATAAACTATCAGCCACAATTAAAGTATCATGCAATTAAAGTATTATTAAACAGTATACTATCAGCCACAATTAAAAGATTCATTAAACAGTATACTATCAGCCACAATTAAAGTATCATTAAACAGTATACTATCAGACACAAAGTATCATTAAACAGTATACTATATCAGCCACAATTAAAAGTATCATTAAAAGTATACTATATCAGCCACAATTAAAAGTATCATTAAAAGTATACTATCAGCCACAATTAAAGTATCATGCAATTAAAGTATTATTAAACAGTATACTATATCAGCCACAATTAAAAGTATCATTAAAAGTATACTATATCAGCCACAATTAAAAGTATCATTAAAAGTATACTATCAGCCACAATTAAAGTATCATGCAATTAAAGTATCATTAAACAGTATACTATCAGCCACAATTAAAGTATCGTGAAAGTTTGTCAGTCTGGATTGACTGAATCTTTCAATTGAGTGCTGGAGGGGGGTAGAGGGAACTTACTATCATATTCAAAGAGTGTAATAAAAGTACTGTCATTCATCACACCGAATTGTGAGGTGTTTCACTCTGATTTTAATAAAATAGTTTTAAAAAACAAACTATTTCTTATGCAGGACTGTCTTTTTATTGCAGTTAAAAAGGATTTAGCCCTTTCTGTACTGATTCACAACGTTTTCAGTACTGAAAAAGTTAACTTGAATATCGTTCCAAGAAATTATCAGGTCTAGTGCTAATCAATGTTTGAAAGGACAGTTTTTATTTAATTCCTCAGAAAAATTCATCAACCTGGCTGCTGTTTGAAACTAGAAACTCATCACCTCTTACTATACTGATGTAAAATGACGCCATGAACTCATGATGTCCACTGTACAAAAGATTACACATGTGTATTGTACATAAAGGGAAAGTCTCCTATCTCTTGTACAATTGACAATGCTGTTGTCTTTTGTCTAGAAATCTTTTGTCCTTTTCATACTGATATGATGTATTGTCTCACACAACCAAAATAAAAATGATAAAAATAATCCCCCACAAACATTTTGTTTGTGGACAGGGCTTACCATGATCTAAAATCTTACTAACAATTTTCATAGTACACCCAAGATAGTAAGAAATTATTATTGAAAGTGTTATCAATATAATGAAGGCACTAGTATATATATATATGCTAAGCATTTTATGTTTGCACTTGACAAAAGTATTACATCCTGAGTGAACATTAAGAGAAGTTTGAAGTTTGAAGATGGATCAGTCCCAAAATGAAACAGTTTGAAGATGAAACAGTACAAAGATGGAACAGTACGAAGATGGAACAGTTTGAAGATGAAACAGTACAAAGATGGAGCAGTTTGAAAGAGTTTGAAGATGGCGAAGCACATAGCCATGAATGATCGCAGATGCGAGACTAAATGTTCCTCAAATACAGATATTTACCTGTTAGCAGCGCCACTCTTGTCTGGCACCTTGCCAAGGACACTCACGCGCGCACATCCTTAACACCCTTCCTACTGCACCTCTTAACCTCGTACGCCCCCTCCCCCCACGTCCCTCCACCTCCAGCTCAGAAGCTCACGGAACTGAAAGTACATGCAAATGCATGATCGGTTTTTTTTTTCTTTTAAGCTTCACACTAAATATGCTTCCCGAAGATGTGCATCTTATGTGTTCATAAGTGCCAGCCGAACTGGAATGTGTCCCCGAAAAATAGCACAAAGAGGGGAAGACATAATAAACAATAAAGCTGGGAGAAAAACACAACACACAAAACAACAATTCTTTAATCGTTACAGCAGTCGAACGCGTACGATCTTTCCGCATGCCTTCTCTAACACACAGCGACGCCATTAGGAGCGACGCGCACAAATACATGTCTGTTGGAGAAGCCCGTTTGGGATCCTTAATCAAGAGTCGCTTGGGGTTCGAGGATAGTGAAGAATGTTAAATCTGGTTGTTGTTGGTTTTCTTCCTGGAACTGCACCGTCGCATATATGTTAGGTGCTAGCAAAGCCTGCCTCATCTCCACATCATCTCTTGGACATTTTTAAAAAACATTTTAGTAAAATTCTGATTACTTTTGAACAAGAAGTTGTAAATGTCTGACAATGACACTTGCAATCTAAATTAATGGAAAAATAAATGTAATTATTATTAGTACTAATAGTAGTAGTTATTCACAACTTCTGTTGACTGTCGGTTGTAAACCAAGGTCTCGGAATCTGATCAAGATTCTGGAAGATCCAGAGTTTTACTGAAGATATGGCACTTCTGAGGAGCGCTGCTTTTAGTGGTGGGGCGAGGCTGTGGTTTTTTTCCAGGTAGTTTATTTAGATAGACTTCCAACTCAGATGTTATGTTCCCCCAAGGTTTCTATCACTACAGTTTTTACTTCTTCTTCTACATTCTCTGAATGTCTAATATGAGATCTTGGTATTTTTCCATTTTTTCTCTATCATTTGTTTTTGTTTCTATCATTTGGTATAGCGACATAGATGATTCAGCTGTTCTATTAGACTTACTGAGAACTACAATGTCTGGTCGTCGTACTGAAATCATTCGATCTTTTCTTATTTCGAAGTCCCAAAAGTATTTTGACCTTTTCTGTCTCGATGACTGCTTCCGGTTGGTACATTCATGCTCTTTCTGGGATTTTTATTTCATAGTTCTCACATAGCTTTATATGTATGATTTTGACAACTTCGTTGTCTCTGTTGGTGTTTTCTAGGATTTTTACTTCATAGTTCTCACATAGCTTTATATGTATGATTTTGACAACTTCGTTGTCTCTTTTGGTGTTTTCTGCTCGTAGAAACTGATATCCAGATAGTAATTGCTCTTATATTTCATCCATGTTTGTGCAGAGTCTGCAGTTGGAATCATTTAGGATTTCAATGATTTTTGTTTTGCGATTTCGTTTTAATGCTTGATTTTGAGCAGCGGTTATGGGTGTTTATTTATTTATAATATAAATTACAAAAACTCTAGTACAAATACGAATATATATTTATTAATATACATGTTGTGGTGGAGTAAATTTGCCTCTCCTTATTTTAAAAATTAATTGTTATATAAATTGTTAAATTGTCAAAGTGACTCGATGTTGGGCACTCCTTATTATGGTACTTTTTGTAAGTGTCAGAGTTGGAGTAAACAACTTGGGTTGAGAATATGCTACAAATTGCTGACGCAATCCAAATAAATCCCAACTGGGTAAATAGTTTTTCTGACTAATAGTCTCTAATAGTCTCATTGTTTATAACAAAGTCATCCAATGGGAATGGACCAGAAATTTCTTTGTTGATGAAGTACTTTATTTTAATCACTTTGAATTTGAACACAACTCGAGTCTGGTCATAATGGTGATCGTTAACTTATGGTAATTTAACTGACAGATAAAGAATGGACTTAGAAAATTTCATACACGTTTGCTATTGATAAATGTTTTGAATTAGAGAATGTTTATGTAATTGAACAATTATTTCTATGTTTATTAATTTGACTATGTTGTACATTATATTTGTGAATTTTGATCGATATTGTATTTCTTATGTTGTGTGTGTATCAGAATAACAAAATTGTTGCAGGATTTTGTAAGTTGAGAATGTTTGTAAGAGAAAATAGTTTATAGATGAAATATGCCTGAAATTTAGTGCTGCATTCATTTGACTTTTGAAGAGAAAGCACACCATTTTACTTTCGCCCCAGGCAGCTCTCGCTAATGTACTTGCTTGGTCACGTTGGTGTGTGAATCCAGCCTTGTCGTCAACTTATCAGTAAAGCATGATGATGTAAGTTGATCTCTGTGAATTCCGTTCGAGAGCCAATACAGCAGAAATGGTACTTGAGTTTGGTCTTGAGAATTCAAGATTGTTTTGAATGTGCCTCATGGTGTGTTGAGTACTAAACACTAAAAATTCGAGACATTCCTTCTTGATAGCATGTGAAATTCAGGACATGTCTCTACTCTACGGTGTGCTTTGTGAGCTCATTGAAGATTGTGGAACAGTGCCTATAAGGGACATATGAGGCCATCACCTGAATAAGAAAGACACTGACTTGTTGCAAACTGCGTGATTGGGAACACGTGCCAGTGAGAGCCGCCATCTTTGAAAAAGTTATATGCTTTTGATTTTCATTATTTCTCTGAAACTCCACTCTCATTTCTGTGATGATATCTGTGAACTTGATTATATATGTATTTTAATCTGACTGCTAATATCTATTGTAAGATAAAGTAAACAATTGTCCAACAATAAGTGACATTGTTGTAAAGTGATGTAAATATCAATGCTCTTTTGATTATATTCAATGTTGTATATTCGATTGTTGATTTAATAAATTTATTGTTAAATTTATTGACCTTCTTTCATATATTGATAACAATATGTTGGAGTGATAGTGGTGGAGGGGAGGGCTCACTAAATATAGATTAAAGACGGATTTGCCTTCTCTTTGGTAAGAAGTTTTCCACCTACAGAATTATTGTGTGATGGTAAATGTTTGTCTTTAATAGTTGTCGAAGAGAGAAAACGTTTACAACGCCCGCATATCCGCCAATTGATAAAGATGAGTGGTGTCTTCTGAACAATTATTAATAACATAAATTAAGATTCTCAATACTTGAAATTAGTTATGGATGATTAATAATAATAATCATGGCCGATAACTAAGGTGGCGTTTAGCGTCACACATGTATTTACTGACACTCTACAGAAATGAGTTTTTAGAAAGTTGTTTCGAATACATCTACCTGGACTATGTGAGATACAAGGTTTAAATGGAGGATGCGGGTATTGCCAAGCTTATGTGAAATCCAAGATATTTTTAATGGAGGATATGGACGCATCTGTATTGTAAGTGGTTAAACAATTTCACTCCAACAAATATCATGTATTTCAGTATGTTTATTGTTCCTGGTATAATTTTTGTTTAAAATTCCACAGAACTAGAATTTTTCAGTTTTGATATTCTGTCCTCTCTCTCTCTCTCTTGTTGTTTGTAACGCGCACCTCACCTTACAAATATATTCCATTCATGGACGCTTGATTAGAATGACTGTATATACACACTAACTGACACACAAACATTTATAACTGGACTTGGCAGGTGGTATCAAGGTTTCATAATGCGGAACTGATATGAAATAAAACATAGAATTGTCTCCCCTTCTTTATCAAGCGGTCATCTTACATCACTAAGGCGTGGAGAAAAAAAAATCCACATAAATAAAGCTTCGGAGCGGCGCCAACAGTAAATTTTACTCTCTTACAGGTGGCAGCAGAGTTGTACTTCAAAATTACCCTTTAAGCAGTATAAAGAATCTAGAATTTCAAATTAATCCTTTCTTCCTGTAATAGGAATGAATGTGGAAACACACCAACTGTAGGCGATTTTAATAATTTGATAGTTACATCACAGGCGATTTAATCTCTGTCGACCGTCAATATTGCGACAAAAATCCGCAAAGGTAAAGTATAAATGAGCACCCAATCACTTTTTCTTAGTGTATAACCAATATTTTACGTAATTCTTAAAATGTATTACCTATTTTTACATTTTCTTCGTTAGACTTGAATTCGCGGTGCCAGATCTATAGCTAGATAGTTTCTGGAAATGAATCTAAAATGTTTGTTTACAATACTTTTTAAGACTATTCTCTGATAATAAAGCTTTCTTACTCTTATGGAATGAGTTCTACAGCTAGGTGCGTGTTTTAACTAAATAGATGCGATATACAGTCATTTAGGTAACGAGTGTATCCCCTTGGGTGGAAATCAGCTTATGTGACTATGAGAGCAATTGCAAGACAGTTTGGGCGAGTGCCATCAAACCACACATTCCTACACCTTCCTAGAACATTCAAGTCGACTGTGGAATTGACACACACATCTCTTGCCCAGTAAACACATGCAGTTATTGCAGTCTTTGGTAATATCAGTAATTTTCAGCTTAAGAAAGAACGGTTTGTACTCTTTCTGGTAATTCAACCACAAACATACTTTTAAAATTAAGTTGAGATTAAATAAATAAATGTTTCAGTTTGATGCTTTGTAGAAATTATTTTGTAAGTGTAGGGGTTGTAAAGTTGTCTACTTAGAGCTAAAAGAAAAATGATCAAACTACAAACCATTAGCATCTGTACAAGATACATCTGATTAAAAAGAAAAAAAAAATAAACGCCCACCTCCTTTCCACATGTTAGAAGATATCAATTTAATGTTTGTTGGCAGGTGAGGAAGAGGGAAACGTTACAAAGTCCTCTGTGTGTGTTAAAATTATACATCTATACGGAATAAAGCCTTCAATGATACATCTATCCGGAATAAAGCCTTCAATGATACATCTATACGGAATAAAGCCTTCAATGATACATCTATCCGGAATAAAGCCTTCAATGATACATCTATACGGAATAAAGCCTTCAATGATACATCTATACGGAATAAAGCCTTCAATGATACATCTATACGGAATAAAGCCTTCAATGATACATCTATACGGAATAAAGCCTTCAATGATACATCTATACGGAATAAAGCCTTCAATGATACATCTATACGGAATAAAGCCTGAGGAAACATTCAAGTCGGATGCTAACGATTGATGTAAGGACAATAAATCTTTTATGCCGACCTTAATTCTTCTTGTCTACCAATATACCTGGCTATCTCTCCATCTGTTTATCTGTGTATCTAATTATCTATCTACTTATGCCTCTCTATCTTTTTGTGTATCCACTCATCCGATCCATCTGTTTTCAATCTATAATATATAGATAAACTAAAATGGTGTCGTTATTTTCGTGAAAGATGTTCATTCGAATGTCTACAGTATGTAGATAGCGAGCCTTATTTAGCACAAATTTATTTGAAATATTTCCTGCACGCATTAAAGACTGACTGTGGAAAAGTCACGTCACTGCACGTGCATGCCATACGATAAATTCATCGCGAAGGGCACATCCAAAAAGCCACTCAGCTACAGGCCTAACTCAGTGACGTCACACGACCTTTCCCGGTAACAAAGACCCAAAGTAAGCGTTTACTTGTCAAGGTATTTAAGACGAAGCCATGAAGTTCCGAACTATTTCTATCGCCGAAAGAAAAACTATAAGCGAAATAAAATGAAAGAAACACAACTCTGAAATGGATATTAGCCAAGGGAAATAAATCGAGAAAATACCAATGTGATGAAGTGCATTGACCTATATAAAAGCCTTAGGAGTTGCACGAGCAGATTTTCTCTCGATTGTAAAGGTCAAGCGCTGTTGAATTCTTGATTTTTCAATCTGACCAATGGGCTGATTAGATACGTGATTTATTTCATTTCATTTTATCGGTTCCTTATAAAATATTATGAAGGAAAAAAGACACGCGAGCGTGCACGCACGCACACACACGAATAAAAGCACCTGATTGGTAGCGACGAAGTGCTGAACTATGCTAACATATTGATTAGACATTTTTTAAAACAAAAACACAAAAATTAAACGACGAGAAAAAAGCATTGCTATGATTTCAAAGTACCATAACTAAGGACAGCCCGCAAAAGCATCCCTTTTTATTTTCACTCTGGAGGAAAACCAAAAAGCAAGCAAGAAAACCATTTATCAAAGTCATGTTCTTAGGAAATCCAGTGTGTCATTATATCGTTATGAATCAACAGCCGCAATCAGCAGTGGTTTCCGGAATAACACTGCAAATAATCTCAGACCATCTAAACTTAAGTTAGAATTAAAAACAAACACACATACATACACAAACAAACAAACAAACAAACAAACAAACACACACACACACACACACACACACACACACACACACACACACACACACAAACTCACATTCTGCAGCTGTAAATCAAACAGACGGACACACAATTTTTTTCACTTTAATTATTAGACAGTTACGTCCGTTACTGTGCCATCCATTCTTCTCACGAGAACACCCCCAGATTTATTATGTCAGTTCAACACAAGAACACCCCCAGATTTATTATGTCAGTTCGACACGAGAACACCCCCAGATTTATTATGTCAGTTCGACACGAGAACACACCCAGATTTATTATGTCAGTTCAACACAAGAACACCCCCAGATTTATTATGTCAGTTCGACACGAGAACACACCCAGATTTATTATGTCAGTTCAACACGAGAACACAACCAGATTTATTATGTCAGTTCAACACAAGAACGCACCCAGATTTTTTATGCCAGTTCAACACAAGAACGCACCCAGATTTTTTATGCCAGTTCACCACAAGAATACACTTAGATTTTTTAATGCCAGTTCAACACAGGATCGCTGGACCATCTGTTCACAATCACAAGCCTTCTTAGTCCATCAATTACCTCAGCAACTAGTTCAAGATTGCAAGACCGGATCTATGGTAGAACACGAGTCCCCAGTCGCCTCATCTTAGACTGTAGCCTGTCACCTACCTACCCTCATCCAACAATCCTACGTAACGCACTCTGTATCATCAAGCTGTCTCTCAACAAAGCCTCTATCCAGGGTAAGAACAATCATTACATAATTATATTCTAACCGTTTAGAGAGCAAGGAATGGTACACTAGCTGACTTCTCAATGTTTGCGCTCAAAGGAGCAAGTGGATTGTAAAGACATTTTACATTATACTCAGTGTGCGTATACTGTGTCGACCGTGCCCATTGTTCAGCGTACTGTGTCAAGTGTTCATGGTGCAAATGGTACTAATCTTCTCTTTGATTCATCACTAGTTTATCTGGAGACTCCCCCTTCATTACATCACTATCGTTACCTATTTAGGCATGACTGAGGGGAGAGGATGAAGGTGGGGAGAGAGAGGACGAGAGCCATCTTCCTCTTTATCGTGTCGAAGTCTACGCAGTTCAAGTGGCACACAATTCCAACATTCATGTTCCATTCAATCACCTCTTCGTCGCACTTGGCCGGTATGAAGCTTTCGGCACTGAGCTAAAACCATTTACCGCCTCTTTGTCCGATAAAAGATTTCTTCGGGGATGAATTCCAAGGTGAACCAAAATAGCACGCACATTAAGTATGATTAGCACGTGGAAATATGTGAAGAGTTTAAAGGAAGCGTGGAGCTGGTGAAGTTGAGGCGTAGTGTGGGGTGAGAGGTGGAAGGGGGGGGGGGGGCGTTATCCCTGACTAGCTCATCCGAGTGCTGAATTCGTGATAACAGAAGATTGCACGTGTTGCGGTGTGATAAATGGGGCTCAAGGCCTTATCGCGCGAGAAAACCTCTTGCAGGTCGAAATTAATTTTATCTGGGATATGGCGCAAGGAAACAAGAGCGGTGTTGGAGACGATTAGACAGATTTTCTTGCTACTAACACATTAGTGAGTTTGGGTGTTTATTTATAAAACGATGTAACAAATGACGATTAGACAGATTTTCTTGCTACTAACACATTAGTGAGTTTGGGTGTTTATTTATAAAACGATGTAACAAATGACGATTAGACAGATTTTCTTGCTACTAACACATTAGTGAGTTTGGGTGTTTATTTATAAAACGATGTAACAAATGACGATTAGACAGATTTTCTTGCTACTAACACATTAGTGAGTTTGGGTGTTTATTTATAAAACGATGTAACAAATGACGATTAGACAGATTTTCTTGCTACTAACACATTAGTGAGTTTGGGTGTTTATTTATAAAACGATGTAACAAATGACGATTAGACAGATTTTCTTGCTACTAACACATTAGTGAGTTTGGGTGTTTATTTATAAAACGATGTAACAAATGACGATTAGACAGATTTTCTTGCTACTAACACATTAGTGAGTTTGGGTGTTTATTTATAAAACGATGTAACAAATGACGATTAGACAGATTTTCTTGCTACTAACACATTAGTGAGTTTGGGTGTTTATTTATAAAACGATGTAACAAATGACGATTAGACAGATTTTCTTGCTACTAACACATTAGTGAGTTTGGGTGTTTATTTATAAAACGATGTAACAAATGACGATTAGACAGATTTTCTTGCTACTAACACATTAGTGAGTTTGGGTGTTTATTTATAAAACGATGTAACAAATGACGATTAGACAGATTTTCTTGCTACTAACACATTAGTGAGTTTGGGTGTTTATTTATAAAACGATGTAACAAATGACGATTAGACAGATTTTCTTGCTACTAACACATTAGTGAGTTTGGGTGTTTATTTATAAAACGATGTAACAAATGACGATTAGACAGATTTTCTTGCTACTAACACATTAGTGAGTTTGGGTGTTTATTTATAAAACGATGTAACAAATGACGATTAGACAGATTTTCTTGCTACTAACACATTAGTGAGTTTGGGTGTTTATTTATAAAACGATGTAACAAATGACGACTAGACAGTTTTGCTTGCTACAAACACATTAGTGGAGTTTGGGTGTTTAATCATAATATGTTTATTCATAAAACATTGTGACAAATGACGACAGATAGTTTTGTCTGCTACTAACGTTAGTGGAGGTTGGGTGTTTATTTATAAAACATTATTAAAAAATGACGATTATACAGATTTGCTTCCTACTAACACGTTTGCGGAGGTTGGGTGTTTATTTATAAAACTTGTAACAAATGACGATTATACAGATTTGCTTTCTACTAACACGTTTGAGGAGGTTGGGTGTTTATTATAAAACGTTGTAACAAATGACGACTAGACAATGACACACGTCGGTGGAGGTTGGGTGTTTATTATAAAACGTTGTAACAAATGACGACTAGACAAACTTGAAACTAAAACGGTTAGCGGAGCTTTTGTGCTTATTTACAAAACGTTGCAAAACTGACTAATTGGTCGATTTGTTTACTTAACATCGTACAAGTCATTAAAATACTACTATTTATAGCTAAAGGATCTTAATTATTTTAATGCAGATTTAAATCGTTTTCAAAATTAAACGTAGAGGAAGAGACAGACAGACAGAAACACACATTGATAAAAAGACAGAGGAACGCAGCATCTGAATGCAGGCAGTTTATAATTTGAAGAAAACTATAACAAATTTCTGATAAATATCTTACCATTACCAAGATTTACGACATTTTCCCTGACCGAGCCTGTGGTGTTATAATAAGTTAGAAAAACCTACAGATTAGACTTATCTTTAGACTCTGTGTTGCATTCAGTGGAACGCCGACAATTTAAAGTAACAGATGAACTAAGATTGATTAGTTTCGTCTTAACGTTCCCTCACCTGGTTTCACAGGTGATTAAGGAACTAATGAATACTACATTCACGACTGGACCCGCTTCCAACTTTTATAACGCAGGGTGAACTTCAAGTAGGCTAACTCGTAGCTCTGCACAGAGCTCCGCAATAAATACGCAAGCAAATCGAATGGCTGCTTGCAGAAAATTTACCATCCGAGACGGACATGTTGCGCTATCACCGGAAGCATGAATACGGGGAGATCTCATTTTTCTTCCCCTCGTTTTTCACACGTAAAAATTTCTGGAGACCAAAGTAAGAGACTTAATCACCAGGCGTCTTTAGGTTATGTGTACTTATCGGGAAAGGGTGTGGTTTCTTTATGGGAGTGGGGAGATGGTTCAAATGATAGTGCAGTGGTTCCCAACTTGCTCGGTTCACGGCGCCCTTATTCTATCAGGATTTTTTTCACGGCGCCCGAAATCTGAAAACACCTTGCAATTACATTTATCTTAGTACGGCTAGGTACGAGGTGCGCATTTTGGAAAACGATGACCTAGTGTAAGGGGTTATAGTCACAAGTATTCATTTTTACAATTTATTTCATGTTGTTAGGTGAATTTACTGAGGAAATGAAAACAAAGTACTGGATTGGCCCACTTTGCAAGAATCGTTATATGTTACAGGTTTCACAGTTGCACGCAGATTTCGCTGATGTTGCAGACAAAAATCAAGAGCTGACGAAGGCTGTAGGTACTAGAAAGGGGAAGAATAGTAAATTACGTAGAGAGGGGGAAAATGAATGATTTGGGGTTGGTCTTATAGGCGTATATGCATACCAATGAACCAGTAAAAATACCAAGTAAAGTAATAGCACACTAGTAGACCAGTAAACATACCAATGAACCAGTAAAAATACCAAGTAAAGTAATAGCTCACTAGTAGACCAGTAAACATACCAGTGAACCAGTAAAAATACCAAGTAAAGTAATAGCACACTAGTAGACCAGTAAACATACCAGTGAACAAGTAAAATATCTATGGGCCAATAATATATTAATGATTCAGTCCACATATTAAAAAGACAATAACAAACCCATGAACCATATCAACATCTATAATCTAGTACACAGAGCCATGAACAAGTAGTGCATCAATGAACCAGAACACATACACCAGTGAATCAGTACACATCCCTATAAACCAGAATAATTATCAATGTACTAGAACTGCTATCTAACAATTAGAACACTTATCAATGAAACATAATATTTTATAATATAATATAATGCTAATACAGCCACCAGTCGTTCTGCTATTGTGGATTTCTGTTTTAATATAAATGGTTATTTTTATCTATGTTGTATGCCATCCATCTATCTATCTATCTATCTATCTATCTATCTATCTATCTATCTATCTATCTATCTATCTATCTATCAATCCAGACAGACAGACAGACATACGTACAAACATATACATCTTTAAATAGATTTTCAAATTATCCTAAAATACACGTAGTCTTAAAAATTGATTTATAATAGGAACTCAGTTTGATTGTGAAATACATGTATATCATATCGAGAAAATATTTTACAGGGTACAATAGTTATTAAAATAAAATCCTATTTCAGATTGGAAACAGAATATGAAATGTATCTTGTAAAATGAAACAACCTGAAATGTATACTATAATACAACTTCCAACATAATTTTGAAAAGGACTTTAACAAATAGCCTTAGACAAGTCTACAACTTGAAACAACCATCCAATAGAAAAGATCAGACTATAAGCATACCTAAATAGAACTCTGGCATATATTTCTTTCAAATATCTTTAATGCAGTAAAATTTCACAATTTTTAAAAAATACATTAGTGCAGTTTGTAAAGCTGCACCAGTGTTGAATAACCGTATTACTGACGACAAAGTGAAATTGTAGATTTAAAAAAAAATTATTACCTGAAAAATCTAACGAGTAAGCCACATTTTAAAAATATTTCTTAAGTTACGCACCGTCTGATTGCATGCATCTCGTCTGGAATCCAAAACTTCTTTGGTTTATGGGCTCCCGACTCAAAGCAAACAGTTCGAGTGCCAGATAGTCTAACGGTCAGCAGAAATTCAAACAGCGCCTGATACATGCCAGACGCACGGTAAAACGAAGAAAACGGCTTCTCGGTTCAGTCTGGCAGCAAAGACCAGAGTAATATCATCTGGCATGATCTACCGCAAGTTTAGCATGACTGGCTCGCTAGGACCGTTTTTATCCCTTGCTTCTAGCAGACAACTTGATACAGATGTCGATAAAATAGAATTTTTCCTTTCTACCCTGTTTCACTCTGCCCCTGTCTTTTTTTTTTTTAATCCTCCCCCCCCCCCCCTTATTTTTAATGCCTGTCGCACTTTATTTCTGTCTGTCTTTGTGTAAATATTTCTCTTTATGTGTACGTCTGTATTTCTCTTTGTCTCTTTTCGACTCTCTCTCTCTCTCTCTCTCTCTCTCTCTCTCTCTCTCTCTCTCTCTCTCTCTCTCTCTCTCTCTCTCTCTCTCTCTCTCTGCGTCTAATCTTTGTGTTGTGTATGTCGCTTTCTGTGTCTCCTGTTTTCCCTCGTGTCTGCCTGGGTCTCTCTGTACCTCTTTCTTTTTGCGTCTGTCTGTCTGTCTATGTGCCTCTCTCTATTTCCTCCCTTTCTTAATGTTTTATCGCTAGTGCTGGCATCTGTGCAGTATACATAATAGAGTCCACTTTAACGACAGGGTATAGAAATACTTTGCATTCTTTGAAATAACTTAAATTTCCAGATGTAACAATTACGGTTCAGTAAATTCGAAATCTCCCATTGGCTCCAATAAAATAACAAATATTTCTCGGACTGGACAAAAAAAAAAAACATGGGTCAGAGTTACTGGAACGTTTTGCGATATTTAAAATTTCTTGTTTGTTTGGCACTCTCTTCCCCTAAAATTCAGATGTAAGTGAATATAATGTGTAGAGTCACTCATGCTATAGTCATACCCGAACACTCTGATGCAACAAAAGTATACTATACAAATATTATTATATAAAGGTGACTCTCTCTCTCTCTCTCTTAATATATATATATAAAGCACAGTGATAAATATACTCGTGCCGTGAGAAATAGACTACATAACGAGCCAAAATATTATATTTCACTTAAACAAAATACATGCTGAAGGAAACACTTTTAAGCATGTAAGACAGCCTGATAATTTTAGTGTTCATTTGAGTACGTCATCAATAAAACGGTCTGATAACTAAGTGTTCATTTGAGTACGTCAACAATGAAACAGTCTGATAACTAAGTGTTCATTTGAATACGTCAACAAAACAAGTTCCTTTAAAGTCGCCTATTTATTCTTGAGTAAATTAGCATAAGAACTGTTAATTTTAGTACATCATTAAACAAGCTCACTTAAAACTAGTCTGTATTTTTCACGTGTAAACCAGCTCGAAAACTGTATTTTGATTTCTTTTTCTGAGTGCTTCAAGAAGCGAGTTGAATGAAAGTACTCTAATCATTTCGTATGTAAATCAACCTGAAAACTGTTCATCAGGGTACATCACGAAGCAAATCACTTGAAAGTACTCTATACATTTCATTTGTAAATAGCCTGAAAATTGTTCATTTGAGTACGTCACGAAACACTAAGGACGCTGGAGTGTGACTGTGCACCTCTGCCACCAACCTCCATAATAGGAAAGTACGTGTGACCCTAGATTACTCAGCATAAAACGCTCTTGCTTGAGCGCACCACGAGACAACAGAGAGAGTCACTATCAAGTACATCTCCAAGAAATATTCTAATTCAAGTATACCACCAGACACCTGATCTGAAATCTGTTTGTCATTATGTCACTCTCAAGTATATCAGCCAGAATGATTCTAATTTTAGTGCCGCCACCAGACACCAGATCTGCAGTGTATTTGTCACTCTCAAGTAGATTAGCCAGAAAGATCCTAATTTTACTACCAACACCAGACACCAGGTGTGCAGTGTATTTGTCACTAGCCAGAAAGATTCTAATTTTACTACCACCACCAGACACCAGGTGTGCAGTGTTATTTGTCATTATGCCACTCTCAAGTACATCAGCCAGAAAGACCCTACTTCTTGTACACCGAACATCAGGTCTGCAATGTCCTTCGCACAAAGTCATTATACAGTGCATCAGCCAGAAAGTTTCTAATACACTTCTTGACATCAGGCGTATAATTTACCTCTGACCTCTGCTACCATCCTCCTTGCTCAGCGACGCCCAAAGTTAAAGATAAGGATTGATATCTCGGGATGCCATAAAAAAAAGAAATAAACTCTTGCATCCATATCTCATTCAAGCCTGTCTGAAGAAAGTATTTTAAAGGATAGAGAATTTGAGAGGGTGGGGGGTGAGTAAGTGTCGCAGTTAGAAGGAGATATACAGAGTGAGTGGTAATGATTTTATACATCGGCTTGCTACACATATATGGGTCACAGATTACCAGACAACGTGAGTGGTATAGATGGTACACCTTACCTTAGTAAAGAAAAAATAGATTACCAGACAACATGTGTGGTAAAAAAACCACGATTCCTTGGTAAATAAAAGTGGGTCATATTTACAAGACAACGTGAGGTGAATAAAAGTGGGTCATGTAGGATTACCAGACAACGTGAGTGGTATGGAGGGGTACACGTTAACTTGGTAAATAAAAGTGGGTCATGTAGGATTACCAGACAACGTGTTTATAACACTTTACCTTGGTAAATAAAAGTAAGTCATATTGGATTACCAGTCAACATGATAGGTATGGAGTGGTACACGTTACCTTGGTAAAAGAAAATGTCACATTAAATAACCAGAAAAAGTGAATGGTATAAAGTGGTACACACTAATTTAGTAAAGTAAAGTGGATCACATAAGCTTAGAAGATACTGTGAACGATATATACAGTGGTACACGTCAGTTTGCTAAAGTAAAAAGGTCCATTAGAAATGTGCTAAGGGTTAAAATGAGAAATCTGAAGGGGTTAGGGTTGTTCCTATTGAGACAATAACATACATATTTGATAAATGTCAGTACAAATTCAAGAAAGTGCGCCGGTACAAGAGTGCTGATTGGCTATGCAGACTGCGTGCTTAGGAGGACGACAATCACTAGGAATATATTATGTATAGGGAGATAAAGCGATGAATTTCAAAGTTAATTTCAATTACCCGTTCTCTCTCTCTCTCTCTCTCTCTCTCTCTCTCTCTCTCTCTCTCTCTCTCTCTCTCTCTCTCTCTCTCTCTCTCTCCATCTCCTTCATATATACATAGTGTATCAAAAGTCATACATCATAGATAATTAATTATATTTTTATTTCTTGTTCCAGATTGATTTACTATGGCTTATGAATGAACTAAAGAAGAAAGAGCAGACATTGTTCCAGATTGATATACTAATATAAATGACGTAACGAAAATAAATAAACAATGTTCTCATTTACGAAAAGACCGGATGCCTGATATCGGTAAATTGCTGAAGAGTTTAATGCCAAAAATCACGACAGCCCCAAATTGATCATAAAATTATTTGGTAGATTGTTAGATCGTTTCAAGGAAGCCATCATTAGAAATTGCGAACATCAGAAAAAAATTGTTACTTAGGAATATTTAAAGGTCATGCATACTAGTAAGAAAGTGTTTAAAAGAAAATGGCAGCCAATTGGAACACTTCATTTAATTCATCTAATAAATTGCCTATGACATTTGACATACCCTGCATATATAATCACTAAAATTAAAGAGTGAAGATAAACATACACAAGAAGAGATCAACATGTACAGGAGAAACGCCACACATTCCTTGGTTAATTACACCCAGCCGTTCTAATTAGCACCGTTTTGTGTGTGTTCGAATCCATATTGCCACAACGCAACAGTCCTGACCCTCTCTACGGAGAAACCGCGATAACGAGGTATATGTACTAATATTTCGCACTTCGCATGCGGGCTGAGCTTCGTGCGTTATTTAGCTCTGTGGCACTTCCAATTAGCAATGCTTCTAGTGACGTCACCTCGAGATAGCGAAACGGGTTGTCTACAAAGATGGAGCGAATGTCCCCCATGTAAATGTCGCGAAACGACAGTAACTTGAATGTGGAATGACAAATTGGACAAGAATCGGAAGGTGTGGAATGTTTTTATAGGAATGCGCGCGCGCGCGCGCGTGTGTGTGTGTGTGTGTGTGTGTGTGCTGTTAAGTGCTTGCTTTGCCCAGACTTAAATGGCACTTGTGGCATGGTCTCACGTCGCTTGCATGCGTAATAACGGCATTGCCCTCTTAAATGTTTAAATTCACTTGTGTCTAGCACATGTCGCCGCAATTCTTTCAGCCAACTTTTTGCCAAAAGTCGGTGCTACTACTATTCTGAGTCCAGAAATAACTAGGTCAAACAACAGTGACTGTTTTCCTTCGGTAATACGGATTTTGTTCCAGTCAATGGTGTATACATTTTTGCAGATCTCCCACCCCCCTCCCACTCCAAAGGACAAAAAAAGAAGAAAAAAGACCGAACCTCATCTCATTTACGAACTAAATTTGTCGTATTTGTTGTGAGCCGTGGAGCCATGCTCTGAATAGTCCATTTGATGTTAGTTAATTAGGTAATTCTTTACCCTGGGAGTAAGGGTCAACCATCCTAGAAATAGGGTTTAGATTCATATTGTTTTTAGTGTAAGGTGAAACTAGAGCATATAATACTATCTTTGTAAAAAAAAAAAAAAAAATGCTGCACAATTGTGTGGGCTATGAGATCATAATTAAAAATGTTAAAGGTTTTAGATTCAGACTGCTTTTAGTGTAAGGTGAAATATTCTGTTTCCAATCTCATTCAGGATTTTATTTTAATAACTATTGTACCCTGTAGTGTAAAGTATTTTCTCGATATGATATTTAACAAATAGCCTTAGACAAGTCTACAACTTGAAACAACCATCCAATAGAAAAGATCAGACTATAAGCATACCTAAATAGAACTCTGGCATACATTTCTTCCAAATATCTTTATGTAGTAAAATTTCACAATTTTTAAAAAATACATTAGTGCAGTTTGTAAAGCTGCACCAGAGTTGAATAACCGTATTACTGACGACAAAGTGAAATTGTAGATTTTTAAAAAAATTATTACCTGAAAAATATAACGAGTAAGTCACATTTAAAAAATATTTCTAAACTTTGAATTACAGCTGACCCGGCAGACCAGCGCACCTGACTTTAGAGGGCTCAGGACATGGGCTCCCGGCCCCTAAGAGAAGCATAAATCATATGAACTCTACTGTCATTATTTCTCTTCTCCTGATAGGAAAATACAATGTATACAATCAAGTTAGTATTATATAAATGAACTCTGGGTTAAGATTATTCCTTCATCTCTACGTTAGAGTAGATATAAAATAGTGTTTAGGAATTTCAGTTTGAGCATTGAAATTAAATGAATGATTTCAGTTTTAGTTAGTCTAAATTTCCAATATGAAAGCTATAGCAGCTCCAAGTAAGGCTACATTAGGATTGCAAGTCCAAATCAACAACATTATATTTACTTTAATAAATAAATAAACATTCTGCAAATGTTTAAAAGGTATTGCAACATATAGTTTACACTTATTTACAAAATAAGTGCGCAGATTTACCCCATAGTGAAAATCGTATATACCAAGCTATCGACACTTAATGAAGAGTTTGCATTTTCTGTTTACAGGGAAGTAAATGCACGACCTTGCCATTCATTGTAAACCATTTAATCGCTGCTCTCATTCAGTGACACACCAGACGGACACTGTCTATAGAAAGACAGTCACCAGACGGACATCATACTGGAATGTTAATTGCGTAATGGATATGTAAACAGTACTCTAACAGCTAGTGTGTGTCTGCAAGTATGATTAGAGGGACAGACAGATATGTGTGAATGTATATATAATATGTGAATGTGTGTTTGTACATACTAATGCAAAAATTATTTTATGCTGTCAAAACTGCTGACTTCAATATTCGGTACTGAAAATTGTAAAATATTCTTCTTTTTGTAAATTTAAACACCCATCTCTGCACTACTAAAACACTAATCTTTCTCCAAGATTAATTAACAACAACACAACCATTTTCAATCTGCCATCAGCTTCAACCGTCGCTGTATTGCTTTACAAAAATAATAAAGTAACGAAATAAAAGTTACCTATCCAAAACAAAACAGACAAGCAAAACTCAATCAAACAAGAAAAGCAAAAAAAAAAAAAGAACCAACAAAAAAAATCCTCTAAATACCAAGTAATAAAATCAAAGATAACAGTTTGAAAGCAACCCACTTACCCCTGGGAAAGCATGATTAAAGCCCAAAGCAGTAATATCCACTGAGCAACTTGAAGAAACCGAGCTATTTCTTTTATATCCCCTCTCAAATTTGAAGACAATTATGCAATTTAATCTAGTACACTATTTTTGCACAAATGAAAAAAATTAAAATGTTCATTTAAGAAGTTAAAACTAAATCAAACTCGCACACACATACACATAAACATAAAACAAAAAAAGCAACTGACTTTTGAATTTGTGCGTGCTTTATACCACAAGCTAACGCGATTCGATAAAAATCATTCCTACCGAAAACAAAAACAGAAAATAGCATTTCCTTGTCATCAGCATTACCGTGTCAAAGAAAATGCGATCGTTAATTTCGCGCTTCGTGACACCGTAACTAAGACGTCCATCCACCCGCGGAGGTGTAGACTTGCGTATTAGAATTATTCGCAGTTCAGATCTGCGACATGACTCGCACAAAACAGAGACTGCTTGCGTTTCCTGAACCAAGATTCCTCATGATTCCGCACCTCATTTTCGAGACTGACACCGGTGACAAGGGTATGACGTCCGTGAAAGTCATAGCCCCCGCTACGTAGTTCTTGACGGCGCGTGACGTCATTTCGTGAGATACCCAGTGGGTAAATAATTTTCCTTGCCTAGGCAATTAGTTGTGGCGGCGGTGCGTTAAGTTGGAACTTGTAAACTTTTTCTGCCATCGTGTTTTAATTGCGCTTGGCCCTTCCGCATCCATTTTGTCGTTGCTGTAAACGCTGGTGTCGAAGACAGTGGTCGAATGTAGCTGCTGTTTTTCTAAAGATCCACGCGGCCGAAATATAAAAGAGATCACGACCTATTCAACAATCCGCAAGAAAAGTTTTATGTTCTAAAAGGAATGTTCTTTCCCCCCAAATAAACAATTCAAGAGAAAAGAAACAAGTTCGACACTCACTTTTGAATTTGATGTAGAATGTTTGAAATTTCATTTGAAATCTCATTCCTGTCAACAGCACAGATCTCAACCATTACTCAATCGGTCACGCTCTGAGAAAAGAAAGCACGGACTTTTTATTTTATTTTTTCTTTAGTCTCACTTCAGTCAGTTGTCGAAGTCACTGGTGGCATAAATGTGAGGCGTGATCAGTAGACGGGATGTGTACGAAGTGCAATTATAGACGAGCATGGAGGAGAGGTGAGGTGAGACAGCCGTGCGTGTGTGCAGCAAGAGTGACTGATTCGTTACGCTTTCTACGACATTAATATTTGCAATCTCTGAGTGATTAATATTCATGCTTATTTTTATGTTAGTTTGTATTTGTTGGACTATATATATTGCCATGTGTATTGGAACATTTTTTATTTTATAATATCAGTGGATTAATTAATTTGCTTCTTTAAAAAGATAATAAACTTGTATGCTTTAATTTGCATGGGTGTGTATTCATTTAGTCTATTGATTATTATATTCTATTTTTTAACAAAGCACATTATTTTATAATAACAGAAAGAAATCTTATTCTCTCTCATTCACACACTCATACAGATAGACATATAAGATTGGAACACAATGTCCATTAATATTCGCATTAAATCGAGGTTAACCACTAGGTTCTATCACATTAAAAGCCTGGAGGAATCATTTTTAAGCAGAAGACCAACATAACATGAAATCTCAGAACGCTTTATACAGATTACGCAAATACTATAGCCAACTACCAGAGTGGACATTTCGACTAAACTGACTTTCATGAAATCAACGCACTTAACTATAACAATAGCAGGTACATAATCAAAATGTGCCAGCCCATTGTGAAATCAAGCAGCCCCAAATTGACCAATCAGATAGCTACAACTACAAACACAAACAGCCCACACGTGACAAATGGCACACTTACAATATTCAGACAATATTATAATAATATATTTAATTGTGGCAACGACAGCCACCAAACCTATAAGATCATCAGAATTTACCTCGATCTTCTATCCCAAAGATTCTTCAACTGTAAATATCTCAATCCAAAACTCTTTGTTTTGCTTCCATCTGTGAAATCAACTCAATTATCAGCCTTGGACATAGATTGTATGCATCAAGACTTAAGACACCCTCCTGAGGGTACTTTCTCCTTCATGTACTAAAGACACCCCTAAAACCGCACCTGATATTTAGTGCTATTCTTAGGACTGTTATCGTTTTAACCCGACTTTATCAATACTTTCACCACCTCAACCAATACGACAGACCCAGCTGACTCTGAGAACTGAAGCACTGATGCATATATGATGGTATAGATTACTGCTGCCACTCACAGCACCTGTCTCAGCCGTTTTTTGGATAATTTTAACGTGATCTATGTCAACATGTTTGTCTGCCCTTTTTGTCGACATATAGAGACTTTTCTCCAAACCCAGTATTGCTGCAGCAACCTCCGAATAGGGGAAACACTTAAGTATTTTCAGCGTGTATCTATACCTCTGTACACCATCGCTGTTTACCAATACCTTTCTAATATTTCTATATAAATATATTCTTTTAGCCACGGTGATGTTCTAGTATTTCTATATAAATATGTCCTTCTAGCACGGTTATGTACCTATGCCTTTCTAGTATTGTTATATAAATCTTTTCTATTAGAACTGTTATGTACATTGTTATAACATTGTTATATAAATAATTCTTCTAGTCCTCATATGTACCTATAACATTTTAACACTGTTATATAAATATGTTCTTGTAGCACTGTAATGTACCTGTGCACTTCTAGCAGTTGTATATATATGTTCCCCTTTAGCTCTGTTTTATACATAATATTCCCCTTTAGCTCTGTTTTATACATAATATTCCCCTTTAGCTCTGTTTTATACATAATATTCCCCTTTAGCTCTGTTTTATACATAATATTCCCTTTTAGCTCTATTTTATACATAATATTCCCTTTTAGCTCTGTTTTATACAAAATATTCCCTTTTAGCTCTGTTTTATACATAATATTCCTTTTTAGCTCTATTTTATACATATTCTCCATTTGTACTCTTTATGCATATTCCCTTTTAGCTCTGTTTTATACATATTCCCTCTTAGTACTGTTTTATACATATTCCCTCATAGTACTGTTTTATACATATTCCCTTTTAGTACTGTTTTATACATATTCTCTTTTAGCACTGTTTATGCATATTCCTTTTTAGGCATTGTTTATACATATTCCATTTTAATAGTGTTTAATATACATTCCCTCCTAGTATTGTTATACAATTGTATGTTCCCTTTTAGAAGTGTTTTATTCATATTTCGTTCTAGCAGGGTTATATACATATTCCCTTCTAGCACTATTATATAATTACATGGCCCTTTATAGCAGTGCTACATACCCATTCCCTTCTAGCACTGTAATATACTGAGGCACGTCGGCCATTGTCCAGTAAGTTCTGACGGACACCGTAATGTTTGTTTTGCGAGTGGAAAACTACCCAACACTAGCATCCTGCATTCGACAAAGAGACAAGCAAAAGACAGACAAACGACTTCTCACAGATCCGTTGACGACAGACGAACTACCCAACAAGCGCTCAATGCAGTAAAAATTCACTCGTCAACATAATTGCGCGCGCCACGAAGACAACTGATCCAATGAAAGCTGAGGAAAGAATGCATTAAGATTCAAACAGTGTAACGATTGATGCGGCCAAAGTTGATTAATTCACGAAGAAATTAATACAGAAAGAAGCGCGGCATTTTAATGCATGGTCATCAAGATAACCATAGCATTACCCAGTAACCATTTACAATAAACCCTGCCCAGTTTACAGACGTTTCTAGAAGCACTGGTATCAATTCTGGCATATTTCCAACCTTATATCAATTCACGGTCCAATCGATATTCGGAAATTTGGCAATTTGGTGTCCCGGGCACGCGCACCAATGCAGCTGACATATTTGGAACAAATGTGATGTTTAGAATCAGGGAAGCAACTCACCTTCAAATTATGCATTATTTTCGAATGACCTGGTGTCATATAATGATCATATAATCTTGTATTGGACCTATAGGTAATATGCTGTTGTACTGGACATACTGGGATTGTAGGTAGATGGCGTGGTACAGGACCCATTATGGTTGTACACTTGTGACATGATTTTGAAACTTACTAAGATTGTAGACTTACGATGTAGTACAGAGCCACTGAGACTAAAAACATCATGTGGCATAGGACCCATTGACATTGTAGACTTACATGTGCATAGGACCCACTGAAATTGTAGAACTATAATGTGGTATTGGACCCACTGACATTGTAGACTTATGATGTAGTATAGAGCCACTGAGACTAAAAACATCATGTGGCATAGGACCCATTGACATTGTAGACTTATAATGTGGTATAGGACCCACTGAAATTGTAGAATTATAATGTGGTATTGGACCCACTGACATTGTAGACTTACATGTGCATAGGACCCACTGACATTGTAGACTTACATGTGCATAGGACCCACTGATATTGTAGACTTACATGTGCATAGGACCCACTGACATTGTAGACTTACATATGCATAGGACCTTTATAACGATTATTATATATGATGCAGTGTATAAAAGAACGTACTGTCAGGGAACACAGGCTGGCAGGTTCTAAGGCCCGCTCTGTACTTCTCACTATAGATCGGCAACTTATCATACCCTTTTGGACCTTCGATCTGTAGAGTGTTGTGAAAGCAAGGATTGGGAGGTTTAGAGGTTGTATAGGATTCACAAAGCATAGGTGAACGTGTGAGCAGCATGGGTATTTAAATAAACCAGAATAGATGAGTATGTAAGGTGTAAATGGCAGCTATAGGTTGAGTCTAGTGTGAATTTAGGTCAAATACAGCCACATTTAATTCTTGCAATTTATATTTAATTTTAATTATCCTTATCAACGCCAGAGGAATAGATTATGGAGTGGAGTTATGCAATGTACTAATATTTTCACTGTTATCAGAGATTTAAAAAAAAATAATTCATTAAAAATTCATTGCAGAATTAAACTTTCCTGATGTTCTAATAGAGAATGATGAATGAACTTACTTGTATTTACAACTCCCCATTAAAATGATTGATTATATGAAAATGTAAACTGCAAACGATGCAGTTATTTCTAATAACTATGTTTCTAATTAATTAAAAGCAATATTTGTTCTGACTATTTTTTTCCAGTAGATATAATGGTATGATAGGTAGTCATGTTGCAAAGCTAAGTTTTTCCCCAGGGTGATGGCTACTAGACACAGTCTTTTCTATTGGATCTCACTTGTTTGAGAGCTCGTGTGTGTGTGTGTGTGTGTGTGTGTGTGTGTGTGTTGAAGGCAAAATTAAACCATCTATCACAACTTAGTGCCACCTAGTTTAGAAAAGGCAACTCTTGGCCAAAGAGTTTCACTTTTTGTTTTTCTAAAATATGACTTAGCATTTCTACATTTCTATCCATTTCACCCCTGTGCAAGTTCAAGTGCCCGAAGACTGAGCACAGACTACGTCTCCATATTCGTTCCTTACACCATCCTAGAATTGCTTAGGGCCATGATGTACATGATCATTTATGCATAGACTGAATTAAGCAAACAGTCACGATCCTAAGTAGATTAGATGCAAATAGTATATATATATATATATATTGCGAGAGAATAACAGAATTCACTGGCCCCCAGGTTCCATGTATGGACTATCCATAACAATAGTCCTATCATTTGAGGGTCTTGTACAGACAATCCCTAATAGTAGTCCTACCTTTTTGAGGATCTTGTATGGACTATCCCTAAAGGTAGCGATGCCATTTAAGGATCTTGTATGGACTATCCCTAAAGGTAGCGATGCCATTTAAAGATCTTGTATGGACTATCCCTAACGGTAGCCCTGCCATTTGAGAGTCTTGAGACAGAGAGTATAAACAATAAGCTTGGGCATTTATGTGTAGGAGTGAAATTCGCTGTCAGAAAAATTAATTATATTCTATATTATGATTTATTCCATATGATGATAATCAGAGTTACTTTGGAGCTTCACAATGGATAGTTTTAATGTGTGTCTGAAAAAGTGGGGCCGTTGGAAGGAATTAAAGTGAGAAACACTTTTATGAATCATCATAATTTTTCAACAGTGCATGCAAGCCCTTCTTTTTATTTCAATAAATGTCTGAGAAAGCGAGGCTGATGGAAGGAATTAAAGTGAAAAACACTTTTATGAATATTCATATGATGTCAATCCTATTTTATTCAAAAGTGCACGCAGGCCCTTCTTCTTTTTATTAATTTTCATTTCTTCATTTGTGCTGTGCTGCTTTCAGCAAAAGACTGAACCCACATCATAGTGCCATTGTTTACGCTAGGAGAATAGTATTTCCACAGACAAGACCATCAGTCTCTGGCCTACCCAAGTGAAGGTGCTGTATTCTTCATCTGTAAATGTGGTATCAGTTTGGACAATCTGAGTGTCTGTTTTCCGGGTGCCAGATCTTAGTGACATCACTTTACATTTTCAGGGACTGTGTGTAGCCCTTGCACCTGTCAAAAATTTAAGGGATTCAAAGAGACACTGGAGACAAAGGTCGAATGGTAATTCCTTCCAGTATTTGGAACTTATGTGTCTCTATGGTGATTTCATTTTCTTATTTCATTTTGGTTAGTTTCTTGTATCATGTCATATTATTTTCGAAGCAAAAGGACTAAACAAAGAACTGTAGGAACGAGAAAAAAATATACAATGAACTCTGAAGAACAATGCAGTCTTTATTTTCTTTATGATTTGCTTTGTGGCAAGTGTGCACCAAAGTGACTGAATATTTAGTGTTTAATAAACAGGATGGTTTGTTGTTGGTGGGCATTATAAATTTCTATGTACACGAATTTACCTTTGTCACTACTTAACATTTCATTTTATATGTTCAATTTTGATTTGTTATTTTTAATTTTGTTTAAATTAAATATTTAATTATTGTTACCTACTTATACGTTTTTTTAAACTTATACGGAATGATAACATGTTGACTGGCGGGTGGGGGGTGAGTGGTTATTGATTTATAAAGTCAAGCATCTACCATATCTTCAGTGTCTCACCAAGGAGAGAGATGAGTGAGGGCCAAAACCGTATGGGCGATCTTGTAATTAGTAGCACATACATTGAAATAGGTGATCTGAATATGGTACCACTTCGTGTGGGTAATAATATCGCTAATTAATGAGGAACTGAGGCTTGACTGAGATTTCTCCTCAGTAGGTTATGAAGTCCTTTTCAGGCTAAGTTATAGGGAATATATAGTTGGATTAATATAATATAGTTGGATTAATATAATCCACTATCTCCTTCTTATCACACTGTTGTTTATCGTGATATTGTTTGATCATACTGAAATGCGAGCAATTCACAAGTGCATTGGATACATGACTGTATGAGTCACGTGGTCACAAATGGCGCATGCACAAATTTGATTGTATACGAATGTGCGAGCACGAAAGCAATCGATTATGGCAGCCAAAGCCGAGCGTTCGATGTACAAAGACTAACCAGATTCACCAGCCGGGCCTATCATCACCAGTTTCGACAATCTGCACTTCGAGTTCATTGCCCTTAGCTAAATGAATTGGGGGCAAAGTCAAATATATGTATAGAGTGTTGATGTTAATCTATGAGTTAAATTGTGTGTGTGTGTGTGTGTGTGTGTGTGTGTGTGTGTGTGTGTGTGTGTGTGTGTGTGCGTGCTTGCGTGAGTGTGTGTTTGTGTGCATGAAAGTGAGAGATAAATTGATCAGCACTCAGCACTTTTTTTCTCTGTTCGCCAGATTACTTGTTTCCCATCGAGCCAAGTCAATCCGGACGGTCACTAAGAGAATATACAAGCATTTCTGTCATGGTGTGTGTCTACTAATATTTAGGCCTGGATACATACATGAGCAAGAACTGAACACTCCCTTTCACTTGATGACCTAAGAATGACTGAGAGAGACTGAGTCACTCTAGTAACATGACACACACAGACACACACACACACACACACACACACACACACACACACACACACACACACACACACATACATACTTTTCACACTTACAGACATACACTCACAAACGACCATTCGTACTCTCACTCGCGTACACACACATAAAAATAGAATGGAGACTCGTTTGAATCAACGCCACAGTGAATATAGAAATTGCTGCCGTCCAAGAAAACAACGTGGAAGGGGTGATAACTATGTTTTAACAAGCTTTCTGTTCCATCTACAAGTTTTTGTGTAGTGTCAAAGGTCTAAAGACACATGAAAGGTTTTATTTCCAGAACCTGTTTATTTAATCTGAAGATATACATCTTATTACAGAACTTAAGTGCTGCGATTAATGGGTTAGTGGAGAAAACAACAACAATGATGACTTACAGGAAATAATATTTGAACAGCAATCGCCAATAAAACTACCAAATAACTTAACTACGTATGCATGTGTGTATGTGTGTGTGCGTTTGTGTGTGAGAGAGAAAGAGAATATTTTTGTACGTGTGCACACTCAGAGATGAACATACACGCATATAAGCATGACACATATGCAAACAGCCAACCTTTCACATAGAGAAATATAACGAGAGATAGAAAGCAAATGAAAGAAAGAGATTTCGAGGACTAGAATTATCTTCTTGTATACTGGCTCTGCTAATTTTCATAGTGTGGCATTCATGTGTTACTTTCTACCTCATTAAAATCTAATTATGTATCACTACAGAAGTAGTTTGTCTAACTCATCTCGGTAAAAGTAACGAACAGTTACTGTGCTTGTAGTACTCTAATTCAGTTAATTTCAATAAGAATACAATTACTATACTTAAAGTACTGTACCTCACTTCCGCACAGTACAAGTAGTGTACAAATACTGTACTTGTAGTAGTCTGATTAACTCAGTTCAGGTCAGTATAATATGTATAATTACTGTATCTAAAGTACTCACTTCCATTTGGTACAAGTAAAGTACAATTACTGTATTACAGGAATCTAACTCTTACTCCCGCTCAATACAAGTAACGTACAATTACTGTATCTAAATACATCCGCTCAATACAAGTAATGTACAATTACGTGTATCTAAAGTACTCACTTCCGCTCAAAACAAGTAATATACAATTACTGTATCTAAATACATCCGCTCAATACAAGTAATGTACAATTACGTGTATCTAGAACACTTCCGCTCAGTACAAGTAATATACAATTAATGTATCTAAAGTACTCACTTCCGCTCACTACGAGTAGCATACAATCACTCTACTTGTAGTACTCTCAGTTCAGCTCACTACAAGTAACGTACAATTATTGCCCCTAAAGTACTCCGACTAACTCGGCTCACTGAAGTACAAGTAGCGTACAAATACTGTACATAAACTGACTTCATTTCTTGCCTAACTCTATTCCACTTCAGGCCAATGGTTACTGTTTCTTCCTTTACTTTAAATTCCTTGTTGCTAGATATGCATTACGGCAGTGCTGATTTAAAAACAGTCTGCTTACTCACAACTGACGCATGCCGCTTTAGCGTTTCGGTCAGAATTCAAAGACAGGAAACCAGCTCCAACTTCACCATGACAGTAATTGCCAGCTTATTCACATCACGTGAATGCATTCGTTTAACAGGAATTCGGTACTGGCGCCAGGTCACCTAATGTCGGACCTTGCATTAGACATTTTAGTGGCACGCCGGCCAATGGTGATCAAACCAAGCAGCAACTAGAAAGCCATTTTAAAGACGCCACAAACCACAGAAATCTCGTCAGTGTGTGTGTGTGTGTGTGTGTGTGTGTGTGTGTGTGTGTGTGTGTGTGTGTATGTGTGTGTGTGTGTGCGTGTTTGTGTGTGTGTTTGTTTGTTTGTGTGCGTAAATAGATAGATAGACAGACGGACGGGCGGAAGGGCGGATAACTGGCTGGCTGGATAGGAAATGGCCTGGGTAGGTTCTCAGAAATTGATATTAACTGCAATAAAATCTTAATAAACTGTCCAAGAATCTCCAGCACTGAATCATAAGCGAGAAGAGAAGAAAAATAGTCACTGTCCGGTGAGCAACAATCCAATTTGTCTGTCTGGGATGAATGGACCGTTTGAGAAATAATGTTCAACACGTCGAGAAAAAAATATTTCTACGCCTAAAGGACTAGTTGCTTTTTACGAGAGAATAGCTGTCCTAATCTCGCTCTCACTTTGCTGTTGGTTTGTAGTCTTCTTCCATCTTGTCTGTTGTTTTTATGGCTGGTTTGGGGTGTCTTTTGTTTGGTTGTGTGTGTGTATTTGTTTTGAAATCGGTTCTAAGACTTCACATATATGAATATGCAACTGGTGCGTTCGCCCTTACCTGAAACTGACATGCGAAACAACGTACAGCTCTGTATAAGTTACGTTTGTACACTTCTTCCGACGAACAGTAAAATCCAAAAACAGCAGCCCGTCTGCCTCTCGGACTGTTTCCAACCTCCGCCTGGCGTGCGTTAGGTCTGTCGTCTGCTTTAGAGTCGGTTGTTGAATCGATAGGGAGTGCGGGAGCAGACAAGGGCAAGGTCGGTCTGTTCAGTTGAGGGAGGGAAGGGGAAGAGAGAGAAAAAGAGTTGCATTTAAGCCCAGTCTGGGAAAGCTTCCAGTGGTTTCCATATAAGCTTCAAGGCTTATTTCCCTTGCAGGACAGGAAGAGCAGTCACAGAAAGCCATCTTGTGACGCCAACAAGGCTTTTGAGTTTTAAGAATAATCTTAGTTTTTGATCCCACTCTCTAGCGGATTCTGACTGTGTCGTTATGGGGTAACGAGATAAGATGGCCGCCATTGCAGCTGTTCAAAATGTGCATGTAGGTTAAATAAGTTGCCAGTCGACTGTGACAATGCAGTACACTGACAAGGTACACAGCTGACCTTTGTGATCCTGAACTTCAGAGATAATCAACAAACAAGACCAACAACACAATCCAACATTTAGAAGTCAATAGGTTCATGATCGACTAGTTCATTACTAATTTCTAAGAGCCAATAGCAACGCAGAAAAAAAGTTAAATTATAAAGTGAAGATAAACTGACGACACTTAAATCATTCAGATATAGTTGTGTATATATATAAAAAGTCTATCTATCTATCTATGGGCAGTTTAACAGATTCGCTAACCAACCCCTAATCTATTTAATTCCACCCGTACAGGCTTTCGTAAATTTTGCAGATGGAGAAACTCGGTCAGACCTCAGAGGCATTAACCGTTAATTAATTTATTTCTACCAACCTTTTACCGTTACTGGTTCAGAACTCCTACCACTCCTTGCAAGTTCAAACACTTCTAGATAGTATAGGAATTCTGGCCTTCACACACTCTCCCTCAGCTCACGGGGAACACTTTCCCAAATATACTGTTGTCTGATTTAACACAATTAAAATTTTATCCACCACCCTTTAAGTATGCATACCTCCTTTGTCTAAATACAGAAGTGAAAGTGTAATTAACAAATAACAAATGTATTCAACACAATGAAAGTTAAATAAGAAGCAGTTTGTAAACAATAAATAGTAGTCACAAAGGCAGGGAAAATGACAAAAATAGAGTCTCTTCATTAACCTAGGTTAATGACTAAATTAAAAGAATCTGCTACCAAATTTTATATTTCATAGTCTCTTAAAATGTTTATGATAGGGTATAGCTCATTATGTAGTCTTCAGAGTCACTGTTTTTTTAGGAGTACAGATGTTACATGAATATTTGGTCTAAATCTTTATAAATTACTAATGGTTGTGAATATCAATAAGAATAAGAAATTGAATGGTTACATAATAAGGGGCAATAGATTTTAGAAGACAATCATCCTGGTGTTCTGTTTAGCTGCATAGATGGAGTTATCCTACTTGGCACGTCAACAGCATGTAATGTGCATTGAGGTGAACTCTCAGTGGCACTGACATATCAGTATGGTCGGTAATGTTACGTCATGAGCGTCATTATTGTATGACTGGTGGCATAACAGTGAAGACATGATGAATGTTTTTAATGAAGCTTAAAGCAACCGATGATTGGAAGAATCAGAATGTAAAATGTAGACTGCAGAATGTAGCATTGCAGACTGGAAAAAACAAAGTAGAATGCAGGACATTGAAGTAGAAATAGACTTGAAAAAAATGAAGTAAAGTAGGCTGCAGAATGCTGAAATGATGAGTAGAAGAAGGTTAAAAAAAAACCACAAAGGCTTCAAAGCACCAAATGACTGTTTACTGACTCAAACCACAAAATTTGGGACGTGTTTTTAGACTGCCTGTTCTCAAATGTGGGCTAGTTTATATACATGTGTATGCCTACTTCTGTTGTTATAACAGAAAGAAAAGATTTAAGGGCCTCGAGATTTCCAATTCTTAAGTAGGGAGATGTCTGTTCTTTCAAAAGGATATTCTATCATACTGACAGTTCTAGGAATTCTCGTAGACAATGCTGGCCATCTCTGGGTCCGAGTTTTCAAGTTTCAGTTACTTAAGAGAAGTGATTTCTACTTATGCAGGGAAGTAATGGCTGAGAGAAATGGCTGCAGATAATTGGTATCCACTCATCATGACCGAGGCCTATAGAGTGCTATGTTGCGCCAATTACACAATCATTAATTAGACTGCATGTGAGATCTGTAGCTGCATTTTACAGATAACAGTAATTTACAAATATACTTCACTGGACTTTTTACATTCTACAGGGTTTGACTTCTCTATAACTTGATCATTATATAGAAACATTATATGTTTGACATCTCTATAACTTGATCATTATATAGAAACATTATATGTTTAACATCTCTATAACTTGATCATTATATAGAAACATTATATGTTTGACATCTCTATAACTTGATCATTATATAGAAACATTATATGTTTGACTTCTCTATAACTTGATCATTGTACTTCTTGTTAATAAAAATAAGAAAAAGCAAGCCTGTTATAGAATGGGTGGAGTCATCATATCTTTCTGGGATTGTGTGCATTTCATGAAATGTTAAATGTTTGAACCCATAGCTCTCAAAGAGAAAGAGCAAAACCACTGGCAGTGGAACACATGTTGTAGCCGAGTACTGGTACACAGTGCATACAAATTATAAGCTACCTTCAACAGGCCTGTGCTACTAGTACTAGACTGGCTTCTATTCTGCTTATCCTGCGCTAAGCTTTCACTCACCTGTCCCAACACTTTCTGCCAGAAAGGTGTGCCGTGCAAGACTGCAACTAATTACCTTAAAGCCTCCATCCAGGGGGAGTATTACACCAACATAAAAATAGAAACTTGGTGAGTGGAAACTAAATTCATAGTGTGACACCTCTCTCCACGTTTCTTTGTATGTTTGTGGAGGTTGGTATAGTCCACTCAACTTTACTGCTTTTATCAGTGGCTCCTCTTTGTTTTTATTCCAGATGTAATCCACAAGACCAATAACTTCTCCTTCAATGACATCTTTCATATTCTTGAGACCTCGGCCTCCCATTTTAACGAGATACATAGTGTCTGTCTATGTCTGCTCTTGGGTGTAAGGCTTTGTGTATTGTGAGTAGTTTTCTTGTTTTTCTGTCCAGTTCATTTATTTCATTTGTTGTCCAATCTATGATACCGCCAGTGTAGCTGACTATAGGTATTGCGTAAGCATTAAAGGCTTGCATTTTGTTAGCCCCATTTAGCTTGAACTTCTGAACTTTTCTAACCCGTTTTTCATACTCTCTCTTAACTTTGGACTTCACTCTGCATATTTTCTTGATGTGGTTGGTTGGTATTGTAGGGGACGCTTCCGGCTTCCGGCTTCCGCCGTTTTCGCGTTTGGGTAGGGGGGAGAGGGAGGAGGATCTTGATGTGGTACTATCCCCAGGTATTTATATCCTTTTTCCATTGTAACACCTTTGTTTAGATAATGGTTGTATTGTGTTACTGGATTTGAGATGATTGTATTGTGGTACTTGATTTGAGATACTGATTGTATTGTGGTACTGGATTTGAGATAATGGCTGTATTGCGGTATTGGGGTTGAGATAATATTTGTATTGTAGTACTGGGATTGAGATAATAGTTGCGTTGTGGTACTGGGGTTGAGATAATGGATCTATTATGGTAATGGATTTGAGATAATGATTGTATTGTGGTACTGGGTTTGCGATAATGGTTTTATTATTGTACTGGGATTAAGATGAAGGTTATATTGTGTTGTTGCGGAGACAATGTTTGTATTGGGATTGAGATAATAATTGTTTTGTGGTACTGGATTTGAGATGATTGCATTGTGGTACTGGCATTGAGATAATGATTGCATTGTGGTACTGGCATTGAGATAATGGTTGTATCGTGTTACTGGGATAGAGATTATAGTTATATTGTTGTGCTGAGCTTGAGATAATGGTTGTATATTGTTACTGGATTTGAGATAGTAATTGTATTGTGGTACAAGGCTTGAGATAAAGGTTGTATTGTAGCACTGGAATTGAGATAAATGTTGTATTGTGGTACTGGAATTGATATAATGGTTATACTTTGGTAGTGATGTTGAGATAATATTTGTATTTTGATAATGGGGTTGAGATTATTGTTGTATTGTGGTACTTGAGTAAGGATAATGAATATATCATAGTATTTTAGTTCAGATGGTCTTTGTGGCTCTATTGTGGTTGAACTGTGTTCCTGGCATTGAGAAAATGGTTATATTCTTGAAATGATGTTGAAGTTTTTATATTGTAGTACTGACATCATCGAGAAAGTGATTACAATTCTTGAAATGATGTTGAAGTTGTTGTTATATTGTGGTACTGCGCTCGAGAAAGTGGCTGCACAAAGATACTGGAGTTCAAAGTGAGTCCATTGTGACAGTGAGGTTAAGATGGTAGTTGTAGTATGAAGTTGATACAGTAGTTGTATTGTGGTGCTTTAATTGAGAGAATGTTGATGGTGGTATTGTGGTTGACAAAATGATTGTATTGGGGCATTTTTGACTGAAATAGTGATACATTGCAGCATTGGAGTTGAAATGATGTTTGCTTTGTGGCAATTATGTTGATGTAACGTCTACATTGTGGCACTGGGTTTCGATAGTGGTTGTACTGTGGGACTAGGGTTGAGCTGGTGGTTACATTGTGGCACTGGGATTGCAATAGTGGTTGTACTGTGGAACTAGGGTTGAGCTGGTGGTTACATTGTGGCACTGGGTTTCGATAGTGGTTGTACTGTGGAACTAGGGTTGAGCTGGTGGTTACATTGTGGCACTGGGGTCGCAATAGTGCTTGTACTGTGGAACTAGGGTTGAGCTGGTGGTTACATTGTGGCACTGGGGTCGCAATAGTGCTTGTACTGTGGAACTAGGGTTGAGCTGGTTGTTACATTGTGGCACTGGGGTTTATTATGCCGTTTTTAAAGAACCTCATCACTACACACCGAAACTGTCCAACAAAATACAAATTAGCACCAAACCCCTTGCTTTAATAGTGTGCGAACTTTATTTCTTACTTGCTAGTGGAGCATAAAATAGTGTGGATTGCAAACATTCTAACAATGGCAAATAAATTTGTATCACTGTAAAAGAAATACATATTTAAGTATAGATAAGTAGTACAAGTTTACAAAAATGATCAAAATCACAACATTGCACAAAATCCATGAACAATCTTGATCTCTTGCATCCAACAAAGAAAACCATGCTGGTCACATTCGACTCAATCTGACAGGCCTCCAGCCATACAAACGGAGCAAAACAAAAATGTTAGAAATTTTTATTTTAAATGATATCTTCTATCAATGTGCAGTTTTGCTTGGAAATGTGTTTGTGATGCAACATAACTAATTCCAGTAAATCAATTTAACAGTGTTTCTCTACATTCATTTTTTTAAAAATATCATTATCATTTTGGTTGATGTCTTTTTGTTCTCGAAAACTTATTTAGCATTACCTAGTTTTATTTATATATTGTTTTTAATAGAAAGGCACGAAAAACACGAAATAACTTGAATGTCCAAAGCCTTGTTTATCATAGTAAATAACATTTTTGGGGAGCTATTTGTGACTTTATTTACCTCTAATTTATAAATAGCTTGGCTTTATTTCAAGAATGTGAATTTTACAAAGATAAACCTTGCAAAATGAGCAGCTAGAATGAGGCCATAACTAACTTAATGAGGAGCGCACAGTTGTAGAGTTCAAGGTTCAATGTCCTCATGCATCAGTGTAGACAAAAATCGGCATTCAACGGCAGCGCGTGTGGGAGGCTTGCACCTTTCAAATTTTGGCTTCTGAACGTGTATACAGATCCCTAGCGATCAGATCTGTAACACAGCGCCATCTGTGAAAAGGGACGTCATTTTCGATAAACAGTAGCCTAGTAATTGCACCAAACAAAGAAAAAAAACATAATAAAAACGTGTCAAATCACAGACGAATCACTTGAGCTGCATGATGGGAAGAATTCTCTCCCTTGGAGCCTCGATCGCATCTGGAGCCGGGCCTTCAATGCTCAGCACACCGTCTGCGGTGAAGGTTGAATTCAGACTCAAGGGATCGATCTTATCGGGCAGTATGTACTGCTGGCTGAATTCGCGATATACTTTACGGCCAGGACTCTCTTCAGTGTGTTTCGCCTGAAAAAAAAAAAGAAAAGTTAATAAAAAAAAAAAAAAAAGGCGCTTTACTCAAGTGAATTAAATTTACTTAGTCTTGAACCCAAATAGGGATAAGCTTCGAATTTTCTAGTAAAGTCAAAGTGTTATCTCGTCCCACTCTAGCACAAACATACCCTAATACTTCCACGCACACACATACATACACACATGCTTACACATACTCAGATACACACATACATACACATACATACACATTCACACATAAACGCACAGTGACACAAACATACACACAGTTTAATAATCATTACCGGATACTGGTCATCTCATCGTTAGTGGGTGCCATATCATTATTAACTTATATAAATATCATTGCTGGGTATCTGTCATCTCATCGTTATAAGGCACCTGTCACTGTTACTGGTACAAATAATAGTCACTGGGTACCTATTGTTAGTGGGTGCGCGTCATGATTGCTAGTACAAATATCACTATCGAGTACCTGCCGTCTCGTCGTTATTGGGCGAATGTCATCGTAGTTATTGGCGCAAAGTGATTTTATTGGCGCAAGTTTATAGGGCCACTGGTGAAAATTGTCGTTGAAGTTCTCATTACTGAGTGTACCTTGACTAGTACACTACCATGTACTAGTCATATTAGTTACCTGTCATTATTGGGCAACTGAGTGTACCTTGACTAGTACACTACCATGTACCAGTCATATTAGGTACCTGTCGTCGTCTTTACTGGATACGCACTAACTACTGGGTACAGGTAATCAAATCAGGGTACAGCACTTCATTCATGGGTATGAATCATCATTACTATACATAGAATATCATTACTGGGTACAACTCATCCTTGCATTTGTCAGGGAAGAGTAAGTGAACTTGTCTTATCACTGACTTCGGTTACAAACGTATTTACTGTTTATAAATTTGTCAATCTGACCCACGAGCAATTCCTAACAAAGTTTGATGGCTACGCTGTAATACTCTGCATATACTAAGCTCAGTTAAAGAGCAGAAAACCAATGAGACAGTTCTACACACACACACACACACACACACACACACACACACACACACACACACACACACACACACACACACACAAACACACAAACAAACACACAAACACACAAACAAACACACACACACACATACACACTCACACACAAACACACATGCCACACACAAACACACGCACAAACACACACAAACACAAACAATCACACACATACACACTTCACTGTCATATTCTAATCACCACCTCTGGTATAAATAGATTTTAAAAAGATCAAAGCAAAACTTATAAATCAATTTACAAATAAACACCCCTATCGCACCAATGCACATCCTTACCTTCTACTTCTTTCTACACCCCTCTCTCCTGTCATCAAACCAATATGCAACATCTAATATTGCACTTCATGGTGTGTTGAGTAAATGCACACAGAAAATCAAGAACATTTATCCTGATGCGCTTGATAGCGCATGTGAAACTCAGGACAATTTTCTAAAGCGTGCTTGGAGAGTGTATCGAAGATTCTGGAACAGTTGTGTAGCATGCCTCTAGAAGGGACATGATGTGGGACCTAGCCTAAATATGAAAGGAAGTGACTTGTTGCAAGCCACGTGACTGTGAAACACGTGCCGGTGACAGCCGTCATCTTTGAACAGGTTATGTGCACAGACTTTTTATTTCTCTGAAACTCTGCGTGATGATATCCATGAACATGATTATGTATTTAGGTTAATTGACACTTATGCTAGGATAAACTGAACAATTGTCCAGCATTAACTGAACATTGCTGTGAAGTGATGTAAATGTCAACACTCTTTTGATTATATTTATATGTTGTATAAATGATTGTTGACTTAATAAATTTACTGTTAAATTTATTGGCCTTCTTAAACATATTAAAAACCTTATGTTGGAGAATAAAGTAGGTGGACGGAGGCTTGCTAAATATAGATTAAAAAACGGATTTATCTTCTTCTTCACGGGAAAATGTTCCACCTTTGGAAGTATTGTGCGACGGTAAATGATTGTCTTGTGGAGACTTCTCTGCCAAGTGAGAGATAATTCTTCTGGAGAATTATTAATAACATAAATTAAGATTCTCATTATTTATAATTAATTATGGGTGATTAAACTGATTAAATAATGTTATTAATCATAACCATTAACTAGGTGCCGTTGGCGTCACATACTCATTTCGATACCCCTACCACCATCCCTGATTCATCACAATAGCGTACATTCTTTCCTCTATCAACATCCCTGAATCATCACAATAGCTTATATTCTTTCCTCTATCAACATCCCTGTCCAAGCAACACACTATAAGAATCGCTTTTATCACCTTTCCTACACTCCACACCAATACTGCCGTTATTACAGCACATGTACTGTTTTATCAACACTTCAACTGTATCTTCTCTCAATTACCATGCGCCACCATGGAACCCCCACAAACGCCACTCTACCACCTTTTTAAACTACAACTGTCCCACAAAGCACGAGTCCTCCACCCATCTTTTTCACCCATGCTACCGATTCAACAGGCACCAAAGTACAACAGCAACACAAACCAGTATCATCAGGTGGTTGTCAATGGTCTTGACGGTGATCTCCTCGGGTTTGAACTCCTTGCAGTCGAACCGGAGAGACAGGCGCTTGTTTCCCTTTAAGTCCTGCACAATGGGACGTTCCACTTTCAACAGTGAGGATCCGAAGTCGGATTTGAAGTCGGATTTGAAGTCGGATCCGAAGTCGGACTTGAAGCTGGAGGCCCCGAAGTCGGACTTAAAGTCAGATCCGAAGTCAGATTTAAAGTCCATATCCATGGGCTGGTGAGACAAAATTCAAACAGAAACTATGTGAGAGTGTTAAGTGCAGGAACTAGTAAAAAATGTAATTATAATAAAAAACAACAGCAATAATGATGTTGATAATAATAATAATAAGAAGAAGAAGAAGATCAGACATTGTAGTTCTCAATAAGTCCAACAGAACAGTAACAATCATTGATGTCGCTGTTCCAAGTGATAGAAACATAAAAACAAAAGAAAGAGAAAAAATAGAAAAATACCAAGACCTCAGATTAGAAATTCAGAGACTGTGGAATGTAAAAGCAGAAGTGATACCTATAGTGATAGGAGCCTTGGGGAACATAACATCTGAATTGGAAGGCTACCTGAATAAACTCCCTGGAAACCACAGACTCGCTCCACTACTCAAAGCAGCGCTCCTCGGAAGTGCCCACATCCTCCGTAAAACCTTGGATCTTCCAGAATCTTGGTAAGATTCCGAGACCTTGGATCACAACCGACAGTCAAACAGAAGTCGTGGAAAGAAGCATAATAATAATAATAAAACAGAAGTCATGGAAAGAGGCTGAATAATAATAATAATAATAATAATAATAATAATAATAATAAAAACGAAGAACAAATCTTGCAATGGCATGGATTGACTATCAAAAGGCCTATGACTCAGTCCCACATTCATGGATAATTGAAACATTAAAATTGTACAAAGTAGCGCCATCAATACAGAACCTAATTCAGGAGTCAATGAAAAACTGGAAAACCACCCTCACATGCAACAACACAAATATTGTAGACATAGCAATAAATTGTGGAATTTTCCAAGGTGATTCACTATCGCCACTGCTGTTCTGCATTGCCCTGAATCCTCTCAGTCAAGTGATCCAGAAAACAGGGTTAGGATACAAAATGAAAGCAGGACAGGTTATCAGCCATCTACTGTACATGGATGATCTCAAGCTGTACGGTAAAAATGAACGTGACATCACATCACTGATCAATACTGTCAAGATCTGCAGTGAAGACATCAACATGAAATTCGGCCTTGAGAAATGTGGACGAATTGTCATCCAGAAAGGCAAGGTCAAAACAACAAAGGGCCTGCAATTCGACATCGGAAAAATCAATGATGTTTCAATAGAAAATGGATATAAGTATCTTGGGATACTACAACATCAAGAAAATATGCAGAGAGAAGTGAAGTCCAAAGTTAAGAGAGAATATGAAAAACGTGTTAGACAAGTCCTGAAATCCAAGCTAAATGGGGCGAACAAAATACAAGCCCTTAATGCATACGCAATACCTGTAGTAAGCTACACTGGAGGTATCATAGATTGGACAGCAAATGAAATAAATGAACTGGACAGGAAAACAAGAAAACTACTCACAATACATAAAGCCTTACACCCCAAAGCAGACGTAGACAGACTCTATGTATCTCGAAAAATGGGAGGCCGAGGTCTCAAGAATATCAAACATGTCATTGAAGGAGAAGTCATTGGCCTTGTGGACTACATCTGGAATAACAACAAAGATGATCCACTGATAGAATTAGTAAAAATGAATGGACTATTCCAACCACCAGAAACAGACAAAGAAACATGGAAGAAAACAACGAAGCAAGAACTAGCACATACCTGGAGACAGAAACCTCTACATGGCCAATATGTACGACAAGCAGACGAAATATCAACAAAGCAATCAACGTACAAATGGTTGAAAGAGGCAGGATTGAAAGCAGAAACAGAAGCACTCATAACAGCTGCACAAGACCAAGCACTCAACACCAAAGCACATAAAACGAAAATCATGAAAATTTCAAATGATTCCAAATGTAGACTTTGCAAATCCATGGATGAGACAACAGAACACATACTATCTGGATGTCAGGATCTGGCTGGAACAGAATACACCAAACGACACAATGAAGTGGCAAAACACATACATAGAAATCTGTGTGAGAACTATGGCATAAAAACCCCAGAAAGAGCATGGATGCATCAACCAGAAGCAGTCACCGAAACAGAAGAAGTCAAAATACTATGGGACTTCGAGATAAGAACAGACCGGGTGATTCCTGCAAGACGACCAGACATTGTAGTTCTCAATAAGTCCAACAAAACAGTAACAATTATTGATGTCGCTGTTCCAAGTGATAGAAACATAAAAACAAAAGAAAGAGAAAAAATAGAAAAATACCAAGACCTCAGATTAGAAATTCAGAGACTGTGGAATGTAAAAGCAGAAGTGATACCAATAGTGATAAGAGCCTTGGGGAACATAACATCAGAATTGGAAGGCTACCTGAATAAACTCCCTGGAAACCACAGAATCGCTCCACTACTCAAAGCAGCGCTCCTCGGAAGTGCCCACATCCTCCGTAAAACCTTGGATCTTCCAGAATCTTGGTAAGATTCCGAGACCTTGGATCACAACCGACAGTCAAACAGAAGTCGTGGAAAGAAGCATAATAATAATAATAAAACAGAAGTCATGGAAAGAGGCTGAATAATAATAATAATAATAATAATAATAATAATAATAATAATAATAATAATAATAATAATAATAATAATAATAAGCAATCAACGTACAAATGGTTGAAAGAGGCAGGATTGAAAGCAGAAACAGAAGCACTCATAACAGCTGCACAAGATCAAGCACTCAACACCAAAGCACACAAAACGAAAATCATGAAAATTTCAAATGATTCCAAATGTAGACTTTGCAAATCCATGGATGAGACAACAGAACACATACTATCTGGATGTCAGGTTCTGGCTGGAACAGAATACACCAAACGACACAATGAAGTGGCAAAACACATACATAGAAATCTGTGTGAGAACTATGGCATAAAAACCCCAGAAAGAACATGGATGCATCAACCAGAAGCAGTCATCGAAACAGAAGAAGTCAAAATACTGTGGGACTTCGAGATAAGAACAGACCGGGTGATTCCTGCAAGACGACCAGACATTGTAGTTCTCAATAAGTCCAACAGAACAGTAACAATTATTGATGTCGCTGTTCCAAGTGATAGAAACATAAAAACAAAAGAAAGAGAAAAAATAGAAAAATACCAAGACCTCAGATTAGAAATCCAGAGACTGTGGAATGTAAAAGCAGAAGTGATACCAATAGTGATAGGAGCCTTGGGGAACATAACATCAGAATTTGAAGGCTACCTGAATAAACTCCCTGGAAACCACAGAATCGCTCCACTACTCAAAGCAGCGCTCCTCGGAAGTGCCCACATCCTCCGTAAAACTTTGGATCTCCCAGAATCTTGGTAAGATTCCGAGACCTAGGATCTCAGCCGACAGTCAAACAGTCGTGGAAAGAGACTGAATAATAATAATAATAATAATAATAATAATGTGCAATGCCATCCTTATTGAATAACTTAAGGGTAGGTTGTATTCTTTCTTCATGAATCGTTGTATTCATTCTTCTTTATTACCAGAGATATTTAACATGAGTTCACGTCATGACAGGAACAATCCACTCCAAGAAAAACATTAAATTTATTACTTTTGATATATTTGTATTTCATGAGGTATTTGCTTTTTCCAGAGTGTATGTGTTTCTCATGAACGACACAAACAGAACTCGGGCTTGTTATTCTTATGGACTAACAATTCTGTAAAAGATATGCATTCTGAAATGGAGAATCTGAGTGAGTGTAACGTGACTTCAAGGGCTGGCTGAACTTCAAGCAAGAAAAGCTGGGTGACTACAGTCAAGAGGGAGCTGATAAAAGTTACACAGGATATCACATTACATCACATTAGTCTCTTTCCAGAATCTATTTTTTCTGTGATAGAAATGTACGATCTAGAAATGTTGTTATTCTCATTTAGTGATTTAGTGTTTGAACCTGATTTTATATTCGATGATTATTGCTGAAATTTCTTCTTTTGATTTTAAACAAAACATGGTTTTTTTAATTGTTATAGCTAATAAATAGCATTGTTAATTCTTTTACACATTATTTTCTTACTCATATTAATATAGTATAAATCGAATAATAGTTGGGGCAGAGGCAGCCATATTAATTAGTTAATGATGGATCAATAATTATTCTTAAGTAAGAAGTCCCAGTCGTCAGAAATTGTGTGACAGTTGGGTAATTTTCTTAGAGCATAAATAGTTATTAGAAACTGCCCAAACAGGATCTTCCAGGTGATGCTGGAAGGGAAATAATCAAAGCCAAAAAGTCAATCTTTTAATTCTAACTCGACTACCTGCAATAATTAATCTATTACATGTACTTATTATGGGCAAAAATTAATAATAACAAGAAGAGGCAGAACGACAGACATATCATAACATGCAAACATGCAAATACACATCACATCCCAACATATGATCACACACACAAATGTGCACATATACACACAAGCACACACTTAAATACATACATCTACAAATAACACTGTCATGCAACCATGGAAAGGAATGCACATTACATGTATTTAATTTTTGCACCTAGCTGAAGACAACTGGAAAGAAATGGAAGGGAGAGAAAGGGTCCTTACATAATAAGCTTTGGTGAATCTGAGAACTAATGGCTGCAGTCAGGAAAACCCACCATATAGTCATACATATTTTTGCATTCAAGGACTGTTCACCAGACCATGATGAATTCCAGACTTCATGGGACCAGGCAGGAAGAACAGATTGGTAAAACCCTGTACATTTCAGAAAAACTCAGGGATATGTATGTGGGCAGAATAAATAATATTCAGATGGCATAAGGAATAAATAAGCAAGGCTAAACCAAAATAGAGCACTGTCCAGCAAGGTTTTCATGGAAGGAAAGTCCTTTAACAGTTTAATAGAACAGAAAGTCAAAATACTTCGACTGGGAAAGAGATAAGTGGAAAAGAATTCAATTTTCTTCAACATAGAAACCCTAAAGAAGATACATGTCAGTTTATCAATTAGAAGAGAAAATGGGTATTTAAAATTTGTATTAATGAATTTTCTTTACAGAATAAGTTAGTTTTAAAATTGTGAACAAGGATGTAGCCCAACTTCAAAAATGAAATGTTATTTAAGAAATAAGACACTTAAAGCTGCATAAAATTATAATTATTGCACATACAATAGTAATCTAGTTATAGGTTAAGATGATTATTCTTAATTAAATATCTATAAATAATTACAAGAGATGAGAATCTTAATTTATGTTATCAATAATTCTCCAGAAGACACTTTGTGGATATGTGGGTGCTGAAAATTTTTTCTCTCTTCCACAGCATTAAAGACATTTACCACCACACAATATTTCTGTAGATGGGAAACTTCTTACCAAAGGAGAAGATAAATCCATCTTTTAATCTATATTTAGCGAATCCCCATCCACCCACTATCTCTCCAACATATGGTTATCAACATGTGTAAGAAGGTCAATACATTTATTAAATCAACAGTCAAATATACTACATTTGAATATATCAAAAGTGCATTGACATTTACATCAATTTACAACATTGTTCGATTAACACTTAACAATCATTCAGTTTATCCTTGCATAGATATCAGCAGTCTAATGAGCATATACATATATATATATATATATATATATATATATATATAATCAAGTCCATAGGCATAAATCATCACAGAAATGAGAATAGAGTTTTAGAGAAATAATTAAATCAATGTTCACAACCTATTTTCAATGATGACCACTGTCACTAGCATTGTGTTCGCAATCATGCAGTTTGCAGCAGGTCAGTGTTTTTCTTATTTAGACAATGGTACCATGTACCCATTCTAGTCATGTTATACAACTGTTTAAGAATATTTAAGAATATTTGATGTACTCTCCAAGCACACTTTTGAGAATCATCCCGAATTTTCCTTGTGCTATCAAGCACATCCTGAGGCATGTTCCCAAATTTTCATGTATGCTACTCAGCACACCATGAGGAATGTTCAAAATAATCTTCATGAATTCTCAAGACCAAACTTAAGCTTCCATTTTCGCCATATTGGCTCTCAAACAGAATTCACAGGAATCAACTGACAGCAACATGTTACTGATAAGTTTGATGATAACATTGGTTACACACACCAACATGATCTGGTATAAACAAAATATCATCATAAGTCATGCCTAAGGTCGAGTCACTTTGACATTAAACAATTTATATAACAATTAAGTTTAGAAATACGAATATGCAAATTTACTCTGCTGCCCAGGTGTTTTGGGTTTGATTTAGCATGAGCTGCAAGTATTATTGTGCTTTCCTGGCAAAAAGGCAAAAGTTCTCAAGAGAGATAACCCTGCAACAAAAGACATTGCCAAACATCAGAATTGTCTCAAGTGTCAAAGTTCAACTCTGCAATTTTTGGACTTAGAAAAGAAAGAAATTGAAATAGTGTGTATCTACTTTCAAGTAGTACTTATGTAATATGGAGACTTAGTCTAGTTCATACCAAACTTGTTTTGTTGTGGGCTAATGGTTCCATTCATGATGTTAAAACTCTATTCATGGAAGTCAGAACCGCTTTGTGTATAGAGAAGTTACAAATACATGGAAAACATTTTAGATCCTTTGATTGACAATATCTGAATTAGCTATTTCTGTGAGATTAATTGGACTGCATCCCTACATAACAAATTCACTTTTCTTTTTATTAATTTTGATGTTGTTTTTATAAAGTTTCTTATTTTTCATTTTAATCATCTCATTTTCAAATTCTTATCATTTCATATTTATGCATTATCATTCTGTAATTTTTTTTTGTGTATTGTCATTGTCTTGCTAAATGATCAGTTGTAAAATTGTGGGGGCTCGTATTGCGAACCATATGCGTTTGCAACCAGTGTAATCTGCTTGTGTGTCCATCACCCATTTATTTCCACCATCGGGCGTCTTTCTTTTACTGGGCATAGGAAAGCGGTGGACGCCAGACACAACAAACACTTATGAACACGGACACAAACACACAAACATATATACATGCGCACATACATGCATGCAAATAAACCACATATTTACAAAGGCAACCTCAAAGTAAAAACTTTTCCCGACGGATCAAATCAAAACTTAATGGTTTTGGTACAATGGCGTCAGTGTGGAACTGTTCATGTATGTTGGAGGGGGGCGGGGGTACATGCATGGGGATATGTCTTGTTTTAAGGTTTCCGGTTATCGATCGGAAAATGTTGGCAATAAGACACACCTTGAGATGAAACATTTCTCTCTTCATCTTTTCCAATTCCCTTTCGAATTCGTCCCACTCACCACCCATGTCCTTGAACATGCTGCTAAATACGGATCGCTGGCGGTCAAAGAAACCCCAGTCTTCCTTGTGCAGTGGGACGAGATGTTCAAACGGCATCGTGAGAGGTCTGTCTTGGTGTCCTGCTAGTGCCCGGATGTCTTAAAGGACTTTTAGAAAAAGAACAGAAAAAAAAAAGATTAAGTGCAAAAATCAGATTAAAAAAAACAAACAACTAATTGTTTCAGGGTTAACGCTGAAATTACTGTAGGCAGATTGACTGATTAAAGTGATGAAATTATTGGAGGCAGATTGACTGATTAAAGTGATGAAATTATTGTAGGCAGATTGACTGATTAAAGTGATTAAATTATTGTAGGCAGATTGACTGATTAAAGTGGTTAAATGAGATTTTGGCAGTGTATTGAGTATTAGAAAACATGTATTTGCAGGCTGGATTCTTTCTTTCTTTCTTTCTTTCTTTCTCCGCTATTCCTCACTCTCTCTCCCTCTCTCTCCTCTTTTTCTTCACTATCCTTTCCTCTTTCTTTCTCTCTCTTCCCCTCTCTGCCGTATTTTCTTTCCGTAATACAGGTAATGTAGGATTGTTGTAGAATAGATGATAAAGTGAGGTAGAAGGATACTAATTAATTTCCGTAATACAGGTAATGTAGGGTTGTTGTAGAATAGATGATAAAGTGAGGTAGAAGGATACCCAAATTGGACTCTCATGCCGGTGTTAATCTGAGGCAAAGATACATTTCCTTGCGTGCTGGTGGCATTAGTTTTCTGTCAAGAATTCTTAGCTGAGAGAGAAAAAAAAATAACATCTTCCTGGTTCTTGTTCGAGTATATTTATTCTTAAGACTTAGTGCATTTGGGTTTGTTTGGGTTTTCTCCATATGTGTTGTATCCCCTTTTCTATTATTAACCTATCTCTTCTTTACGTATCATGCTACGTTTCTCGACTTTGGCCCCTGACCTTTTCTCTCATTTTTTACTGGTTTCGTCTCCACTTTTTACTTCTGACTAGCACAAGCAGACTTTTGGCTTACTTGCGTGTTTGCCAGTCTGCTGTTTTGGATTGACTTTTTTGTAATATTAGAATGTTGTGTGCGCGCGCGTGTGTGTGCATGTGTGTGTGTGTGTGTGTGTGTGTGTGTGTGTGTGTGTGTGTGTGTGTGTGTGTGTGTGTGTGTGTGTGTGTGTGTGTTGACAAATGTCGTTTGCTAAATATTAACGAATCTAGTGTATATTTGATAGAACTAATGAAGTCATTGTCTATTTACTGAAGGTCTCTAAGCCAGATAGATAGATAGATAGATAGATAGATAGATAGATAGATAGATAGATAGATAGATAGATAGATAGATAGATAGATAGATAGATAGATAGATAGATGCGTGGAAATCACTATAATATGCTTTGTGATTTGTTCTAATCACTTAGTTGACAAATTCGTTGCGCTATGTTCGCAGATGGGCGAGAGAAAGGGGATGTAAATTCTGCGTAAAATAAAAAATTAGACAACCGAAATAAAGATCATTTAGAGAGAGTGACGGTTCTTTGAAGGAATTCTGAGGACGTTTCACTCAGGCACCCACAAGATCTGCTGAGCTCTACACTCAAATCAGTCTATAGTATGCGGGTCGTGCTTTAAGTTTTAAGTCGCCATTAAGCGAATTCGCTACTATGGCCACAGCCTTGATCTAAGAGAACTGAAGGGTCACCCGTAAATTTCCTGATCGAGGGCTAGGATCTAAGCAATGTCAGAAATCAAGCTTTGGACGTTTGAGAAAATATCATGACTTAAATAGCTTATACTAAGTCCTGCTGGAAGTTTAAAGAAAAGAGAGAAGAATTAATTTAAATGTTTCATATAATAATGTGTTCATTTGGCGGGTTTTTAAAAAAAATAACATTCAACTCTGGAACTCAGTACGATTGTGTCAGACAAACAACAAAAAAGCACAGAAATTTCGCCATTAAACAGTAGGTAGCTGATTAGTTTGGAATACTGAGAGAAAAAAAGAAACCAAAAAAAAAAAATCAAAAACACAAGAAAACGCCAGGATTAAAGGGCGATAAACCCCAAGCCACTTTCTGCCTGTTGCGTGAATCGCTTTGCACTACGTAATGCCAGTCCTCACCGGCACCTGGTCGAGAACCTTGCGAGCCGCAGCGCGCCTGCCATTTCTTTGCATAAACATTAAAAGATTTTCTGGAATTATTTTTTTCTCCAGAAGAAACGACAACCAGAAATATCCCAAGAACACATAGTACACAACGTAGGATCTTTACCATGTTCAATACACAACCCCTGGTACTACAATCTGCGCATGCGCTAGATTACATCTCGATGCCATAGGGTGACAATAAAAAAATAGAAGTCGGTCGTACATTCTAAAAAATGACGTGTGCAATAACAGGGTTTTTTTGCTGTGCCTTCAGGCGTCGAGCAATGGAAGAAATTGCAAAGCTGTCTGCTGACACGTGCACGGCAAGGCTGTAGACTAGTGAGGAAAAAAAAAAATGTTATCTCCCCTTTGACAAGTGAGAATCTCCTGCAGGAGAGGTAAGTAAAGGTAATAGAAAAATGCGATGTATTGTCAGGATAAAGAGCATTACAAGAACACGAGTCAGAAAGCAAAGTGGAGGTGGAGATAAAGAGAGTTGGGAGGAAAAAGGTGAGTTGGATGCGGAGGTGTTGGGGAGGTTGGATGACGCTTTTTCGTTGCTTGTTTGTTAGAAAAGAACATGGCCCACAGTTTGAGGTCCACGACATACAGCTTGCTCATGGTATTATTACTGGCCCGCAGTTTAATGTCCACAACATACAGCTTGCTCATAGTATTATTACTGGCCCGCAGTTTAATGTCCACAACATACAGCTTGCTCATGGTATTATTACTGGCCCGCAGTTTGAGGTCATGGCATTATTGCTGGCCCCGTAGTTTGAGGACATGGCATTATTGCTGGCCCCGTAGTTTGAGGACATGGCATTATTGCTGGCCAGCAGTTTGAGGTCCACGACAGACAGCATGACAATGAATAACATGGAATAAAAGTGGTTGAAGGAAGGATTTATTTTGTGTTTCGCTTTGTTTTGTTCCTATATATGTTATGTAGGTTTATGTTTCTTCCTATTTATGTTATGTAGGTTTGTTTGTCATTATTTCTCACTAATGAATTTTCTTGCTCTCACTGATCCTTTTGTTCTATTCTGACGTCAGTTTTCTGTTCTGTTCTGAAATCGGGGCGTTTGTTTAGCGTTTATTATTATTCCTATTGGAATATGTTTTAATTAATAACTTTCTACCCCACACTTGACAACCCAAACAAATACCTTCTAAACACTTACTACCCAACACTTGACAACCCAAACAAATACCTTCAAAACACTTACTACCCAACACTTGACAACCCAAACAAGTACCTTCCAAACATTTGCTAGCCAACACTTACCAACCCAAACAATAATCTTACAAACATTTTCTGGCCAACACTTGCCAACCCAAACGTACTTTCCAAACACTTGCTAGCCAACTCTTACCAACCCAAACGTACCTTCCAAACACCTGATAGCCAACTCTTACCAACCCAAACGTACCTTCCAAACACTTGCTAGCCAACTCTTATCAACCCAAACGTACCTTCCAAATACTTGCTAGCCAACTCTTACCAACCCAAACGTACCTTCCAAACACTTGTCTAACCAAATCACGTGCCAAGTCAAACCACTTTCCGACCAAAACTCTTAAAAACACACAAACATTTGCCAAAAAAGCATTTGCCCAACCAAATGTGCGCAAGTGGAAATTGTCTTTTTGTTAAATTCATCCTTAAATATTTACCTGCATTCTTGCCTCTATGCCGAGAAAATGTGTAAATTACAAGCTTGCTACCTGTGCACTGACAATTTATTTGCTTAAAAGGAGCATGATATTAAAACAGTTAAGTAAATAAAAGGAGCGTGATACTAAAACAGTTAAGTAAATAAAAGGAGCGTGATACTAAAACAGTTAAGTAAATAAAAGGAGCTTGATATTAAAAGTTAAGTATATAAAAGGAGCGTGATACTAAAACAGTTAAGTATATAAAAGGAGCATGATACTAAAACAGTTAAGTAAATAAAAGGAGCGTGATATTAAAACAGTTAAGTAAATAAAAGGAGCGTGATACTAAAACAGTTAAGTAAATAAAAGGAGCGTGATACTAAAACAGTTAAGTAAATAAAAGGAGCGTGATATTAAAACAGTTAAGTATATAATAGGAGCGTGATACTAAAACACTTAAGTAAATAACGTTGGCATACAGTTATACCTCAGTGCATGAAATGCACGAAGATAGTTAAAATCAATTATTCAGAATTTGTCATCCTTTATTAAACAGTAAATCAATATAGAAATAATAGGATAGAGTATGCAGTGCACTTTGACAGTATTCGACCATAGCGGTCGTAAAGTTGGTCTGATATAGGGAAATTAGAATCTTATTTTTAGAATTTATCAACTTCATTAAGATAGTATTCACCTTACTGACATATAAATTTTCTAGGTATGTATAAGTTAGTAAGACTGTAAAATCTAACTTTATAAAGTATGTATTTTCAGGAGTAGAGAAAATACACAACATATACTCGCATACAGTATTCATGATTCTATGTATATCAATGAATCAAACTTGTATAGGCTATTCTGTCAGTATCACATTGGACTACCATTTATCGTCTACATCGGACCAATCCATAAGAAACTCCCCTCCACCACCAACACTCTCGTCAAAAAAGCTGCCGATTAAACTCATCTGGAAACAGTTAATTCTTTAGTTTACTCTTCTTCTTCATCATCTTCTTCATTATCATCATCTTCTTTAATGCATTGAGTTTATTTAAAGATTGTGCATGCACCATTGCAAGTCGTAAATACAACAGGAAGTAGCCAAAAGCAATAAATTAGTGAAAATACTCGAAATTTCTAAAACCAGTAAACATTGCTCGCAGAGTGCACGGCAAACTGATTCGGTGGAGCAGAGAGAGAGAGTGTGTGTGTGTGTGTGATTGTGTATGTGTGTGTGTTTGTGTGTTTGTTTGTGTGTGTGTGTGTGTGTGTGTGTGTGTGTGTGTGTGTGTGCACATTCTTGTAGAAAATGCGGGGGGTTTGGAATTTCAGTAAGGGAGCCCAGCATCTGAGTCATTGTTAACGTGAAAGCCAGTATCCAAATCAGTAAATACTGGTGTCAAAAACAATCAAGATATCTCAAACCAATAAAAGCTGTTGTCAAAGTAAACGCTGAGGTCAAAGACAACCAGAAATATCCCAATTAGTCAATGCTGCCAAAGACAACCATACATATAACAAAACCAATCTTGTCAATAGTCAGGCTCCTATGCATAATCACTGAGCGAGAGTTAAAACAGCTAGACCACACAAAAATCCAAATAAAAATGGTAAAAATAATACAGACATACTGATGTAAAACTCTCCTAAGAACATACAATTAAAGTTAAATTATAGTTGCTGGATATCTTGGAAACTGAAAGACATCACTTTAAATTATTGCTCACTAGCTCATTAAATACTGAACAATTTTAACAGAACTAAAATATTGAACAATTTTAGCTGAACTAAAATATTTAACAATTTTAACAGAATTAAACTAAAATATTTAACAATTTTAACAGAATTAAAATATTTAACAATTTGAAGAGAATTAAAATGTTTCTCAGTTTGAAGAGAGAAAAATATTTCACAAATTTAACAGAATTAAAATTCTCTTACCTGATTTATTTCCTATTAATTCGTTTTTCATTAATGAACACCCTTTTAAAAATATATGACGTGTCAATTTCGTCACTTGCCACCCTCTTTAATATGACGTTAAAATTTCGTCATTTTCAATACAGAAGTGCAAATGAAGATAATTTTCAGTGCTGGCAACAGAATAGCATTAATCTTTAACATCTTAAAGTATATACAAGTATAAAAATGGAAAATATGTTATTCCATCTCTTGAAAAATATTTTTAAGTGCAATATATTCTAATACAGCACAAATGTCTAATCGCCTATTGCGCTCGGGTCATTGCTGGGCCTGTAAGTGTTGTCTGTTCCCAAACAAGTGTGATGTTGTGTAGGATACATGAGGGGGACACCAGCGACAATGGACACGACCTGACGACGACAACCACAGCAGGAGACGACGAAGCAACATCGTGTTTACATTTTCGAGACTGTTAGTTCGTGGCTGAACAGTCGCCATCGGGCGCACTGTAACTGCCGACTCTCAGTATCTCAAGAACAATGCTCCTGGCAAATAAATTTCTCTCATTGGTCCCGTGATGAAGGTCACGTTGGCTTCTTTCCGCCCCAGAACTTGTGTGGGGTCTTTTCGTCTTTGGCGTTATAGGCCTTGGTTGCTCTGGAGGGACTTTCCTCCCTTCCACTCTCTGAAGGGGCGGTCAGGTGGCTCTTCCTCCCGGTTTTCCCATAGTTGGAGATTTCTTTTCTTCCTCTTCTTTTTTCCTCTTGTTTAATGCGGGTGGAAAAGAGAGCCCTGTATGAAAACCAGGTACTGGTCACTAGAACATGCTGTCTGGTCTTATCTCTGTTCATTCCTAGTCGCCAATCACAAATTAGAACACCTTTGAAATGTGCTTTGGTTTAAAGATCTATTCCAGTTGTGTAAATTAAGTTTTAAGTTTACTAACCTTTCGTCTTAACAGGTTAGGTACAAAGTTAAAAAGGAAAACTATTGGTGCACTAAAGGAAAACATCTTCACACACATACATCATAAAATACGAAAACAATTATTATAAATCACAACATAAAAATTACACCGCGTAATCTAATTCTTTGTTCTTTTTCTCTCTCTCATAAATATATCGCTCCTACAGTTAAACAGAGGATCAAACAGTACGTATCTATTAAAACGTTTACATTAGCACAGTGCTGTATATTTTTGAGCTAGCAAGAATTCAGGATAACTCTTGGTGGTCAAACACAATTGAAGAACTTTGATAGAGTAGCGGGACCCTAGACAACAAAGTAAGAGTAACTCACTGCAGTGACATCATGACCATATGTAAGAATGAAGAATTCAGAGCACTTTACAGTTAATCCAGATGGCGCATTCATTGACTCTTAAAATGCTAACGTTGTTGCTGTGGACTGACTTGGGGTCAGTGACGTAGACTCTGAGTTGCTGTGGACTGACTTGGGACAATGATGTAGACTAACAGAGTTGCTGTGGACTGACTTGGGACAATGACGTAGACTCTAACAGAGTTGCTGTGGACTGACTTGGGACAATGACGTAGACTCTAACGTTGTTGCTGTGGACTGACTTGGGGTCAGTGACGTAGACTCTGAGTTGCTGTGGACTGACTTGGGACAATGATGTAGACTAACAGAGTTGCTGTGGACTGACTTGGGACAATGACGTAGACTCTAACAGAGTTGCTGTGGACTGACTTGGGACAATGACGTAGACTCTAACAGAGTTGCTGTGGACTGACTTGGGACAATGATGTAGACTAACAGAGTTGCTGTGGACTGACTTTTAAGATAACGCATTGTTCACTGACAGTCAAGTTGTGGACAGGTTTAATTTCGCCTAAAGTTCATTGCCGAGACTCGATATGTATTAAATCAAGTGTTAAGTAAAATAACAAAAGAAAGAAAGAAAGGACGAAAGAAAGAAAGAAAGAAGGAAGGAAAGAAAAGGAAGGATGGAAGTGAGGACAAGAAGAAAGAAGGAACTAGCAGAACAACAACAAAGAAAAAAGAAATCAAGTTTGAAAGTATTTCTAAAGAATGGAAGAAAATAGAGAAAAGAACAACATAAGCAAATAACGTACTAAAAGAAATAATGTCAAAAAAAAATCTGTGGTAGAGAGGCGTTGTGGGGGGGGGGGGTAGTTTAAAAAATACTCATAAATGCCATCCCAAATATAACACACTAAGAAAAACACTTAACGTAATCCCGCTCTAAATCTATCGTGTGGCATTGTTCTGCAATATGGAATATTCTTAGGAGTTGAGGTCATGACGTATTTGGAGTTAGCGAAATGCACAGAGAGAGAGGAGGGATGGAGAGAGAGAGAGAGAGAGAGAGAGAGAGAGAGAGAGAGAGAGAGAATGTAATTGATAGAAAGATGAAATAATCTACTTGTGCGTGGACAAACAAGTGAATAGTGTAGAGAGAGTTGGTTGAATGAATAAACGCTTACATACCAGAAGGATGGACTAAATGATTAATCGATGCAAACACTGAAGTATAGCTTGAAGAACTTGAAGGGAGGCGTAATGAAGGAACTGGTGGATGGCACGATTATGGAATTAAAGGGTGGTTTGATGAAGGAATTAAAGGTAGTTTAATGAAGGAATTGAGGGATGGCTTAATGAAGAAATTAAAGGTTGAATTGGTGAAAGAATTAAAGGAAGGCTTGATGAAGGAACTGAATGATGGAGTGATGAAGGAATTGAGGGATGTCTTGATGAAGGAACTTAAGGATGGCATGATGAAGGAATTGAGGGATGTCTTGATGAAGGAAATGAAGGATATCGTGATGAAGGAATTGAGATAAGGCTTGATTGAAGGAACTAAAGAATGGCTTGATAAAGGAAAGGAAGGGTGGCGTGATGAAGGAATTGAAGGGTGGCGTGTTAAAGGAATTGAAGGGTGGCTTGACGAAGGAATTAAAGGTGGGTTGATGAGGAATTGAGGGATGGTGCTTAATAAAGGAATTGATGGATGGCTTGATGAAAGAATTAAAGGGTGGATTGATGAAGGTAATTTGAAAGACGGCTTCAAAGAATTGAATGATGATTTGATGAAAGAAGTGAATGATGAAGGAATTGAAGAATGGCGTGATGAAGAAACTAAAAGATGTATTGATCAATGACTTGATTTCAAAAGTATTGAAAAAGATTGAAAAAATGGATTGATCGAGAGATAGAGTGATGGATAGACGGAATTACTAAAGGTGCTGTGGAAGGAGAAATTAATGTAAGGAGTGAAAGATGGGGTGATTGAGGAAATGAAAGATGGATTGATGGATGAAATGATCAACTGAAAAAATGAATTGATAGAGGATATTTTGCATAATGGGTTCTTGGAGGGATTGAAAGATTGAACGGTCCATTGAAGGAATGATAGAGATTGGATGGTCCATTGAAGGAAAGATGAGAAATGAATGGTCCATTGAAATCAAGATGAGAGATTGAAGGGTTTATTAAAGGAATAACAATCTCTTATTAGCACCATTTGGTCGGTGATTTTTCAAACTGTTTTTTAAAAAAAACAATCAACATCAACACACTCAATGGCGTCATCATGAACCTTTTCATTAACCATTTAGCTTAAAAGTAGTCGCTTTACTATTTTACTTTCTAAAAATATTACTGTTGATTTTTTTATTTTAAAATTACATATTTTCTTTCGGGAGAATATTAGCCTTATCTTTTACGCTGAAACTGTCGAGAACGCAATAAATTACAAAAAAAGTTTATTTGGCTGAAATTTGATTTGTCTGGTTTGATTATAATGCGAGTGCATCAAATACTAGGATCTCGCATATCTCATTATTTGTATAATTTAGCAGAAATATAGCTTGTGTAATTTTTGTTGTAAAAATAGATCACGGAATAAAAATGTAAATAGTTTTTACTTTTAAATTGAGTGATTTTTGACAAAGTTAGACATTTCTGTCATAAACCACCAAAAAGCCCAAATTTCATTTGTTAATCGAAATTATATATTGAGTAGGTTTATACTTCGAAATTTAATTTAAAGATGATGTTACAATCCTGTGCCATATGCCCTTTGAAAAAAAAATACATAGACTCCTTGTAGTAATATTAAGTAAAAAGTGGTTTGGCGTACTTACGTTTGGCGGAAGTTTCCAAAGCAGTCTGATCTCGGCAATCGCGAGGTTAAACTCAGATCTTAAGAAACGTCTCAGAGAGAGAGAAAGAGAAAGACTGTTACCTGCCGCTCGCCTGACTTTTGGTTTTCAGACAATAGCTGCCGAGCTTGGTTTAGAGTGAGAGGGAAAAGATCACCTTTGACCTGTTCGACGTCACAGATGATGAAGAGGTAGGGGAGGACAAAAAATTCAGCCGGTGTTATGTCAGGTAGTTGCTCTTTGCACATGCGCGCTGAGCGAGATTGTGTGCAGAAATTAAATGCCAGTAAGTCTGAAGTGTTTGACGTGCAACTCAAAGCCCTCCTCCCTCCCTCCCTCCCTCCTTCATTATCGCAAATGGGCATGTAAATCCGGAATCTTCATTAGCCGGCAAAGAAAAGTAATGAAATTGACGAAAAGATACACAACTCGTTCTCAGTACAAACATTTCGACTACGAAAAAGATCACGAAAATATATTCAAGAATAGGCCTACATGTGCTGGAGAAAAGGAGTTATAAAATCGTGGAATCCGATTTTTTTAAAACTCTGCGGTCTTAAAAATACTAGTGGAGGACGGAGGTGCATTGGCAAATGTTATACTCAGTGCTATCAGGTCGTACGTCCACAAGAGCTCTTGAAAGGGAAAAAAAAATATGTCGAATGCAGCGAAAACAAGTCAGCGTCGTGTCTGGAAGCCCAAGTTGGTAAAGAAGCAGCCGAAGCTGTTTGCAGAACTGATTCTCCTGCGCAGGTAGTGAAATTCTTTGCGGTTTAGTCAAATACATACACACACACCCCGACCGCCGACCGACAAAAGAAGGAGACTGAGTCATGTCCCGCAAGATTATACCTGTTTCCTATTACTAGTATCAACATTTCCACCCCCCACCCACCCCCCTTGCGTATTGTCTATGTTTGTGAAGCCTATAGAATAGTAAATATATTTTTTAAAGAATACCCACACAACTTAATCAGAGGTTGTCGGTCGTAACTTCGTCATACTTGGGATGGTGGGTCTCTGTATTCACTTTCACGATCCAGTTCCCGTAGGACTTTTTATTGACGTCACTTGAAGACGTTCTATGTAAATTACACTTTGACTGAGCGCTCTGACGCTGGTGGCTGACATGTTGTGAATACCTTCCAGTCACATTCGTATGTTCACCCCCCAACCAATTTTCTCCCCTACGGAAGGTCTATTTTGGGGTCGGATGCCCATCATTTCAATTTGACAAGTGATGGCATCGTAAATGACGAGATCTTAGCTAACATTGCACGCCAGCCACACAGGTCTATGTCATGACAGCCTCATTTCAATTGTTCTTACACAACTCTTTTGTTAGATCGAAGCATAGTTATTGTGGCATGGCGTGGATGAACCCTGACTGTGACAAAAGAAAGACGTCAATCATGACACTGAGGTTGTTGCAGGTCGTCTCCTAGCAACGAGCTTGACTGCAATGCATTGTGTGATAGTGGCTGAGTGTGTGATTCAGGGCCTCCATCAATTGTTCTGATATTAGCTTATTTGCTTATGGTGTCGATTTTTTCCCCCTAGGAGAGGATTAAAAATCTCTCGGAACTAAAGAAAGTTGATGTTTTAAAAACCCAGAATAGTCTACAATGACAAACTAGTGACAAAGTAAATTTGCCCCCCCCCCCTTTTTAATTTTAATTATTATTTAAATTGCTAAATTGTCAGAGTGACCCGACCTTGGGCTCTCCTTATGGTGTTATTTTGAAAGTGTATGAGTTTGAAGTAAACAGCATAAAGGAAGAATATTCTAAATTTGCTGATCTAGTGGAAACTGAGTGAGCAGTTTTCTATTATCCAATGATTATGATTTGTGAGAACGAGACTAGCCAATGGGCTGAGTTTAAGGAATTTACTTGTAGTAGAGAATTTTGCTGTCTATTCAGAGAAGTCTGGCTCTGAAAGCAGTCGTTAGCTTGAGTGTCAGCAAGCAGCCCTCTGGTTTCTTTTTCTTTTGGTTGTGGTTGAGTCTCAGTCAGAGTGTAAGTTTAACTCTGAGCTGTGAGTCTCAAGTGGAGCCACAAGTTCAACTTCAAGTTCCTAGCTACCCCTTTTTTTTTTAAAGGCACAGAGATTTTGGCTAAATGGTCTAAATCACATTTGCAGGCTACTGTTGGCTCCTTTGACGTCAGAGTCAAATTGTTGATGATTATGTGGCAAACATTCAAACAACAACCAAGACTTATTTAATAAAAGCCTTCAATTTTGACATGTTGTTTGTTAAGTTGCATGTTTTTAGTATCCATAGCTAAGAAACAGTGAATTTGTTTTGTTGAAGGTTGATTATAGGTGAGAGACCACATAATGTTTTGTCATAAAATTTTACATATAAATGCTAAATCTGTGGGGATTTAATTTGTAGCAGGAGAGTCTGTACAAGCAGATTATCACTTTGCATATCACTTTGCCTATCACTTTACTTATTACTTTGCCTATAACCTTGTCCTTCACTTTGCCTATCACTTTGCCTATTATTTTGTCTATCACTTTGCCTGTCACTTTGCCTATAAACTTGTCCTTCACTTTGCTTTTCACTTTGCATACCACTTTGCCTATCACTTTGCCTATTACTTTGTCTATCACTTTGCCTATTACTTTGTCTATCACTTTGCCTATCACTTTGCCTATCAATTGGTCACCCGTTTTTCCAATCACTGCTCGTGCCACTTTGCAAGAAGTTACTTTGCTTTGAGTTAGATTTGTAACGGTGAGAGGGTCCTTCACCTGTGAAACTGGTCACTGCTATTGTCTTTAACAGGTACAAGTCACTCTAGGTTACAACATAACCAACACGCCATTTCTACAATCAAAGAGAGGCTGTCGGACGGCATGCATGGCACAAATAATAATCTCCCTTACACACACTGACCATTCCTCTCTCCCCATCTGCCTCTAGACCTGGTCTTAAATGCCAAGAGAGTTAGCAAAAAGACAGACAGACAGACACACCAGCAATGACAGAAGTAAAGAGAAACTTTAGGACCATTAAGGGAGACAATTTAGGGCTGGGAATGGATTTATTGTTTAGCTTGATATTAGATTTTACAGCAAGTTAAAGATACAGAGTTAGAAAGGTGTCAGTTGTATGAGAAAAAAGAGAAGTATGTAAAGTACACCTACTTTACATGTAAATTAGTTTTGGGTTAGATAGATAGATAGACAGACGTAGAATTTAATGTTGCGTTTGCTTAGATGGTTTTAATTCTCACTAACTCATTTTATATAAAGAACTCTAACCATTCGATCAGACTTTGAAGTGCCTTTAGCATATACTTTAGTGCATGCAAATTTTCAATGAGGCTCCTGTAAAAGCAGGGTTGGTAGTAAACTACTTTGCTGACCAGATGGCGCCACCTGTAAAGCAGCAAGAAAACTTGGTACATGCGCAATACAACACAACAACAAAAATGGCGTTCGACGCACATCATGCACAGCTGTTCATTGTAGGACGCTTCTTACTTCTGTAACCCTGTTCATTCTGATCAGGGACAAATGTCAACAATCATCTTCCAGACAGGAATGCATGTTACCAACAAATTTTCCATTTCTTTACTCTTGCTCCTGCCTAAGGGAACTGACGTCTGGATGGAGTTCTCACTTCCAACAGAGCATCCTGTACTATAAGATTACGGTGTCATTGAATCAACAATATGAACATTGTTATAGAATGTAGCAACTGTTACAGAATGTAGCAAAGGCTCGTACAAAACATGCACTGTGACACCAAACGTAAAGTAGTGGAGAGAACATAAAGTAAACATTTGCCTCGTTACCCCTTCTTTAGACTGCTTCTTCCAGAAGTTTTTGATTTATGTGGAAACAGATTAGAGAAGAAACGTTGGCAATAAATTTTCAGACTTCGAGGTACAGTGAAGATTCAAAACACTGGTGCTGGGTTAGGTGAAGGTCAGGGACCGACCACGTACACCCTGCAGAAGAGCAAACTCATTTGAAGAAGGAGTGCGTGCGTGCGTGTGTGTGTGTGTGTGTGTGAGCGAGAGAGAGGAAAAAAAGCTTGCTACTGTGGCACATATTTTACAAGAGTTGCCATTTGTCCCTTAGTGCACGAAGCATTTTGTGTGGTAGTTACAAGGTCACTAGGTGTTCGGAAAAGGAAGTGAAAAGCAAAGACATGCAGTAAAAGTTAGATCTGTAGTGAATCAATTATAATCTTACTTTAAAAATAAAAAAAAAGAATCTAATTAAGGAAGTCAGGGGTGTGAAATACACCAAACGCATTTCGACACTACTGATGTGACTGAGTTTTCTTTGAATTTAAATGTTTGGTTCATACACAGTCATGATAAAAATATAAATAAACAAATTAAACTGATATTGCTGTCTACTGTGTTTACTATGATGTTATTTAAGGCGGCTATATTTTAAAATTTTAGTGTGTATGCGTGAGTGTGTTGTAATTGCTATATAAACTATTATACTGCCCTTAGTTATTACAGAGAAGAGCGATGAAGAGAAAGGTCTTGGCAACGAACCCGAGAGCAGCAGACAGATACACAATCATCAAAGATACACAGTCATCAAAGATACAGTCATCAAAGATACACAGTCATCAAAGATACACAATCATCAAAGATACACAGTCATCAAGGGAAAGTAACATACTACTTCCAGTATTTTTCATACACTTATTCAGTGCAAAATAAGATGATGTACTTCACCTGTCTACCGATTCACCTTATCATCAAGCTAAAAGGAGAGTTAGGAAGTCTGCTATTTCACTCAGTGACGTGTGATATAAGTGGCCAGTGACAATCTGAAAAATGGATTTTCTATTTCACCCACTCAGGGTCAAAATAAATTGCCAATCACAATCTGTACTTCAACTAAATATCCTATTTCACATGTTATTCATTCAGGATCACAATAAGTGACCAATCACATTGTGTAATTATAACGAACACTCGCTCACTCAGAGTCGCAAATAAGAGGATTGTGACAATCTATACATACTCTAAATGTACTCTTCACTCACTCCGGGTGAAAAATAAGTGGCCAGTCACTGTACTCAGACTGGGTCGCATATCAGTGAGTTGTGACAATCAAACTGAATGAACTACTTCACTCACTCATGGTCACAGTAAGTGGCCAATTACAGTGTATATTAATATGATTTACTATTCACCACTCACCCTGGGGGGAAAAGGTAGATAATAACAATCATCATTTAAAATAAGTTAATTTTTTCACTCACTTAAGGCATTGATTATCTCTCATTTAAACAAGTCACATACGCTATAGTCTTGTGTGACGTATGAAGTTAGTAAGTCAAGGTAATAGGTATGAGGGGTTTCCAGAGTCTGTTCATTAACATGACTGTTCATTAAAGTGACGTATGAAGTTCGTAAGTCAAGGTAATAGGTATGATGGGTTTCCAGAGTCTGTTCATTAACATGACTGTTCATTAATGTGAGGTATGAAGAGAGTAGGTTAAGATAATAAGTATGAGGACGTTTTCTGAGACTGTTGATTAATAAAAAATGCAAGAATTAGTCATTTCTACCGTAAAAAAGAAGTTCGTTTTGATTAAAATATTTGTCCTTGTTTTAGAAGCTTTGTGGAAGCGGAGGAAAGGCACTAGCATCTTGGCAGTGAGCCTTGGATTCAAACCTTGCCTTGGTCAATGGGACTTTACTACATTGACCCTCACTCACTCTATGGGTCATAATGTTGGGCATAGCGGTCATAGTCGTACGTTACAGGTTCTTCGATAATTAGTGCTAATAAATATATTTAAATATAATTCATCATCACCATCACCATCAACAACATCATCATCACCACCGCCATCGTCGTCACTCTTCTTCCTATTATTATTATTGTTGTTGCTATTACTATTATTTGTACTACTCCTATTACTTCTACTACTACTACAACTACTATTACTATTATTTTTACTACGACTACTTCTGTACTAGGGAGCTAGGTGCTGTGAGGTAAAGCGCTAAGCTCGAAGACAATGTCTTGAATTCGAGCCTATCTTGGTCATTTGGGATTTCTCGATTGATCCTCACTCTCCCTAGCTCATGACCGTTGTGTTTAGGATCCCCGATCCGTAAATGCTTTGAGCTCTTTGGAGAATTATCAAAATGTATGTCCATCATTATTACGACAGCAAATAACTGTAAAGACAGTGACAGATTAGGAGAGGATAGGATGGTGACATTTTAGAACACCTCACATTTGAAAGCTCCGAGGTCGGTACAATAATAAAACAACCACAAAGACAATAAATTTAAAATGAAGAACAATCCAAACTTGAAGTACGCACATGGATATTGTGCTGACAGACATAACAAGTGTGGCAGAGTAAATTTGCTTTGTAAATTTGTAAATAAGGAGTAAAAGTGGACAACTTCTAGATAGTCAAACTTGAACCTAGCAGACAAACTTTCAGGCAGCGGTACCAGATGAACACTGAAAGACAACTTCCAGGCAGTCAATACTGAACCAAACAGGCAAATTCCATGCAGTCAATAGCAGAAAAAAACAACTTTAGGGCAGTTAATACAAGATGAACACCGAACATACACCTTCCAGGCAGTCAATACTAAACAAATTTCAGGCTGAACTCGTGGTGTTGTACGAATCTGTCGTATAACAAATATAACACTCCAATGTTAAGTAAAAAAAAGAACAAACGGTTCCAGCAAACTTCAACGTATAGATAATTATTCTTTCGCCGCACACACACACAACGGTAATTTTTATTTCACTCTACTTGAGTTTGCATAACTCATTAATTTAAAGAATGAAGTACCTACCCAACTTCTGGACAAAACTCAAAGTTCGACCGTGCTCTGTAATAGGCATATATACATAAGTTATTTTGCCCTGCTTTTAATTATTTGCATTCTCAAGAAAACGGCCCGTTTCTGTTTATGCAAGAGTTATTGCTTCAGTCAAACTTAAGAACAGCAAAACTGATGCAAAAATATTGTTTTAGGCTAGTTTATGTATATATAAAAGAAATAAGTAAATAAAAAGCAGAAAATAAAAACAACCTAGTGACGAAATGGGAGAGCACTCTAGGGAGAATGGTGCAAAAGAAGCAAGAGAAACAGGTGTAGGGGTTTAGTGAAACGAGGAGCAGAGAACTTAGTGCCAATCGAGAAGTAATGGGTAAAGTCGAATTAGCTTGCCAGAGATAACAAACGCTGAAACATTTTCTTTGCTACAAGAATGAGATTGGATGCTTTGTCTTCCCTCGATCGCCCCAGGAAGAAAGGCACCGAAGTCCGTGAACGCATGCTACCAAGACTCTAAAGCCGGTGTTGGTATCTTTCGTGTTATTGTACGCTGTTTGCTCCCACTGGGTAGTTACAAATGAATGCGAAATCTATACTAACGTGTAAATTGTCTACACAGGCATGCACTCGAATATACCACACTCGTACACACATGCAGGCACACCAAACTGCATATTTCACACATTTTAACAGACGCATGTATGCTAGCATACACACACAAACATATACTTACACGTATGCATGCATGCACACATACCTATACTTAACAGATCTTCAGTGACAGAAAAAAGTTTTTAGAATGGGGTTCATTTTCTTTTTCCATAATCGCAATGCTCTAAAGTCTAAGCGAAAAACAATTCAGTTGTCATGTATAGCAACAACGTGGAAAGTTTCAACTATCTTGCATGCCTTGTGGAACTTTATGTGTGTATTATAGTGTGCTAAACAAATTATTCTAAATATTCAAATTCTTAAAAATCTCTACTTTAAAGAGAAACACATTGCAAAACATACCAATTAATTGATTAGTTTAATACTATTAGTTACTATTATTATTAACTAAGGTTTTGGAAAAATATCCAGCCACTGAAGATTTTACAAACTTGGGGCTTACATAATGATTTTCAGATTTTTCAAGAACATAAACTTTTCCTAAGGTGCCACCAATAAAGCCCACTATGGTTATTGAAATATTTGGTCAATTGATTTTAACCTAACCTTTACCTTTAATTATTTACCTTACAAATTGAAATAGCTGATAAGAGAGACCAGCTTGTCCACTCAGAGCCTCTTTTTCATCCATTCCATGTGTTAGTAATTTTATTAGCTTTTAACCTACCAGCCTACCAGTACTACATAATACTGTAAAATAAAGGGACGCGAACATATGGATTAGTATAATCCATCACAATGGAGTATGATATCACAGATATGACATCATTAATTGTAGCCAAAATCTGGGAAACGTACATTCTAGCAAACTGAAACATGTCATGAATTAAATTAATATAATTTAAATACAGATTTCATAATAATTCTTTTCAATCCTTTCTCCAAAGCCACCACTATCTGTTCACAGCAGAATACAGCACAAAATCTGTTCTCAGTAAAATTCCAAGCAAAATAACTACAGTATTTGATCTCAAAAGTATATACTTTATGTCATGATGTACATGGAATCATTTTGTCTTTATTAGTTTATACGCAATATGTGTGAATGTGTACAAACATGTATGTCTGTACTATATTTAGATTTGTATATTGAATACTTTGAACAGAGTATTTCAAGTGTAAATATTGTAAAACGAATATGGCTTTAATAAGATTAAGTCATTATTATCTTCTATTATTATTATTATTATTATTATTATAGTTGCAGTAATAGTATTGTTGTTAATAATAGCAGGAGTAGAAGAAGTAGTACAGTCATTGCTGTTGCTATTATTATTATCGCAGTAGCAAGTAGTATAGTTGTTAACAGTAGTCATAAAAATAGTATTGTTAGTAGTAGTAGGTGTATGAAACTCTTAGACTAAAATTATTAATTATTAATCAATTCATTAGTGTACCCTCCTTCATACACACACACCATACACACACACACATACACACTCTGCTAGTAATGCACATCTGACTTTTATCATCAGAGGGTAATGGAATCGAAAAAATTATGAGATGCGATTGGATGAGGATTCCCAGTAGAGAAAATTTTTTCATACATGACTTGGAGCTGGATCCCCTTTTATACACAGCCTTTCATAATGTACAGTTGGGGATCAACTACAGCAACACAAATGCAAATGTGGCTGATACAAGGACACAATACGATAGTATTTATGAAACACAACCATGAAGGGTTATGGATTTTACAACACAACTGAGGGTTACAGATTTTATAAGTGCATGACTGTAAACTGTAAAGGGTTATTGATTTTATAAACACACAACTATGGAGAGTTATGGATTTTCTAATCACAACTGTAGAGGGTTACAGATTTTATGAAATTTAGTACGTATTATAAATTAGTGGTCCAGAAATGTATGAACAAAAGAGATGACAGTTTTGAAAGTCTCATGTATGGATTCGCTGCTTATTCTCTCAAGCTTATCTGGGTGTTTATTTGCTGTGTCAGTTCAATCAATCAGAGCAATTTCTAGTAACTTCCCTGTACCAGAAATCACTGGATGTAGTCAGCATACCTTGCCACCATTACATCAATGGAGTGCAGTTTATTCTTACACATTGCAGTAGAGGCTTCCCATGTCTACCAGATCTCAGCAGTTTATAACCAATAAACCAGGTGATTCAAATAATACATGGAAAGGCTGCTTGTCTCTGTAAAATATAATCAGGGAACAAATTCTAGGTTTCCAATTTACTCCATCTTTAACTCCATTCATTCTTACATTCAAGTTTCAACTTACAGTTTCCTGCAACAGTATTATTAGCCCGATACACGCATCAACATAATAAATACGCATTATAGTTTTTACGAGTGGTTTCATTAGAACAATGTCAAGTGTTTAGCATACTATATATGAGCATCTTAGTTCAAACATTTGTAGAAATAATAGTCTACTCACATAATACATCTCTACATAAAACACAAGTATAAAATATCAACAGCAAAATGCACAAAATATTTCTAAGTCCATTCTCTCTCAAACAGTCAGTTAACTCACCATTAAGCTAACAGCAGCCTTTCAAGAGTGGACTTCTTGCACGCCAAATTAAAGTGATCAAACAATAGAATTCTCTACAACATGATCTCAGACCATTGGCTGGTCTCGTTCTTGTAAATCTTAACCATTGGATAATAAAAACTACTCATCTAGTTGGAACTGGTTTGCAATACATCAGCAATTTCTAGCATATTATCAACTCAAGTGTTTACTCCAACTCTGACACTTAAAAAATACCATCATAAGAAGTGCCCAAGGTTGGGTTACTTTGACAATTTATATAACAATTAAGTTTAGGCAAATTTACTCCGCCACACACATGCTTTCTGTTAATAATGATGGTGGGTTATTCATCTTTCTTGGAGGAAGGAAGGACTATTACCAGATAAGGCAGATAAAATTTAAATCCTTTAGTGTGGTATTTTTATAGATGATTGAGTATAAACATATGCAGTCTAATGATACAACCCTAAGATTAATTATCAGTGGAATGATAATTATTAGGGCCTCGTAATGGTTTTGGGATGGGATAAAAGTGAATACCTTTTCAGACTGTTTGAACAAGGCTAGCATGATTGCAAGAAAGAGGATATTTACTGTAAAAGTTTATTATGATTGATTATAGTTCGAAAAGCCTAAAAATATATATGATCTACTGACTTCAAAGTCTGCTCACTTCATACACTAATAAGTAATATTAGTAACTTTTTAAATGATAACGATGTTCCTGTACATAAAAGAAAAGTGTCTATGCCAATAATGAATAAACGCTAAGTTTTAAATTGAGGTTAATTTTTTTTATTGGCTACTTTTTAAATAGCACAATTAAGTGCTGAAAGATTTTTAAAAAAATAAAATTATTATATCTAATTGTTGTGGAGAGTATAGGCAAGGGGAGGGAATTGGAAAATTCACGTTGTTAAAAATTACTAACCTAGGAGCTAATGTCCCAGCTCTCCATCACTCACTGGCTTTACATGATTTTATTTTTAAAAATTATTAAAAAAATTATATAAACTTTGAAAATGTGCTGTAAAGTAACTCATAGTAATAGTAAAGTATCATAGAGATAAAGGATTTCAATAAATATGAAATATTCATGATTCAGGTATTTCAAAAATGTGTTGGAAAGTACGATGGCATGCGTTGGCCTATGTTCAAATTCAGTCGAGAACATTTCTTGTTGGTGGCAGTAGGTCTATTCTTGTATTTAAAACAGTACAATATATTTTATAGGCCTAATTTAAAATGTAGACCCTAAATATCATTAATTTATATCCTGTTGACAACAAAAAAAAGTGTGTGTGTGGGGGGGGGGGAATTACACAGTGTGATCATGCTGATCAAAATTGTGTATTAAAAAGAAATAACTGGTTCCTTGAAGGTGGGTAGTCTGCTATTGTATACGAGTTATTATCTGCACTTTTTTTTTTTTTTTGGGGGGGGAGGTACCTCTCTCACTTTCATGTAGGCCCTATAAATAAAATAATAATATAAAAAATATACCTTTCTCATACTTTCATGTATAATATAAAAAATATAATATTTTGATAATGGTGAATTGGCAATTTTCCTGTTCGGCGTACATTAACGAATTAGAACACACTATTACTAATCGTAAAGTTCATTTTGCCGAGCATTTGTACGCTGTTGTCTTGCACTTTCAGCTAGCATTCTACGTACACAGCAAAAGAAGCTTACGTAGTACGCCGGTTGCATTTTTTCCACCGGAACCCAGTATGTTTTCTCAGTTTTGGTTTGCCTAAATGCAAGTGCACAATGAACAGTACGATTAATGTTTGAATAAGCCAGGACAAACTGTTGCCTAGAACGCCATCTGTCGTCAGTGGTAGATCAAATATTTCAGATCGGTAATCATAGGTACGTTGATTTGGTGTGAAATGTGGAAAATCCCCACATTTTAGCACACCAGCGAAGCGACTGATAGAGCCATAGGACAAGGTCAGAATAATTTTTCGCTTCTTGTGATCGTTTCTTTGTTGTCAGATAGTTATTATAGTAAATATTAAATTAGTTTGATAATAAAACTACATGTAATGCTAATACTGTTAATAGTAATACTGTTTACTAATTCATTGTATGCTACGTTAAGCCTAAGCTAAAGTATTGCAGAATTGTTTATTGTAACAAAATAATATATAAATAGGTTTTTAAATTATAATTTTAAGGTAATATAAAATATTAGCTACGTTTATGGCGAATCATTTTACTCTTATAATACTGAATAGTCAGACCTATTATAACTAAATGCATTCAGTTTCATCATTAATTTGAATATTGTTAAGAAAATAATATATGCTTATATCCACATTAGAAAAAATGATGATATAATATCATACATTCTTATAAATACGTTCATACTGTTTCGAAATGTAAAAGGTTCATATAAAAGAATTTAATTTAATCAGGGTTTGACTCAGAGTCAGATACACAGGATACCAAATTACCAGTCTTTTTTTTTTTTAAAGTTCAAAGTTATACTTCAGTTATACATTTAGATCCTTATGTGTACTCAGTTTGTTTTACTTTGACCATGTCTGCATGTCTGTCTTTAGCAGTTTTTCAAGATGCATTTTGCCTTCTCTTCCAGAATATTATGTCAGATAATATACTGAATATAACAGTCATGACTTTAGAAAACTTCTGATTCTGCACACCGTAATGCAGATAGTGCCTTACATGTATATTATTGAATAGATAGTACTTAATTGTTATAAAAATATACATGTACCAATTTTTTTATTAATATTGGTTTGTAAAAAAACTAATTCTAACGTAGAAGTAGTTTGTATTGTTTACACTATATTTAAATGTGCATTGTAAGATTGTTTTATTTATTTTTGTAAGCAAATATATTTTTTCATGTTCATAAATGATTTTTTAAATGTTTTATTAAATAACTAATGGATCTTGGATACTTGAGCTTACAAATTTAAATTATGTTTGTCAGTATTTGATTTTTGTCACAATTTACTTAACTATGAATGTAAACTAATTATAATTAATCATGTGTGGTTATGTTACTGTTAATTGTGCATAATTTGTTTTGATTTCTCTGGGGATGTAGTCATATAATTCACTAGGCACTGCCTTCAGTATTAAAAAAAAAATGGAGTATGGTTAGACTTTACACAAATATATTTTTCAAAATGTGTTATCTACTTTAAGAAGTGTGATTAAAACTATTCATAATTTGAGAAATAACCTTAATTCCCACCTCCACCTCCAGGCCTTTTGCATAGACAATCTTTCATTTAAGAAACTTAGAAATGATCTGTTATTTTGAAAAATATCATCTGCCAACTCGATTGATTGATTCTCCTACAGCATAGGCATGGAAAACATCATGTTTATGATAGATGTAATGAAGAATTAGAAATAGTAAATTTAAAGAATGCATCATAATAACATAAAGGAGTTAAAATATTTTTTTTTAACAAAACAGAAACAAAACCCCCCAAGCCACTAAACAACAAAACTATATTAACAGAAAAACAAGAAAACAATGTTGTTTTTTTAAAATGACCTAAGAAAATGAAATTTTAAGTGACACATTCTAAAACAAATTCATCTCAAAGCTATTTCCTGAAAGCAAGACTAGCATTTATTTTTAAGCGCTCATAAATAGTTTAATTTTCATTATACAGAACAACATCAACTGTTTCTTGTAATTTTTGCATCAGGTTTTCCATAAACCACTTTGGTGAAAATGGTGCAGCGCTTTCTGTGATTTTTGTTTTTTTAAATCTGGTGGCTTGAACAGCACAAGAACAACCATGGTGAGTGAGTGGTTCCTGTTTTGCAGGCATCAAGTTAAATTATTATTTAATTTATTTAATTAAAATAAAAGGAAATATATATCAAGTTCATTTTACCTTATAATTGCATTCCTAATGTTTAGGATACTGACATGTCAAAAATATTTTCACATAGGATAAAATTATATGCCTCTAAATATTTTCTCGTAGAATAAAATTATATACATCAAAAATATTATCCTATAAGAAAATTACATGGAAATTAAGAAGGGTATGGGGGGAAATCTAGAAATTATCAGTTATGAATGTAAAATTCTGTATATCATTGGTAATATTTGTGGTGTAAATGTACGAGCACAAAATTATTTGCAAGGTTTTGTAATGTAAGCTACAATTAGAAGGTTGTCGACCAGTCCTCTTTACTAATTGAAGCTTTTCAATCTTGTTTTGCCATGGGACATGGTGCATCTAAATTTATTAGCTGTTTACTTTAACCTTTTACATTTTTCTCTTTTATTTTCTTCTTTTCATCAATTCTTTGGGGCAAATATTTCTCTTCTAATTCTATTGTTCCTTGATTGTTGTTGAACTTGAGTGCTTCCAGCTTGCACCAGTTTCATGCAATAATTTATTCCTCTTTTCTGCTGTAGTAATAAATATTACTTAGATCTCATTGTTCATAGTTGGAGCTATACAAAGCATCTATGCCTCTACATTTTACCCTTCTTGTAATGTAAACCAAAGTAGTCAACCAATAAAAATGGTCCTTTATGACAGTTATATACTCTGGGATTTTTTTTGACTGACTCTCTAGCAGCATCACTGTTTTGTTTTGTTTACTGTATCACATATTTCTGTAAACTTTATGCTTGTGATTTGTGTTGGATTGCAGTCTAAGTCAAGCAGAGGTGAATGTGTGAAGGTGGCAGTGAGATGTCGGCCAATGGGTGAGAAAGAAATTGCAGCAGGACATGAAAGGTGAACTTACATTTAAAAAAAATATTATTTGCATTTAAAGTGCTTTTGCATAACAATTAACATTCAGATGTCAGCCTTTACTAATTTTAGGTATAATCATAATAGATGCAGGTAAATATAGATGAGACTCAAGCTTATCATTATAAACTATATGAAATATTGAACAGGAAAGTTAAACTTTTATAGTTTGATTAACAGCATAATAAATTCCAATAACAAGAATCTATATTAATATTATATATAATAAAAAATTATAACTAAAATATATTAATCTAGCCATGTATAATTTTATTTTAGTAATTTAAAAAAATTATAGAATGAGAGAAATAGAATTTTAATACATTAAAATATTAAAAAAAAATTTTGTACTGCTTTCAGGGTAGTAGATATGCAAGTGAAGAAAGGGGTCATTGAGGTCAAGAATCCAAAGGGAGCTGGAGAGCCACCAAAGACCTTCACCTTTGATGCCGTGTACAACTGGGAGTGAGTGTACTTACTAGATACTAACCACTCATTTTAAGACAAAGTGGTCAGATCCAATATATTTTATAGTGTTCTTAATTACAGACAATTTCCTTCTTGGCTTAAATGTTACTGAAGACTTGATAAATTCTTACAGTGACTTAGGTATAAAAATAATAAACATTTGGAAAAGCTATTATCTCAATTTGGGTGGTAAAATTAGTGTTAATTATCAGAAATCCAATATTTTTCATTGAAAAAATAGTGTTCTTCTATGTGGCTTATTTCAGACAAGATGTACTCTCAGTTAAAGAAACTGAAGACTGGTTATGAATGCTGTAATATTATTGTATAAACACAATTGATGGTATCTAAAAATAGATAGACTATCAATTAAAGGTATTTTTAATCGGTTCTATCATGGTTTCAATAATAGATATAGTGACAGCATTGCTAACAATGTTAAAATGTGCATGTCGTTCTGACTTAAGGAGCTATTTTTTTCCTATCAAAATTAAACAATATAATCTGCTTTAGAAACTCCAGAGACTGATCTATTAAGATAAACCAAATTTAAATCTGAAGGCATACACATGAAACAGTACAAAGAAATTTCAGCAATTAACAAACATTTGATATCTACTGGAGTAATGTACTTCATAATAATTATCAATAAAGTCATTTCAGCAATTAACAGTTGATATCTACTGGAGGAATGTATCTCATAATAATTATCAATAAAGTCATTTCAGCAATTAACAGTTGATATCTACTGGAATAATGTACCTCATAATAATTATCAGTAAAGTCATTTCAGTAATTAACAATTGATATCTACTGGAGTAATGTAGCTGATGACACACACACACACACAGTGGTACCTCGCATAATGAACACAATTCGTTCCAGCAGTACATTTGTTATGCGAGGTGTTCGTTAATGCAAAACACGATATCCCATAGACTTCTACAGGAAATCATGCAATCCGTTCCACATCGCCATGGAAAATCAAAGAAATTAAGGGAAAATGAAGACAGAGCAGTGTTCAGGGCGGAAAATCTAGCAAAGACACTCACCAAAGCAGGGTATGATGTTAGGTGTTGATGAGGTAAGATGTTAGGCGTTGATGAGGTGAAATGGAGGTGGGATGAGGACACACACACTTATGCACAGTTCACACACACACACATAGGTATCTTTTCCAGTCCAGTTTTTAGTAGTCAGAGTTCTCCACCAGTGGGCGCAGATGGGGTGGGATAGTCTGTCCTTGAGTGGAAGAGCTGGCCTGTTGTTGAGCAATTTCATTTTTCTTTTTCAAGATGGTCCCAATGGTGGACTTGTTCACCTTAAACTTCAGGGCTAAGTCTACCACTCTCGCTCTTTTGTTGTGCAGTTCAATGGTGGACTTGTTCACCTTAAACTTCAGGGCTAGGTCTACCACTCTTGCTCCTTTGTTGTGCAGTTCAATGATTTCTTTCTTGGTTTTGATGGTAAGAGCCGTTCTGGCTTTTCTGCTAACACCTCCTTTCTTGGGACCCATTTTTCTTGTGGTTCACAAATCACTGAAACAAGAATGTTCACATCACTCATGAAAAGTTGTCCTGCAACGACGAGAATAAGACCTTGAATTCTATAAACACCATCCAGTAAACACACAGATGGCAAAAACACATCAAAGCAAAGAAAAAAGGACAATCAACTGGGACAAACATGCCCTGCCTTCATCTGAGCCACGCAAGACACGACTGGCTGGATTCAGCCATTTTTTCATGGGAAATGCGATGTTTTTATGGCATAAGTATGGTTTGTTATGTGAAACAAGTTCATTCTGAGCCACACGGGTGTCACAGCAGCTTTTGTTATGTGGATTGTTCATTCTGCAGGGCGTTTATTATGCGAGGTACCACTGTAAATATATATTTTATATTTTTTGCATAGTTCTTAAAATCTCTATGTCAGTATCTATGAATGGGGAGAGGGAAAGACTGGAGTTGATTAAGGAGTTTATAAGACTTTGGAATGCAAGGCCTTTATATATATTTATATATACAGGGCAGTCCACAACAGAACAGTTGTGACTGTTATCTGCTGTCATCTGACCCTAATACTAATAGATGAAGTTGGAGGTAAAACAACATGATACATGTGTAGTGAAACAAATGGCTATGTGATTTGTTTAGTAATCCTGTGAGCATATCTATGGTTTCCATTGAAAGGATTCTACCTCCCCAAAACCTTATGTGTCTGCCACAATCTTCTTACTAAATATATAATTATTGCATTTATTTATTTATTTTAAAAAAATAAATTAAAGTAGAGGTGAAATAAATTTTAAAATTCCATAATTCTTTTTCAGGTAATATTTTAAGTCAGTTATTTTTTCTCTTTTCTACAACTGACTGTCATTTTCATGGTTTCTTTCTTTTTATGGCTATTTCTTTATATTTATTGTGTTTTGTGATTTCATGTTAAATCTCTAATTTTTCTCAATTTTTCTCTTTCTTTCAGCCTTATTTTAACTTTTGTTAATATCATTAATGATAATTTGATAGTGCTATTAGATTCTTTTTTTTAAATTTTTTTTTAATAATCTATACCTGTTCGTATTCAGCTTCAATGATAATGATAAACTAATCATCTTCATTGTACTATCATTAATATCTTCATCTTTCTCATCATCACCATGCAGCTCAACACAGCAAGATATTTATGATGAGACTGTCCATGACCTAGTGGAGTCAGTTCTTGAGGGTTTTAATGGCACAATATTTGCATATGGCCAGACTGGAACTGGCAAAACTTTCACCATGCAGGGTTAGTCAGTTATGGAGTACATTTTTCTTTCTTTCAGTTGGAACTATGTGAAAAAAATGTACATTTTCTTTCACTATATGGATCTATGTGAAAACAGTGTTATGCATTATTCTCTCTTGATATGGATCTTTGTGTAAACTGTGTACATTTTTCTTTCTCTTGATATTGTTTGTGCATTTTTCTTTCTCATCATATGTATCGGTGGGAAAACAGTGTGCATTTTTCTTTCTCTAACTATGGATCTGTGTGAAAACATGTTTCTACATTTTTCTCTTTTAGTATAGATCTGTGTGAAGCTATTTATACATTTCTCTTTCTTTTGATATGGATCTATGTGAAAGCAGTATTTGTGGATTTTTCTTCCTCTCGATATGGGTGTGTGTGTGAAAACTATTTTTTCTCTTAATATGAATTTGCATGAAAGCAAGTTTACACATTATTCTTTCTCTCAATATGGATGTGTGTGAAAAAATATTTATACATTATTATAATTATTCTTTCTCTCAATATGGATTGAAAACTCTTTATACATTATTCTTTCAATATGGGTGTGTGTGAAAAAATATTTATACATTATTCTTTCTCTCATTATGGATCTGTGTAAAAACTGTGTTTAATAATTATTCTTTCTCTTAGTATGTACTGTGTGAAAACATATTTGCACAATTTTCTCTTTCAGTATGGATCAATCTGTTCAAAAACATAGTAGTGCATTATTCTGTATTTCTCAGATGCAATTTTTTTTAATATAAAAGTGCATGGTGCTTTTATTTTATGCACATTATAGGATAGTCTAATTAATATTCTTTTACTGTTTTAGTGAAACTAAGTTTGGACTGATGGTTTAAATCTGAGGATGCAAATTATATATCTGTTAGCCATATATAATATATATTTTTGTATGCATAAACATCATTTAAGCCAGTTATTATATAAAAGAATTTGCATATCTTCTGCTACTGAGCTTGTTTGTCCTTCACCCCATCTTTTTTAAAACTTATTTTATATATGATAAAAGGAATAAGAAGTCAGTTGTGTCAGTTGTAAGGATTGCTCAGAATAAAATGAGCAGTTTATAAAATGTTTTTAAAATTTACAAACTATAAAAAATATCTGGAATTCCTGTTTGTACATTAATTCTAATAAAACAATTATTTTATTTTTTGTTTTTTATTGATATGCATTTTAATAGGTGTTAAAACCAGTCCAGACCTTTGGGGAGTGATTCCACGTTCTTTCGAGCAGATTTTTTCCCACATTTCACGTTCTGAAAACCAGCAGTATTTAGTTCGAGCATCGTATCTAGAAATTTACCAAGTAAGTTATTTTCAGTATGTGGCTTATTATTTTAACATTGTTAGATTCAAGTCAATCAAAAATATTAGAGCAATTTAGGTTTCAAATTTAGAGGTTTTTAAAGAAGTGTATTTAAAGAGATTATTGCAAGCAGCATTTTCTAGATGTCTGTGGAGAATTTTTAATATTAACATTAGCCCCCAAAACCTCTTTGTTTGTCAAAGCAACGGCTGTATGTTACATGCTATGTAATGATGCTTAAAATGATTATGCTATATATATATATATTGGTGACAGAAATAGTTTTCTACATGACAGCTGTAGATCACATGATGTATGCAGAGTGGAAAATATTACTTAAGCCATTATATTTTATATATTGTTGACAGAAATAGTTTTCAAGATGGTAGCTGACACTCAACTTATTGCAAACTCTTGACAGGAAGTTTGTGAATATACTACCAGATAGTGACTGTTGCTAATATTTTATCATCTTTAAATACAAAAATTATTTTAAATTAAGCATTAAGCATCCATTATTGTTGCATACATTGGCAGTCTATGTTGTTCATTGAAGAAGAGGTAATACATTTTATGTATAGAACACCATTAAATTTTATACATATCTCTCTGTGTACACTTAAAAATATATGTTTTGACAAGAGAAATATTTCTCTTAAAGTCTTATCTTATATGAATGTGTACTTTATAGAGCACTTTTATGTCCACTCTAGCAAGTTCTAAATTAATTGCATTTTTTAAATGGCTCGGTAGGAGGAAATTCGAGATCTGCTTTCCAAGGACCAAAGCAAGCGCTTTGAGCTGAAAGAGAGACCTGACACTGGAGTGTATGTCAAGGTCAGCTGATTTCTTTCTTAGAATTATTTCTCATTAAGAGTGAGAGAGAACAGCAGGGCTTTGCAATTAAATCCACATAAGTATATTTTATTAATAATCGTTGCCAAATGGGTTGTTTTTTTGCCTTAATCATTTGATGCTTTCTTTAAATTTACTTATTTCTTCCTCCCCTTCCCCAAAATAGCCTTTAGATATGATTATTTTGTATATTGATTTTTCCGAGAAAAAGGTCAGCAAATAAGAAAACATTTTGGGGCGGGAAGGGGGGGGGGGGTGAGGAACTGGGACTGAGTGGTGAGCAATCTTAGTTTTTTAAAAATAACATGTTCATGGATAGATATTTGCATTGGGATGCTTGTGATCAAAATTATTTTCTCATATTTATTTTCTTGATTTTTTATTTTTGGTCATCTCTGGGGTTGTGTTATGTAATAATTGAGATGTTGGTGTTATGATATTTTTCCCCCATGTTATTTTGTGTAGGACCTATCTTCCTTTGTGACAAAAAGTGTCCGTGAGATTGAGCATGTAATGAATGTTGGCAATCAAAACAGATCTGTGGGGTAAGTCTTAATTGAATCGTGTTAAAAAAGTTATCAAATTACCTTGATTAATTTGCTGTTGTTGTTGTGACTGGTTGTTATGCTATTATGATCTAAGCAGTTTTACTTCAAGAGCAGTCTAGTCTATGGTCTGAAATTTTTTTTTAATTTTAAAAATTAATAAAAATAAATATTGATTAAATTAAATTTGTGTAAAGATAATACAAAATAATTACATCAAAGAACAGATTTTAAATTGTTTAAGAGACTGCTATTTATTTTTCAAGGCTATTTATACTTTTAAATTTCATTTTAGTTTCTTTTGATGACTCTTGATGAAAAAATGTATATCATAGCATTTGTATTTACTTAGAGACATGTAAAGTAAAATGTCTTACAGGTATTATGATTGTAAGTCTGCAGGTCTTCTTTTTCCAGGGCTACCAACATGAATGAACACAGTTCACGTTCTCATGCTATTTTTATTGTGACCGTTGAATGCAGTGAGGTAAGGGCAAGAGAGAAGTATAATCTTTAGAAGGAGTAACTCATCTGTATTTGTGAAGGAGGTTGTGTTTCTTCTCTTGCTTTTAGACCTTGTACTTAACTGCTGACAAAACTGTGAAAATAATTTTTGGCATTTTTACCTTTTAAAAATCCCTCTTTTTTTTTTTCTTTTTTTTTTTGTAAATGCAGCTGTAACATTTAATATCTGCATAATAACAGTGGAAAATGTTAGGGTTCAGAATACCCTTCTGAGATCACACTTTATAGCAAACATTGAAGGTCATCTAGATTTTAACTTGTAATTCATACAGTTATATTGCTTAGGGTTTTGTAGGGAATGATGTAGAGAACACCTGTAGCTACATATAGTAAGTCTTAGACTTGGTCCAGCTAGGGTTCAGATTATTCTTCTACTCTCACATAGTGAACAGTGGGAATCATCAAGAACTTGACTTATCAGAAATTAGTTTGTTTATATACAAAGATATTTTGTTTAATGTGGCCTTGTTTTAAGAAGTTACTTTGTTTACTCTAGCCTTGTTGTAAGAAGTTTGTTTAGTCTAGTTAGTCTAGCCTTGTTATAAGAAGTTTGTTTAGTCTAGTTAGTCTAGCCTTGTTGTAAGAAGTGTTTTAGTCTACCCTTGTTGTAAGAAGTTTGTTTAATAGGTTGTTTGTATATAGATTGGTTTAGTTTAGCCTGTAAGAAGTTTGTTTAGTCTAGCCTTGTAAGAATTTAGTTTGCTCATGTGTTGAGATATTTTGTTTACTGTAAAAAGCCTTGTTTTAAGATGTTAATTTGTTTAATCTTCTATTGTTGTTAGAATATATATTGTTTATTTACCATGCTGCAAGAATATTTAGTCTCCCAATGTTGTAAGAAGATGTATTGTGTATTTAGCCTTGTAAGAAGACTGTTTAGTCTACTACATGTACTGTTGAAAGAAAATGATGGTTTGTTGAGACCACTATTATTGTAAGAAGACTATTTGTTTAGTCTAAACACTATCTAAGAAGACAGTCTGTTTGGTCTTTCCTTGTTGTAAAAAGATACTTAATTTAATCTACTATTGTGTATTTTGGAATAAAATTCATTTTTATTTAGCCTTATAAGATGATAGTGGTTTTGTTGTAAGAAAAATGTTTAATAGTTTGACCTAAGAAGAATATTTGATAGTGTGGCCTTAAAAGAATGTTTGACAGTGTGGCCTTAGAAGAATGTTTGATAGTGTGGCCTTATTAGAAGAATGTTTGATAATATGGTCTTGTTTTAAAATAATGTTTGATATATAGCAGTGTCATTGGCAATACTAAAAATAATCTCTAGAGTGTGGGTCATGCAGTCTTAATTTTCCCAGTTCTGTTCTAATGCCCCAAGACTTTTATATCGTGGCTTGAATATTTTTCTTTCTAGGTTGGTGCAGATGGTGAGAATCATATCCGTGTAGGTAAACTAAACATGGTGGACCTTGCTGGCAGTGAGAGACAGGCAAAGACAGGGGCTACAGTATGTAATATAATGGCACTGTCAGATTTCTTTTCTTTCTTTTATCTTTCTTTTCACACACTTAAAAAGAAAAATTAAAAATTTTAAAAAAATCTTTAAAAAGATTCTTTCATATTAAGTTGTGTATCTCAAATGCACATTTTCATAAGAAGAATTGTGGATAAGGAAATCTACTATTCTGATTGCCTGAGGAATGTAAAACTTCTTTTGACCAGAAAGTATACTGGTGTTATTTGATAAACACTAAAAATGATACAGACTCTTTTATATATAATAACTATGAGAACTATGTTGAGTTTGTAAATTATACTTTTTTAAACAGGTCAAGACAAACCTTTCTGATACTTATAAATTACATTAAATGAATACTTTATTTCTACAAACAAACAAAAATGTAATTTTTACTTTGCCAGATTAAACACATTATTAAATTAAATTTTGTTTAATTATTATCAAACATAGTTATTTCACTTCAATTGTATTTTTTTGTCTAAAGAGAGATAATTCTCTAAGAGCAGTACTTTGGATTAGGCCTAGATATACCCTAGTTTCTGACCTTTGGTCAATTCTACCAACCCCTTCTTATTATTTAGAGAATACTAACTCCAGAAGAGATCATTAAACCAAATAAGAGTTTGATCATTTATAAATAAGTGAGTTGTCTCGAAGTAATGGTCATATTGATGTCATTTAGTTGTTAAGAAACTCCATGCTTTCAGTCACACTAATGAAGAAAAATATAAGATAAGCTTGATGACCCTACAAACCTGTTTAGTAATATTTTAGATTTCAGAAAATGATTTTAGTAGAAGCTTTTGCAAACAAGAAACTAATCAGGTGACAAAGAAAATGCAAAGCAAAGCTTTACTAAAATAAAATGTTAAATAAGAAACCCAAAGAAGCAAATATAATAAAATAAATAATAGGTTACCAAGGAACAATTATTTTATTTACGGTGGTATCACATTGGCTGTGTTTATGGTGCTGTAGGGAAATATTTAGCTAACTTTGTTGTGTTTATGATGCTCATGTGAAATCTTTAGCTAACTTGAATTCTTCATTGTTGATATATCATTATTTTTCCTAACTATATCATTTTCCTTAATCTAAAACAGAAATCTTTAATGATATTTATTTGTATCAGGCCTACCAGTTTTTCATAAAAATGAAAACATCCACAATATATAATTAAAAATAAATGTTTAATCTTTTAAATATTTTAGGGTGAACGTTTGAAGGAAGCAACAAAGATCAACTTGTCGCTCTCAGCTCTAAGCAATGTGATCTCAGCGCTGGTTGATGCCAAGACAACCCATGTTCCATACAGAGATTCCAAGCTCACTCGTCTTTTGCAAGGTCCTTTGCTCTTTATAATTTCTTCTTCTATATCTTAACCGGTCGTCTAGATCTGTCTCCATTTAAAAAAAAAAAATTTTGTGAATTGGACAATACCGTGTCTCAGGTTTCACACCATTTGTTCCAGTTTAGTAATCTCTCTGTTTTCATTTGTTTTCTCTGTAGGCGTTTTTGATTTTATTTCTTGTCACTCAAAACTGAAGTTAACTTCTCTTGCAGAGATTTGTTTTCAGATTAATTTGAAATTTTTCACTTTGACTTTCTGAATGTTAAAGACAAAATTAGTTTTTAAAAAATAACATCCTCTGTATCTCATTTATTAAAGGTTTGACCTCTACTTCATTCAAGATAAGAAGCAATATTGTACTGTCACTAAACCATTGACTATTTCAAAACTGTTCTTTGAACTCTTAACAGGTCATCTCTATGATAAATATTCTAGCATTTTAATTACACATTACCAATCATAGTTATACTTTTAACTAATATTATTATTAATAAATAGTTGTCACTAGAAAACCACAGAGTAGCATATTTTATTTTCTATTTTCAAATAACCAGGATTTTTGGATAGCCGGGTGCCAGAGCCATTAGACAATTGTCTATCTAACCAATATAGTTACTCTGCAGTCCAGTCCTGTAACTTTAATTAATGCAGGGAGGGGAGGAATGCATTCACACTAACTACTATTTATCATGACCACCCACTCCACCAGATGTCGCATCAAGTCTAAAAATATTCTTAGGTTAAATTATTAAATTACTTTGGACAAAAAAATAAATAATGCCAGAGTAAAAGAATTTATTTATTTATTTTGTAATGTGCATAGTAATTGTACACAACACTGCAATATCGTTTGTATTACCAGACACAATACTCCATTATTTATTCCAAGATTTGTATTATATACAAATCATCATACATCATTAGTTAGAACATCTCTCTTTGTATATGACTAGAATCACCCTAAGAATGTTTTTCATTGCTTTTATATTTAGAAATGTCATTTTCAAACGAAAATATGTCCCTAAGGTCTTTGTAGAATAAGGGGTTCTCTTTAGTTTTTCTAAGGGTACATTTTGATTAAACAAATTAGGCTATTTTGCATCAAAAAGCAGCATTTGTCTATTGTTAGATCTATTAGAAAGCTATATTTTACTAATTAAATGTAAGTTTCATGGTAATAGATCAATATTTATTGAAATAGGTTTTTGTTAAGTCAGAACGACCTGGAGACACCCCTAAAATGCTTTTCAGCATATTCACAAATTACTGTAGGTGATTGAATAATTAATACAGTTGTAGATTTTGTGGTAAGTGTATTTTTGGTGTTTAAATTATTTGATTTGTTAAATCATAGACAGTATTGGTAAACTTGCTTTGTCTTTCAGATTCTCTGGGAGGCAACAGCAAAACAGTCATGGTCGCTAACATTGGTCCTGCCAGCTACAATTACGATGAAACACTTACCACCCTCAGGTACTGAACCAGTTTATTTTTAACCATTTTTGTATTGATCACTGCTACCTCCAAAATCTCAGGTATTGAACCAATTTATTTGTCACTGGCTCCTTAAAAATTTCAGGTATTAAACCAATCTATCTGAATTTAATTTTGTATTGGTCACTGCCACCTCCCAAAACTCAGGTATTGAACCAGTCTACTTGAATTTTATTTTGTATTAGTCACTGCCACCTCCAGAATCTCAGGTTTTGAACCAATCTTCCTGAATTTAATTTTGTATTGGTCACTGCCACCTCCAGAATCTCAGGTTTTGAACCAATCTGCCTGAATTTAATTTTGGTTGCCACCATCTCCAACACAATTCTTCGCCGTGCTTATCTGTTAATCTCTTAACAGTATTTTTACACTGATCTCTTTATCTTTAGATTTGTAACAGAAATAATAATTATTTTTTTGTGCGTGCGTGCATTACCAATGCTTTAAATATTTTCTTTCATTAAATAATATTTTTCATTTTACTTGCAAAGTATTAATTTATTCCTAGTATATACTGTTTTATTTTTATGTCAGTTGACAGAGGAAGCAATTGCATTAATTGTATTAAGTTTACCTGAGGTTGCCCCAGCATACATTATACACCTTGATGCTAAATGGTTGCCTTCATGGCAGTATGATAGCATGGTATCTTTATTCAGTTGAATTGGTTCATATACTTTTAGCATGAACAGCACTTTAAAGTATGGTCACATCTTTGTGTATAGAAACATTCTCTTGATGTACACATACATGCGCATGTGCACATAGTGCTACCTCACTCACTGATGTTAACACATATACACAGCACTGGTCGCTCTGATGTTAATTTCATAGCTAAATGGTCACACTGGTTATTGTTTATTTACTTAAGTCCCACTGGGCATTGATTATGGTATTATTTGAATGGTATTAAAACCACTATGTTCATGCTTATATACTTAAGTATTTTTATACCTGGTGTCTGTGTCTGTGTATGTTATTCAAAACTTGTTGCTTGATGATTTGTCTTACCTTATTTAATCCTTTAGGTATGCAAGCCGTGCAAAGAACATCAAAAATAAACCTAAGATTAATGAGGATCCCAAAGATGCTTTGCTTAGAGAGTTCCAGGAAGAGATCAACAGGTGAGATGTTCTTATCATATGTGTAATGCCAACGCTACCTAGTATTTAGTTATTATCATTATTAATAATAAATCAATCATAATTAATTACAAAAGTGATGAGAATCTTAATTTATGTTATTAATAATTCTCAAAAGACACCACTCATCTCTCTTGTTTTCTTTCTTCCACAATATTAAAGACAAACATGTACCGTCACACAATATTTCTGTAGGTGGAAAACTTATTACCAAAGGAGAAGATAAATTCATCTTTCATATCTATATTTAGTGAGCCCCATCCACTCACTTTCTTCTCCAATATAAGGTTATCAATATGTGTATGAAGGTCAATAAATTTATTAAATCAACAATCAGATATACAACATATGAATATAATCAAAGAGCTTTGACATTTACATCATTGTAATACCTGTTCAATTAATGCTGGACACTTGTTCAGTTTATCCTAGCATAAACATAAGCAGTTAAATTATTCATAAATACATAATCAAATTCATGGATATCATCACAGAAATGAGAGTAGAGTTCAGAGAAATAATTAAAAGTCAAAGTACATAACCTGTTCAAAGATGGCAGCTGTCACTAGCACATGTTTCACAGTTATGCAGTTTGCAACAAGTCACTGCCTTTCATATTTAGGTGAGGTCCCATATGTCCCTTCTAGAGGCACATTACACAACTGTTCCAGAATTTTCTATGCATTCTCCAAGCACGCCATAGAGAATCATCCTGAATTTCATGTGCTATCAAGCACATCAGGAGGAATGTTCTTGATTTTCCATGTGCGTTTACTCAGCACGCCATGAGGAACATTCAAAATAATCTTCATGAATTCTTGAAACCAAAATCGAGTCACAATTTCTGCCATATTGATACTTGAATGGAATTCACAGGAATCAACTTACAGCAACACGTTTTACTGATAAGTTGATGACTATGCTGAATTCACACACCAACATAATCCATTGAAGCACAGTAGTCACCGTCGTACAATGTGACAAAAGTAAAACAAAAAGGCTTGCTCTGCAAAAGTCAAATTAAGGCAGCACTAAATTTCAGACATATTTTATCTCTAAACTCCTTTCTCTCTTACAAACATTCTCGACTTACAAATCCTGCAACAATTTCATTAGCCCAACACACACATAGCATAAGAAATATAGCATCAATCAAAATTCACAAGGATAATATACAACATAGTTAAATTAATGAACATAGAAATAGTAGTTCAATTATATAAGCATTCTCCAGTTAGATCATAGATGAATAGCAAACATGTACAAAATATTCTAAGTCCATTCTTTCTTTATCAGTCAGTTAACTTACCATAAGCTAATGAATGCCTTTATGACTGGACTTTAGTTCAAATTCAAAGTGATTAGAATGGAGCACTTCTTCAACAAATAAACTTTCGATCCATCCCCATTAGATGAAATTGATATGAACAAGTATGAATCTATTAGTAAGAAAAACTACTCATCCAGTTAGAACTGGTTTTGGATTTTGTAAGCAATTTTCTAGCATATTGTTAGCTGAGTTGTTTACTTCTAACTCAGACACTTATGAAAATACCATCATAAGGACTACCCAAGGTCAGGTCACTTTAACAATTTTACAATTTATATAACAGTTAAGTCTAGAAATAGGTACAGGCAAATTTGGTCTGCCACAATATGATTAATTGGCATTGATTTAAGATTCACATATGAATTCAACAAGATTTGTTGATGTGAAAATGGAATATGTTATTTATTTACACACTTTAAAGTACTTGTAGGTGATGTGAAATGTACACACAAATATAGAATAAAATATATTCAATTTGTGCTTTTTTCCAGGCTGAAGTCACAACTCACAGAAAGAGGGGGTCCTAAGAAAAAAAAGAAGAGAAGAACAAGAAGAACACGAGATGGTAATAATTTAGAATGACTACATTTCAAAGTGCTTGATCTTAGGACTGTAAAACTATAAATATATGTATCACCCTGTTTTCTAAGCTGCTTTTCCTATTAAAAATGGAGATGGTAATCATTAAAACACGTTAATTTTTTTGGGGGGAGGGTTGTTTTGTTTTAATTTTAATGTCAGGTCTTTTGACCATGAATATCTATTGTATTCAGCAAGCTGCATATTACTATTTTGTGAGCTTATTTTTCTTTGGAATTTTTTTCATTCCAAGAAAAGTACAGTTAATGATGTTAACTGCTTAAAAAATATGTTTAATCTTATTTCCACACTTTCTTAAAAGAATATTTATACTAATTCATTGTGAAATTATTTTGGTGTTGTATTTTTTCAAGTGAATGCAAGTTAGAAAGTTGGAGGAAAAGAGGAAACATTATTCCATCACACTTTTCTTAAATTCATATTAAGTGGGACAGAGTATCCAAGGGGAAATTATACCATCACACATATCTTAAAATCATGTTAACTGGAACAAGGAGTCCAAAGGGAAATTATATCATCACACTTATCTGCTAGTCATTTTAACAAGGATCTGGTTCAAGGGGAAATTACATCATCTCACTTTTCTTCCAGTCAGGTTAACTGGGACAAGTGTCAAAGGGGAAATTATACATCACATTTTCTTAATATCATATTATCATATCATAACATCATATGTTTCCAAAGGGAAGTTATACTATCACACTTTTCTTCCAGTCAGGTTAAATGGGACAACAACAAGTGTCAAAGGGGAAATTATACACCACACTTTTATTCCAGTCGGGTTAAATGGGACAAGTGTCAAAGGTGAAATTATACCATCACACCTTTATTCCAGTCAGGTTAACTGGGACAAGTGTCAAAGGTGAAATTATACCATCAAACTTTTCTTCCAGTCAGGTTAACTGGGACATGTGTCAAAGGGAAATTATGCCATCACACTTTTCCTGAGAACTGGAACAGAATGCCAAGAAGTTTTATTGCTGGACTCTTATGCGAAAGGTCATAGAATCATATTCACAACCCACCGTGACCAGTCATTTGACTTGGAATGTCAAACTCAGTGCCCATTTATGAATTATGAAGAACTAATAAAATCCACTAATTATTATTATTATTATTACATTTTTATTCTTGATCTATTTAGCTGTAATTGAACGTTACTCCATTGAAAAAAATACATTTCTTTCAAAAGTCATATAAGCATTCTTTTAGTCTCACCTTTGTAATTGTCCTAAACTAACTGATTATTCTCATTGTGAGTGAATTTATATTTATTTTGCTCTCTCAGGTCAGATAATTGAAATAGATGACGGAGAGGAGGATGAGGAAGGGGAAGGTGATGAAGAAGATGAAGAATCATTCATGCAAGAGCAGACATCAAAGTTAGAACAAGAGAAGCAAGCCATCTTGAACAATCATTCTCTTATTGCTGAGGTCTGTGTACTTTCCAAGCTCTTTCTCCATCCCTCTCTCTCTCTCTCTCTCTTGCTTTTTCTCTCTCTTGCTTTTTCTCTCTGTTTAATATGTTTTGTCTAATGTTGTATTTTATATCTAATGTCATGTGTTTAGTCAAATTATCATACATTTTACTAAATTCATCTGTTTTATCTAATTTCATGTTTTCGTCTAACTTCAGATGTTTTGTCTAATGTGCTGTATGTAACTAATTTAATTTGGGGGTTTTCTGTTTTCAGTGTTCTATCTAACGTCATATGCTTTATCTAATTTCATGTGCACTATGTGATTTCTTGTGTTTATTTATTTTCAGATATTTATCTTATTTCACATGATTATTTTATTTTATTTGCTTTATTTAATTTCATGCATTTTTACTGATGAAGAATTCCAAATCAAAGCAAACTTATAAAACATCTCTAATACTAGGTTAAAGTCATGATAAACTATTTGAAAACAATTATCAGAGTACTTCTATTAAGTACTTCTGTCAGTGACAGACAGACATTTCCAAATAAACCTTCAAAACTTGAGCATACTTGTTTATAGTCCACTAAGGCAAACCCCTTATGATAATGGAATTGATAAACTACTGGAGAAAATCCAGGTGGCAGTTTCACCAACTGCTCTGAACTGATGAGGATCTTGCAGACAAAGCATGAATTTTGCTAATCCAGCTTGCACAATATGGAAATTAGTTTTATCCATACAGTATTTTTGCATCCTTTATTGAGGTAGCTCATTGAAACAGTTGAAGGTAACAGATTTTTTTGCCTATTCTGATGCCTTTACAGGAGAAGGAGCATCTGTTGGGAGAGTTGCAGGAGAAGGAGCAACGCCTCTCTAAAGAAAAGGAGCAAAGAGATCAGCTTGCCATAAAGATCAAGGTCAATAATTTTTCTTTCTCATTTGCTCGGGTTTGGGATTTTTATTTTGGAATATGATAGTTGAGGGAAACATGGTCTCTGATGGCATATGAATGTAAAAGTAGTTTTAGAATCATAGCTAATTAAAAGAAAATTAATTGTTAAAACTAAATGGCGCACTATTTGTTTAATAAAAATAAGATACATATTTATTAATATATCTAAATATCTACATCTCAAAATCTACTGTAAATAATTATGGGACTAATTTTCCTGTATAAAATTAATGAAGAATATCATATTGAAATTTTGAATCCAGTATACTCAAAATGGCTTTTTATCTCACTAAAATAGCCAGCATAAGAATTATGTGTCTTTATTTATTCCATTTCAGAATCAATATTATTCCATTCTAAAATGATTGTCACTCCATTCTAGAATTATTTTTGCTCCTTTCAGGAATTATTGGCAGTGCATATTTGTTGGTTTTTTTCACTCTGCTAAAATAAGTTTATAAAAAAATTAATAATTTATCACTGGGATTCTTTTAAATTGTGTTTCAGGCTATGGAAAGTAAATTGCTGGTTGGTGGGAAAAATATTGTGGATCACACTAATGAGCAGCAACGAGCACTTGAACAGAGGCGCCAAGAGATTTTGGAGCAGGCTGTAAGTATTCCATTGATGTGCTAACATATTCCAGTCTTAAGTTTATGCTGGATATTTGGCTTCAAATATGCACTCACCCTGTACACTCAAGACAGAGAAGCACACTACATGTACATGTATGAAGATTAGCATATCATCTTTGTCATATTTAAATGAGAACTAATTTACATTTTTGGGTAATCTTGAACATGTAGGAAGAAAAATTATTAATACTGACTATTGTAATTATGTGTTAAAAAAATTTATTTCTGATTCATGTGACATATCTTTTAATACATGAAACTTACTTTTGTGCACGTCTGGTGTTCTGGCCTTGTTTGGCTCTGTACCTGTACACACCATTGTGCTGTGATATCTGTTTTCAAGATGATGTTTCCCAACCCTGATTTAGAAAAGTGGCACAAATTCTCTTTGAAAATGATCACTTAACTTGTGCTTGCTGTTCCTTTGACTTGTAAAAGTGTGGATTGAATGCTCATTTTGTATGAAATTAATGCAAGCCAGAACCCTTGTTAAAACTGACTAAAGGCCGATGTTCCATACACTCTGGCAGCGAAAAGAGCGGGAGATTCAGCAGAAACTAGAAGAGAAAGAGGAATCAGCTGTGGAAATCAAGGAGACTTTTAACTCTTTACAGCAAGAAGTTGAAGTCAAGACCAAAAAGCTGAAAAAGGTAAACTGAAATATTCTTTCTTTTGTGGATTTTTTGGGTTTTTTTGTTTTATTTTGTTTTTTAAGAGGAGCTGGGGTTTTTTAGGCTTCTTTACTGAAGTGTGATGCATACATATATACACATGAATGTTGTATTTGTGGAATACAGCTATGCCACTTTTGTTTGCAAGATTTTGACCATGCCACCTCTATGTCTTTTCTGATCATTGTCCTAAAGATTTACAATCCTTTTCAAACTGATATGCAGTTAAAAGCATTTCACATCTTTTGTGTAACAGTTTATTCTTCATTGATAATCGTTCTTCTATGCTTGTAGGAGTCATCAGATTGTCTTATAGATAAAACCAAGAGTTGTTATACTCTTTGTAAGCCATTGTCAAACAAATTTGTCTTCCATATACATCAAGTAGCCAAAATAAAGAATAAATAACTCAAGAGATATAGACCCATCATAGTTTCTAGGGCAAAGCCTTCTAAACTATGGATCTGTAACAAGATACTCAAAACTATGATAATTTTATCTTGGAAGTAAAATACAAATATGTTTGTTGATGTTCATTCATATGAAACTGATTTGCATAAAGATTTCTTATAATTCTTGGTAAATGCAGTGAACCATGACACATAAACATAAAAAGTGTTAATTGCCATGAATGATACACACTTGTGCTATGTGTCCATACTCATTTCACTTAAGATCGATAGGGATTCAGAATGGTTATGTATGCTCCAATCTTATTGCCTGAGACTTAACTGTTTATTATATAAACAAATTTGTTAAGTGTAGAAAATTTTCATTTTTCAAGTATTTTAGGAATAAGTCTTGGGCCCCCTGCTGTTGCTTACTAAATATTAATATGAAGCTTATTAATTTTTATGAAAAACATATAAATTTATTTATATTGACAGGAAATCTGTAATTAAGCCATTGAATTTCGTAAGTAGAACACCTTTTAATAAATAGTCATTTGTTTCATAGAAAAACTTGTGATAATTTTTTTTACTATCTTTTTTTAACACAGAAGGTAAAAGAAGAAGCATAAAATAAAATTATAAATAAAATAAATATATAAATAATATATAGAAAAATTAAGAAAGAAACTATCTGATAATATTTTAAAAAATAATCATCAAAATCTTTTACACTTTTTTTGGTCTCATTTCAAAGATGTTTTTATGATGCATTAAAACAACACACACACACACACACACACACACACACACACACACACACACACACACACACACACACACACACACACACACACACACACACACACACCAAAACAGTACTGCACACACACACACCAAAACAGTACTGTAATCTGCAGAAGTTTCAAAATTGTCATAATGGAAAATTGGATTATTCTCTGTGTTTGCTCACAGTTGTTTTCCAAGTTAACGGCTACCAAATCTGAGATCCAGGACCTGCAGGAAGAACACACCAAGGAGCGCCAGGAACTGGAACAGACTCTAATGGAATTGACACGGGAACTGAAGCTAAGGTAGGGTCTTGACAGCTTTTTTTACGCAAAAAGGAAATAAGAATAGGGGTGTTTAGAATGTAATTTGTTTCTAAAACTTTTGCATGTTTCATTCTTTACCATAAATTTCTCATAGCTCTTTAATTTGCCTGTTTTCAGTCACCTGAGGAACTCTAGTTGCAACATGAAAATGACACATCACATAGTCTGGAGGACACTCCATGAGATTATCACAGTTGTCTAGGGAAATTGACAGCAGTACACAATCTGCATGACATATTCCATGGGATTATCACAGTTGTCTAGGGAAATTAACACAGCGGTACATTACCTGCATGACATATTCCATGGGATTATCACAGTTGTCTAGGGAAATTAACACAGCGGTACATTACCTGCATGACATATTCCATGGGATTATCACAGTTGTCTAGGGAAATTAACACAGCGGTACATTACCTGCATGACATATTCCATGGGATTATCACAGTTGTCTAGGGAAATTAACACAGCGGTACATTACCTGCATGACATATTCCATGGGATTATCACAGTTGTCTAGGGAAATTAACACAGCGGTACATTACCTGCATGACATATTCCATGGGATTATCACAGTTGTCTAGGGAAATTAACACAGCGGTACATTACCTGCATGACATATTCCATGGGATTATCACAGTTGTCTAGGGAAATTAACACAGCGGTACATTACCTGCATGACATATTCCATGGAATTATCACAGTTGACTAGGGAAATGCACAATAGATTCATACTGCCAATCACCTTTAGTACAGCAGACAGCTTTGAGAATCATTTTACAGATATTCTCCCCTTCATTAAATATATTTAAATTATGTATTTTAATACTTTATACAAAGGAATGTTTCTGCATATCAAAAAGGTCTTTCCTGAATGCTCACCATGTGATCATACCCTAGTGGTGATGATTCCTATGCAAATAAGCCAGAGCCCATGTGCCCATTTATTCCAGGGGACATAAACAAAAATCCAGCAGCCTATCCCATGAGTGATATTCTTTTTAATACCCCTATAAGTGAGTTACAAGTAAGGTAAAATGAGAAGCTAAGAGGATGTCTGACTGTATTCACCTGATAAGAATTCGTGAAAAATATTATTTGACATAGAAGAATTTCAGATGAGTGTTCTGTAGAAGATTAATGAATTTTTTAAAATTGTGTGCAGGTACCTGATTATCGAAAATTTTATTCCACCAGAAGAGAAAACGAAACTAATGAACCGGGCAGTTTATACAGAGGATACAGATTCATGGATGTTACAACCATTAGCACATAAAAAGTAAGCAAGCAGTCATATTAAGCTGGCACATAAAAAGTAAGCAAGCAGTCATATTAAGCTGGCACATATACACCCTGTGAGAATATGTAGATTTAAAATAATTAAAGAATGTTTTTCCACATTTATTCTTAATGCCATCTCGGATCAAATAATTGAAAGGTTCTTTCAGGGTTGGGGGTGGGGCATTGTGTGGCTTTGAAAATACTACTACTTTTGTCTTAAGGAATAGTGTGGGTAATCCTACTCCTTAAGTTTTATTCTTTAACTACTTTTTTTTTAAATTGCAACTTCTGGTTGTGGGATTAGTGTGGCTAGGACCACTCCTTTCTTTAATTATTTTCTTTTATTATAATTTTTATTTAGTGATTCCCTTTTAAGACAGTTTTAGAAAATGAAAATGAAACTTCGTGTCTGAGGGATTCCAAATGCATTCCTATTATTAATAGAAACCTTTGTGTATGAGGATACAAAATGCATTCCTGTAATTAATAGATAATTGAAACCTTTGGTTTTGGTTATGTACATGGTTTTTCAAACTTACCTTGCATCAAGTTACATTGGCTCTTGTGTGTAGTGTTACCTTCTTAAATACATTATTAAAGGCCACCTCTTCATTTTGGCTGAATTAAAGGTCACATTTTTATTATGGCTAGATTAAAGTCACCTCTTCATTATGGCTAGATCAGAGGTCACCTCTTCATTATACATGTTCTTGATAGCTAAATTAAAGGCCTCATCTTCATGCAAATTTAAAGACACCTCTTCTTTATGGCTAGATGGAAGGCCTCCCCTTTTAAATAACTAAAAATAAAGATTGCCTTTTCTTTATGGCTACTCTGCTTTTTGCTCCCTCTGCAGTAAGCTCAGTTTAGAACCATCTCTTCTCTTATTTTCTAACTTAAAGGCCATCTCATTTTTTTTGGTTGAATTAAAGGCCATCTCTACTTTATGCCTAATTAAAGGACATCTATCAATTAAACTAAATTAAAAGACTAAATGAGAGGCCACATCCATGTCAAGCTAAATTAAAGACCAAAACCTTTTCGTTATGGTTAATTTAAATGCCACTTCTTCTCTATGGCAGCATTAAAGGCCATTTCTTATGTATTCTAACTTCAACTAGTATAATCACTTGTTTCCTCTTGTGCCCAACAGTATATTGAGGGTAAAACCACTCCCAGTTCCACAGATCTAATCTTGTTAATATTGTAAATGTAAGACTTTCATTTTGTTAAAGAAGTGCTTATAGCAGTCTACAAATAGCTCATACTGGCATTATCTACAATGATTTTGGGTTGGTATAGATCAGGGATTCTTAACCAGGGGGGAATTTTAGGGTTTCAGGATGTGGAATTGGGACCACAGACTCAAACTGCATTATTATTTGGAATGCACCTTTTGAGTCACAGTCTTGAAAAGAAGGGAATTCTTAGATATGGTGAAAAGGGTGCATGGTGCATATCATTCAATCTTTCTTAAATTTATGCAAGGATCAAATGTCCTTATGACACTTAGGCTGTTTATAATACGCTAAATGCCTGCTTAGATTTGCAAAGTAAGTTTACAGTGATAGTATTGGCTCATTCAATTACTATTGGAAGGAATTGCTATTTACAAATGTTAACATAACTCAAAAAATAAATTACTTCCCTTTAATATTTTAGGGGATAATTTACTATGTTTAATAGAGTTTAGAATAGTGGTCTGAAGGAGTCGACACTACTGTATAGACAAGGGTAAAGTAATGCTTATTTATTTCAGTATACTCAATAAACAGATATTTTAAATTAATAAATACACACCTTTCTTTCTTGGCACATTGCTTAGTTTTTTGTTCAGTTTTAAAGATTATTAGAATTTAGAATATTGGTCTGAAGGAATCAACACTTCTATTTGACAGAGGGTAGACAAGGGTAAAATTAAGCATTGTTTATTTCAGTAGTACTCAATGAACAAAGAGTTTTAATTAATAAAATACACATTTTGCTTTCTTGGTACACATGATTACTTTTATTAAATTTTAAGTATTGCATTTAGAAAATGTGGTCCTTTTCTATATGGATGCATCATATCTGTTTTCCATTCAAATATATGCATAAATACTTTTTATTGTTCATTTTTTCATAGTATAGATATATGTAAGAATATAACACAAATATTACTTGATTTTTCTGAATAGATAAAAGTAAATTATAGTTTACCTAATTCAAAATTCTGAAAAATTCTGTACCCCAAAATTAAGCCTCAAACAATGTGGCATATCAGTATATCATGACCACCCAACAGGGACCAGGTTAATTAACAATTTTTTAATTAAAGATGCACATGGTGTAAGTTTGTAGTTTCATGATTGCAATCATTTTCTACAACTAGTATTTGACACATAGCAATGGCACATGGCCATTTGTATCACAGAAGTTCTCATGCAAAAGGTATGTATTCTGTGAAAAGCAACAATTATACAATAATTATTTGTTCTTGTTGATCAGTCCTACTTGACTTTTTTTTTTATATCTTCTATTTTAAGTACATTGGTTTACCACATCCATCACTGCTAAATGTCATTGAATCACAAAAATCTGCTTTTGATAAAAAAAAAATCTACTAGCATTATTTATTTACATTTATGTTTTAAAATCCTCTGAAATGTCAGTTTATTTATTATTGTGAACCTTGCTTTCATTTTTTTTTTTAAAAGTTATCAACAGATATATATTTCACTATATGTTCTACTTTTCTGAAAGCACACAAACAATGGCTAAGCGGCCTATATCAGCCCTGGGTAATAAACGGCCAGTATCAGAGTTTGCTCGACGTGAAAGCAGCTTGGCAAGCAATCCCCGATTCAAGGTAATTTTATTGGCCATTAAGTAAATTTAAAGATGCAAGCTTTTTCCTTGATAAATCTATAACAAAAGGAAACTTGCTTAAAAACTTGTCTATGGCTCTTAAGAAAAATAGCAACTAATACTGGTGCATTTTGAGCAGTATTGCCATAAAACCTACCAAAAGTCACATTTTTCATCTAAACAAACAAACAAAATGCTGCAATACAAATATATAAACTAGACATTTTCCTCATGGAATTGTTTGAAAATATATATTTGTTTTGTTTAGCTTGTTGTTTCAAAGTTTATATAAACAAAACTTTTCTTCTCAGGGAGAGAATATTTTAAACATTGAGTTGGACCTGCCGAATCGCACAACGAAGGACTATGAGGGACCAACTGTGGCCCCTAGGGTGCAGGCTGCCCTTGATGCAGCCCTTCAGGGAGAAGATGATATTGACATTGATGGCGGGTCAGTGAAAAAGTGATGGTGTATTAGAGTTTATGGTGTGTTAGAGACTAAGGGTGTTTTACATGCTGATTTCATCTCAGTGAAAAAGTGATGGTTTATTAGAGTTTATGGTATGTTAGAGAGTATTGTGTTATAGATTGATTTCAACTCATTGAAAGAAGATAATACATTACAAAGTGATACTAGCCAGGGAAAGTAATGGTGTGTTTCAGAGTGTGGGTCGGAGAGAGTGATGGAATGTTACAATAATTGTGGGTCAGCAAGAGTGATGGGGTTTTACAGTAATTTTGGGTCAGCAAAAGTGATGGGTTGTTACAGAAAGATTGTGGTCAGAGTCTAGAGTGATTGTGGGTCAGAAAGAGTGATGGGGTATTACAGGAAGATTGTGATCAGAGAATGATGGGGTGTAGAGTGATTGTGGGTCAGAGTGATGGGGTGTTACAGAGTGATTGTGATTGGAGAGAGTGGTGGGGTGTTTCAGTGATTGTGGGTCAGCAAGAGTAATGGGATTTTGCAGAGTGATTGTAATTGGAGAGAATGGTGGGGAGTTTCAGTGATTATGGGTCAGAAAGAGTGGTGGGATGTTACTGAGTGATTACAAATTACTTAAAGATTGGTGGTGTGTTACAGAGCAGCCATGAAAGGCAACATTTACATTATTCCTGAGAATGTGTTGTCTGTCTGTATCTTTTTCATTTTACTTCAAGTTTTAGTTTTGTATGAATTGTGAATATTTTTTAAACAGAGCTGCTGTGATACTGGGCAAAGCAAAATCAAGGAAAAAAAGTGCAAGGTAAGGTTACATTTTATATTTGGTATTATTTACAAGTGGATTTTATTTTAGTGCATGTCTAATACTGTGTGTCTGTGTGTCTGAGGTTGTTTTTTGTTGTTTTTTTTATAATAAATATCCTCTAAAGAGTTTTTCAATCTTCTATTTTAATTTCCTGTAAATAAAATAATACACAATTGAGGCACTCATTTTGCTATTACTGGATAATAGAGTAGAATCATTCACTTTGTAAAATTAAAATTCACAAAATAGGTTGAAATTTCTAAAAATATATTTTTGTCATTTATTACAATCATTCTTTATTATAATAATAACAAAAGGTAATTTTTAAAAATTGAAGTGCCATGCATAAGCTTGAAGTGCATTTGCAAATTATTTTCTTGATTGTTTAATTGTTTACTTGTTTAATTATATTTAATTATATTTCATTTTAGGGCTTCTCTTACATTTGTATAAATACTTTATCTTATATGTTTATGTACATACATTTTAACAAAAGTGGACAATTTATAGTACAGTAGTACATTTGCATCATTGATGCTATTCAATTGATTTTAATTCATTACATTTGCTGCACGATGCTGGGCTATTTAAATAAATAAAATAAAGTATAGATTTAATTTGTTTGGGTTTTTTTGCTCATAGTTAAATGGGACTGTGAACTGGTGAATGCTTTACATCATTATGTAAATGTTGTGAGCTACTTTTTTTTTTTGGTCTTAAACAATAATATCATTTTAAATTGTGGACCATTGACAATGACATGCAATTTTCTGTGCTGCTTTCCCTTGACTGTGATTTTGAATTGTTTATACCATCCTTCCCCCCACACACACACACACACATACACACACACACACACACACACACACACACACACACACACACACACACACACACACACACACACACACACACACACATTATTCTGAACAACTGAGTTTATAAGAATCAAGAAGAATTACCAACACACAGTTTTGTCACCATTTGTGATGCTGCTTGGCAAAGCCTGGCTAAAGATGCTAAAATTAATTTTGCGCTTCAGCCATTTGTAGTTGTTAATCCCCTTTGATAGTCTAGGGGTGTATATACTTTAAAAAGTGTATTGTGAAAAACTGTCTGACATAATTTTTTTTAAAAATAAACATGAGATTCTGAACTTTATAAATTACAAAAAACCCACTTTTGAATATTTTTCTCTTTAGCTGGTTTTTTACATGCAATGTCACATTTACTCATTTTCTCTTTTTTTTCAGGCCAAAGACAGCAAAACGAGTTGAAGATCAAAAGTATCCAACATCCCGAGGATTGGTTCCCAAATAACAATGTTACTAAAGTCAGGAATTCCAGTACATCTTTCATTGCATTTGTCTTGTGGAATGTCATGACTATTTAGGGGTGGGTCAGTTGGCTGCAGTAAACATTGTGCCTGATTTCTGTCATTGAACTTTAATGCCGGTGTTTGTGTTCCTTTTCAGTGACATTAGCAGAATTATTGACAAGGGTGGGGTTATTTTTACTATCTCCATATTTTTATAAGTTTTAAAAAAAAAATATCTCCATCAACAAGCTGTATCCAATTGTTGATACCAGTGTTATATGCCCAACCCAAAACTAACATATTCATTTATTGTTAGTTTGCTGACATTATAGCTGCTAACAGCATTTGGAAGTTGAAGTAAAATATACACAAGTTGTTCCTCCAACAAACAAATCTCCATAAATCTTAATAAATAGCATTTTATGTGCTGTTTTTTGGTATCTTTTAGTGATGACTCATGTTGCTTAAAACAAAAATAAATTATTTCTTTAAGTATTGTTTTATTTTTTTGCTTTTTTAATGATAGTTGTGCTATTCTATCTAGTAAACTGAGACCTCACATGACAACTGCAATCTATTCCATAACTATGTTCATCATATTGGTGGAGTCAGATGTGAATATATATTAAAGTATTCATCTGTGATTGTTATGATATGGTCACTATGTGAGTAAATGTTAAAGCATTCAACTTTGGACTTTCATAATTTGGTCACTATTTGAGCACATGTTAAAATATTCATCTGTGACCATCATAACTTGGTCACTGTGTAAGGATGTAGCCATCATGTAAACGTGGACCATCCAGTGTGCTAAATTACACCATGCAAGTTGGTCATTATGCTTTTCATATCTCCACTGTACCTCCAGTCTCCAATAAAATCCTCATTTAGTTTTATTTTTGTAATTAATCAGTTCATTTAACTGTATATATACAAAAAGTAAGAAATGTGTTTAAAATATTCTTGTCAGGACTGATAATTATACTGTTGGGGAAAAGTTGAATATAATTATCTCTCATGACTGTGATTTCAATTATATATTTTAAATCAGCAGAATTTTCAACATCTGTATGTTGATTGACTTTAAGATTGTATTTCATCATAAATTAACAGACTAATACAGCACATGTAATGAAGTGTATGTAAATAATGTATTCATTTGAAAGAGCTTACTGTAGAGGGTTCTTTTATTTAGTTGTAGGATTGTATGATCAAGTGAAAAGGAATCGACATGTAGAAATTTTATTTTAGTGGTTAAATCAAATGTAAATCATTGTTCTTGATGATAATAATGAGGTCACTTTATTAATGGTAAGAAGCAGACTAAATGCCAGGGATATTTTTGATATGGAGTATTAATAAATTTCCCTGATGAAAATTATAATTAGGTAGATATGGGCCTTTTAAGCAGATGCACTTTGATTACTATCCTTAATCCTACTTAAAGGTTCTTCAGGTATACTAATATGTATATTAGAATGATGGAAAAGTTTATTTATTCATTTAATGTTCCTAGTGTGATGTCATTGCTTTTCTCTAATTTGTCACGATGTCTGATGACTTCAGAATATAGTGAGTGCATTCCATAACTACAGAATACATTTTATAACTTGTTTCATGTGCATTTGAGATCTGCAGCATCATAAGACACTTTTGCTGATGATAGTTTACTTTGTTAAGTGTTATGCCTTCAGCACACCAGTGTTTGTGTGCCTCATTTTCCTTCCATGTTTACATTGGTAAAATTGACAATCTCACTGAGATTCTTTCAGTCGCTGTTATTAAAATTATCTATTGGGGCTTTGACATTGAAATTTGTGTCTTGGATATTTCATCTCTTTCACCTGTTACAGCTTTGGCACAGTTAATGTTGGCTTCTTTCAGAAGGAAACTCATTATGAATTTTATTTCATTTCATATTTCCAAATGATCTTCTCACTTGCATCTAAATATAATTGAAGCATTGTTAAAAAACAAAATTACATTTGTGATTCTAGGAATAAAATCTATAATTATAATCATGATTTGAGTTGAGCAAATTATTTATATCCAGTCTACTGCATAATGCTGATGTATTATTTCAATGTTTGAAATATTCTAATTCTTATGAAAGGTGACAATTGCAGTATGTTTTGTCCAATTTTGAATACCTGTGCCATGATTTAAAGTAATTGTAATAACCTTTAAAATTAAAAATGTAAGATTTATGCATATTAACATAATTTTTACATAGTTCACATGAAACTTTGTCAATATTATACAATTTCAGTGGTCAAAATTTTAAAGTTTGCTTATGCAAAATTTGTTTTCCCTCTTGATTATGGATCACAGTGTTATAGCTTGCTTAGAGGAAAGTGTTTCTACATTCAAGCTAATTTTATCTCAGTGTGTCCATTGTTGTGTTACTAGTATGGTGTATGTCTGTTTTGCTTTACATTCAAAATTTTTAAGCATATGACCTTATCTGTTGACTCTACTGGTAATTTTTTTTTTTAATCAAAAGTCTAGTGTGTATCGAATTTTTACAAAAAATAATAACTATAATAAATGGTATTGCAATATAGCAGTTTTGACTTTGAGCTTATTAGTGTTTTGGGTATTTCAAAATGCATTGGTGATTACTGCAGTTAATTTTTACACACAAAAATAAATATTTTGCAGTCTGTTATGCTCCACTTCTATTTTAAGACTGAGCTTATTAGTGTTTTGAATGTTTGTATGTCCATTGATGATTACTGCAATTATTTTTTCACAAAAATATTGTTTTTTATTTAAGCTACTGTTCTATGAGGGAGACCAGTCATTTTAAAACTAAGTTTGTTAGTGTTTTGGGTATTTGGAAATCTATTGTTGATTACTGCAGTTAATTTTACATTAAATATTATGCTTTCTGTTTATGCTCCTAATTCTTGAGCAGTGGATAATATCTCATTGTCACAACACATTTTGCATATTATCCTTTATTGATTCAGCATTGTCTGAATGCAGTTTTCTCTGTATACCAGGCCTGGGCAATATTTTCAGGGGAAGGGCCACATCAAAAATAATGTTTCAATAAATAATCAATCAATAAATAAATATATTATGTTTCAATAAAAATAACTTTTATTTTCAGTTAAAAAAACAAATGCTAATTATAACATTAAATATGAAGACACTGAAAAAATAAAAAAGTAAATAACTTTGTTTTATTTATTACTTGTTAATAGAAAATTCTACCAAGACAAAATTATTTTAATTTAATCAACTTTTTAAAAGTTAAACAACACCATATAAGTGCTTCTCTATTTGTTATTTTTATTTTATATATTTATGGTCCAGAAACCTTTTACATATAAACATGGTGGAGTTTTTTGTTGATTTTTTTTAATTAAATACAGAAAGAGAGAATCCAGAGGAATACTGAGTAATTTAAATTTACACAAACTAAAGAAATATTTAAAATTAGGGATTCAACATTCTAGTTAACTTTGATAATTATGAGTAATATGAAGAAACAAGTTGAAACAATACAGAAAAATTTTTAAATTAAAGAGAATTAATATAAAATGAAATGATTTTTCTTACATTTGAGACTTATGAACTATAGGATTTCTTAATAAATTATCATACTGAGATTAAAGAAAAACAAAATACCTTATGTATTATGATATAATATGTTTATAATAATTATGTACATAAGTAAAGAAATAGAGAGAGCAACAAAAACAATAAAATGTTGAGGCTGAAATCACAGCAAACAAAAAATATACAATATTCAATGGTTTTAAGGAATTTTAATGAGATGAATGCAATTTTTTTCAAATCCTTTTCCTGTTTCAAATAATAAATTTTGTAGTTGAGATCCTTAAAACTGTTTGTAAAAGTCCATCTGTTATGCTTGTTAATAAGACCCTTTTATTAAGACTTTCAGTAATGAAAATGTTTGCTTGCAAATATACATAGATCTAAAAATAACCCAGCATTTATCTAGCAAATTCCTGAATTCTTAAAGCAGAATTACACTGAAGGTCAGTGATTTCTTTCTGAAGTTCACTTGGTGTGGTATCATTCTAAACTAAATAAATAGATCATGAAAAAAGACACTTTCTTTTCAATTTTCCAGAAGTTGCCAGATATCCAGGAAAACTTGATCATGTTAATATATTCTTCAAATTTCATTCAGGTAGTCAGTGCTTGCATAGTTAGAAAGTGATCTAGTGGTTTTTATCATTGTGTTGAGGAAAGAAACTCAGTTTCATTTAGAAAGGAGTTGAGCTTATTTTAATGTCATGAGCATATAAGTTTCTTCTTTGTAACACAATGTTAAATACATCGATGTGTGTCATAATTTCCAGCGAATGTGAAATCACAAAGCTGGTTATGATCAGTTAATTTTGGAAAATCTTTGTTATTTATAATTTCTAAAAAAAGAATGTCATTTTTAGGTCCCATACTAACACTGAACATTCAGTGAGATTTTTTGTAGCTTTTTAGATTAGATGTGTGTATTGAAAACTCTGGCTGGAACAATTCAGTAGATTAGTAGAAGAAACAATTATTCCTGAGTTCTCAAAAATAAAAATGAATGAATTATAAGATTCCTCAGTGTTTAAATGACAGAGAATGAATAATGTTGCTCTTTCACTTAATAGTTAGCCACCCGCAGTATCATTGATTTGTGTTCTGTATGTAAAGATAAAGTCATGAAAATAGATCATTCAGTAGCCACCAAGTGGAGTGTGCAGTGAAAATAGATCATTCAGTAGCCACCAAGTGGAATGTGCAGTAGTAGGAATGATGATTCCACAATCCACGTTAATGTTGAGATCCATGAGCAACAATATACAATGTTGTCCGAGAGCAGCTGACAATAAGATAAGCGTGATTTTGTTTTGCATTAAAATTTTATTTACTCTTGTGAAAATATTTTTTTAGTTTGTAGCTAGTTGTTAATTTATTATCAGTAGCTTGCAGGCCACATAACAAGTGTTGGCAGGCTGCATGCGGCCCAAAGACTGTAATTTGCTCTGGCCTGCTGTATACCATAGTTTTCACATGAATATGCATGCACTCACACACATATATGCAAGAGTATGTACAAGCCTCTTTAATGACAGGTAAATTTGCCATAGTCATAACAATCCATTTTGTCAGGAATAAGAAATATTTAATTTTAAGTTATATAATGTTTTCAGTGATTCATTCAAAGAGATATGGTAGATATATTGGGGGAGGGGGGTATTCTGAATCTCAGCACCTTATAAGGATCATCACTTCTCGTTTTCTAACAAAGGAGCCCTGCTGCAAGAGAGGACCAAAACTTGAGCAGTAGCATTAATAAATTCTGTTTTGAGATTGTGAGGCTCATGCACTCAAAACAATACTTTGGCAAATTTATTCCCATTGCTCAGAAGCCTAGTATAATTATCTTATGCTGCTGAAGTACCAGAAGATAAATAACATTTTCACATGTATATTGAGAAGATTACAGTGTTCAGAATATATGTGCTGAAAAAATAATTCTTGGTTTGTGCTAGAGTGCAGGGTTGTTAATAGAGATTTGTATTTGTGAAGGTCTTGTGTTAGAGTGTGGGTTTATTAATAAGAGATCTGTATTTGTTATGATTTCTTGTGTTAGAGTGCAGGGTTGTTAATAAAGATCTGTATTTGTGAAGGTCTTGTGTTAGAGTGTGGGTTTATTAATAAGAGATCTGTATTTGTGAAGGTCTTGTGTTAGAGTGCAGGATTGTTAATAGAGATCTGTATTTGTGAAAGCAACTGTGATTAGTTTACAAAACCTGTTTTAATTAGAATGTTGTTGCATTTGTTTACTTAGATGAAACCCATGGTTGTGGCTTTTCTTCCTTAATTTAAAAAAAATATTAAAATTATTTCTGGTGGCTATATAGCCACATATAGCTCAAAATGTTTTACAAAAGTAAGTGAATTCCTTTTTTAAACAATATTCATGTTCTAATATTATTTTAGAAAATATCCGCATGGAAATTTTGATGTCTATTGATGATAAATCGGGTAAATAAAACTGCTAATGATTTTTGCTTGAAAGATTATTTTGGGGGATTATTGTATTTTGTAAATTTGGATTGCTGAATGGTCCTAGTTTGCACTAATATCAATAAAACACAAAGAAGACACTGCCTGATATTGCAGGTATGTTGAGTGATTTGTTTAATGAAAGAGGCAAAGAAGACTGCCTGATGTTTAACTATGGCATGCTGAGTGATTTGTTTAATGAAAGAGTTAATGCTTGAATGATACTACTAGTATCATTGAAGTAAACATTTAGAAACATTGTGCCCTGTGCTTTTGTTTTTACTTCATGATAAGTGTTTTGCTGAATGTTCTTTTAGTATTGCTAAAATGCAAATTTATTGTAAACTATTTATCTGGTACTTGAGACTTTGAGTGATTTTCCAAATATACATTTTTGAACAATTCTGTCAAAATATTAAAAATATTTCTGTGTTTACAGCAATGAATATTAGTAATGAATGGTTGTAGAATTGAATTGTACAGAATGCATTTCAACAGTAACATTTCAGTTTTCTTTACTAACTTTGTAAAGCTAAATATTAGCAATTGATTATGACAATTTCAAAGTATAAAAAAAAATTGTTTTTGGCAACAAAATAAGCACACTCTCTGCCTTCCTACCAAGAAGTCTCTGTTGTGAACGAGCATTTATAACTTTGAAATCAAAAACAAAATTATGCAACAAGATAAAATCATTCTATACTACAAACCCTGAATTGATGTAAGTAGACCATAGCTTCTCTGTATGAATGGACAGTTTATTCTCATCTTCTTGAGGAGTTCAACATCCTTTTACTCATGAATTCAGCTCTGAATCTATCCAGATCAATCAAAATGTTGACTATGTTTATGAACATTTTTAGCTGTATTTTAGATTTCCTTAACCACATTGGCATACCCCTTTGCCTTGCCCATCACAATTATTGTCACAGTTTGATCACTGGAAGGCAGTTGACTATCACATATGTCTAAATTTTTTTAAATAACTGTATTATTCTACCCTCTCCCTTTTATAATTTTCTCTGGGTCTTGAGCAGATAGTGCTAATGGAGTTAAGAAACTGGGCAGGAAATGTTTTAATTTGCTTAAAATGGCATGACTTCAATTTTAGCTCTAATTAGCTAAAATATATAGATGTACACATGATAAACAAATTGTTGTGAGAATTTACTTCTTAGGTTTTTGATAGAATGTATTTGATGCTAAAAGATTTATCTAAACTTTTGCTCCCCTTGTGAAAGACATTCCCAGTGCCCCCTTCCATCTTGTGACAGCTGTGTCCAGTTTGGGGACTAAACAAATATGATTTGTAAGGCACTGCCAGTAACCACAACTTTAATATAGTAGTGTCCCCTCCCACTTTGTGACAGCTGTCCTAATTTGTTCAGCAGTCTTGTCGGTCTTCAGTGAGCATTATTTTTGTTGTTGTTATCATTCACTACAGCAACCGTTTTTTAAAAAATCATATTTATTAGTATGCATACCAACTGACATCCTCAAGTAATCTGTTCTTTAGACATTAACTCAGTTTTTGTCTCTTCATATTTAAAATTTATTTTGTTGTATATATTGTATATTTTTTTGTGTGTATGAGCAATTGCTGTAACTCAATGATTTTGTAATGTTGATCATATTTTGATGTTATTTATTTCTGGATGCATAGGCTGTTATTTAATTTTACACCTGTGTTTAATCGTTGGCTTAAGTTGCCATCATTTTGCAGATATGTAGGCTATTATTTAATTTTATGACTGTTTTATCATTGGCTTGAGTTGCTGTTATTTTGCAAACAAGTAGACTATTATTTAATTTTATGACCATGTTTTATCATTGGCTTGAATTTTCTGTCATTTTGCAGATATGTAGACTATTATCTAATTTTATGACCATGTTTTGTCTTAGCTTGTGTTGCTGCCATTTTGATTGTTCTTTAAGATTCACATTTATCATTTTAACTTATGTTAACCTTTTTTATCACTTGCTCATTTTGACTTAATCATTTTATTGGTGGTAATTGTGTACATTTTGTTCCGTCCATTAATTTAATATTACTTTACAGTTTCTAAATTGTTTATTCAAATTAAGTTTTGCTTAGTATTTGTTTCTTTTTGGTTTAATACACAACATTAATCTTTCATAATTTTAATACTGGTCATTTTACATGAAAAAATGATTTCCTATCTCTAAGTAGCCAGAATTGATGGCAGCATAAAAGAAAAATCCCAAAATTCGAATAGATTAATCTCCTCTTATTTTAAATATTTAAGTTAAAGGTATTTGTTTGTTAGATTTCATTAGTATTAAAGGATACATGTATATTACCCCAAATAGTTCCCAGCCGGAAAACCTCTCTCACTGACCCCTAAGTGTCTCAAAGCATTTTGGAGGACTGATGGATTGACAAGCATCCCCAGGTAATGTTTTACAGTCACAAAACTGTCATGTGGGACATCCACATCATTATAACATTTCCCTTTCCAATTGTACCAAATTGCTCATTCCAAAACATCCCCAACCAAACTCTTTTTATGTGTGTACACGGTGCATGTATATGTGTGTAAATTAAAAGTATTCATTATTTTGACAAATAGTACTCAAAATCAAATGACATTTCTTATAGAAAAGTTGTTATCAGATATATATCAAACAGTAGTCTCTAATGTAAAACATTTTGAGTCGGTCATGCATTTCTAATTGAAAAACTTCAACTTTTATATAAATCATTTCAGTGGCAAATGAGAATGAGTGGTAATGACTTGAGATTGAAGTTAATGCAATCCAAATCAAACATAAACAAACATATTCATGAACACATGAGAGAAGAAACTTGCACCTATGCACTTTTAAAGGTTTTTTTTTTTTTTTTTTTTTTTATCAATAATTGTTAATGGTTCTTTCTGTTTAGAATTTTTTTTTTTAACCATTGTTCTTATCACTAGGTGATATTCATTTTGTCTTTCACTAATAAGTGTTAATGTTCGTCTAGTCAAACAACTTTAACAATGCTAAGAACAGAAAGGCAACTGCTGTTAGCGATAAGGCAATGGAATACTATAATTATTACTTCTATTATTCTTGTATATCATGATGCATGGAAATTCATATACTCAGTCCCCAGAGAAAACTTTTGTTATGTTACATATTAAAATATATTGTTATTAGATGGTTTTCACTGTCACTGGCATGAATATAACAATGACAACAACAACAAAAATAAACAAACAGATGCTGATCCATTCAACATTGGGTCCACTCACATGCTTGACTTTCTCATCAATTTTGGTATACTCATGACAACCCTATCTTTAGATAATATGAAGTAGAAAAGTGCTCATATGCATCTTAAAATTTTTGTAAAGGGATTGGAGGGGGGGGGGTAATTTTTTTAATTATTTTCCTGCCAAGCATTTCATGTTTTCCTACAAACCACAGAATCTCATTCAATAAAGGAAACAGGATCTGAGATGATCATATTTTGACAGAGAAATAAAACATTTGTTGTAATTTTCACATGTGCTTTTGCATAACAGGCAAGAAATATGACTTAAATATGAAAGATTTGGGCATAAGGTAGATGGATTTTACAATATATAATTAATTATCACCATAATTCCAACTAGTCTGGTGGGAAGAGTTCACTTAGATGGGTGAAGACCATTACTGAATTCAAACAATCCTAGCTGTGAAGACGTTAACTAGATAAAAGAAATAGGAAGGCAGATAAACTCACATTCTGCTGACAAGGGGACATAATTCTATGTGTAAGTAAATATTTGTTATATAATCAAAAAACTGATTGTTGTAATATGCTAATAACCAGACTTACTTAATGTTGACTTGTATTTAAAAGGTTTGTGGGTTAATATTGATTTTTATACTACAAATAGGGATTATCATGAAGGTTGACATAAAGTATGCAAACATCCTGGGGGATACCCAGTGATAATTCGCCTGTATCCACTGTCCATTATAGAGGACACAAAGTGTTTGTTTTAACCATTCACTTACATTTTGCTTGGCAACAAAATTAGCCTCAAAGTTGTTAGGAGTATTATTCCAACTACTGACTGCAAGAATTACATTTCAGAAAAAATATTAAGGGCATGAATATCATGGGCATCTGATAAGTTGTTATGATAAATTTTGCATTGGCAACAATTCTCAATAGGGACTGGTGGCTTTCAGTGCATACAGCATAAGCCTGGAGACTGAGATGTGTGCCTCTTTTTGAAGTCTAACTAGTATAAAACTAGATGGCTGCATTAATTACCTCTTGTTGAAGTCAAAACAGCATAAATCTAGATGGCTGTGGCACTTGTCTCTTGTTGAAGTCAAAACAACATAAACCTAGAGGGCTGTGGCACTTGTCTCTTGTTGAAGTCAAAACAACATAAACCTAGATGGCTGTGGCACTTGTCTCTTGTTATGAAATCCAACACCATGGACAGTGATGAAACCATTTAGTTTTTCAATTGGCAATATTACCTCTAACATTGCTGAGACAAATTCCAGACATCCATTTTGTAGTTGACAGTAATGTCCTAATCCTGCCATTATATTGGCTTCAGTAGACTAGTAGAGGAAGGTGCTATGAGGATTAAACTATTGAGTATTCCAGTATGGTTACATTTTAGTTTTTAAAAATTCAAATTGCTTTCAATTTTGAAAATGGTTGGTGTGTGATTTAGCTGAAATATACAGCAAAAGAATGTTTTATTATTACTTCAAGAAAAGTATAGTTGCTATTTTTTTTTAAAATGGAAAAGTATTAAATTGAAATTAGCTTATCACAATGACTTCCACTAAAACCATTGATTTTATCATAAAAACAATTATGACTTCTTTAAGTGATGTAGTTAAAATGGTCAGCAGCAGAACAAGTATCATTTTAATTCTTATCATTTCATTGTTTTGTAAAAATTAACTTATCATCACCATCACTTCTATAACTACTGCCTCCAACTCCATTATTGCTACCTAAGAATTATCATCAATGAAGATTTTTGTGTGATTTAGTTTCAGATGCACCAATAGAACTTTGTATCACATGACAACAACAAAAATCAGTTGGTTAAAGAGTAACAATAGTGAAATTAGATGCAACAACAGTTGTCTCTCCTTTCCCTCCTTCCCTCACTTGAAAATGTGCATTCGTGTGTTAGTGCTTCAGCTTATTATACAGACTTGCACCTGTAATTAACAACTATATAAAGTAAAAGAGAGAGAGAAAGAAAGAAACATGAAGCCTTTCTATTCAGGATGCATAAATGGTTTAATCACTGTCAGTAGCCTACATGTACCTCACATCAGGTTACAAATTTTATCTGAGAAACTTAATCATGTTAAATGAAAAATATGTACACAGTGTGAGATGGTTCTTATTATTTGTGAAAATTATAAATGTATGTCTTAGGCCTACAAGCATGCATGCAAACACACACACACACACACACACACACACACACACACACACACACATGAGCTTTCATATGCATAAAGAAACTGGTGGGGAATGTTTTGAAATGCATGCTCTTTTCAAAAGTTGGAAGGCATTGTTACCAGACCTATCCTCCCTCAGGACACAGTTCAATGGCCTAGAAAGTCCCTAAAGAGATGCTTTGGAATCATTTGTCCCTGGCAGTGGGAGGAGTGGAAAATGTTTTGGGACACTGAATGGCATATGAGGATAATTTGGGGCAGGCCTATTGCACCAGTAAGAGAATTATTATTTATCTATAATAATGGTTGTTTTTTTCTCTTCAGAGCAGGGTGACTATATTAAAATGAGAAAAACTGTTAAGTTATGCGCCAATTGGTTATTACACACTTGTTGAATTGGTTTGTTTTCAAAAGTGAAATGTTCCCTTTAAAAATTGAATTTAAATTGGTTTTTATAAGAAACAAAAAGATTTAGATTTAAAGAAAAAATAAAATCACCATTGATTTGAATTGGAGTTGGTACTTTATGTAAATATGGTCACAGTTTTAAAGACAATATAGTTTTGTTTTCATTATTTTAATTATATAAAACCAAAAAGATATGTTTTACAAACCATTGTGAGTATATGTCTAGTGAATACAATAAAACAAGAGAAATGACATAATAAATCTTATTTATATATTTTCATTTTGCCACTAGATTTTTGTTGATTTTAACCTGACTCTGAGAGAGTAAATTCTGTGCTTCCAGGTCCAGAAAGAGTAAGCTCCCTTAGCATCTCCTCTGCTAAATCATTGTAGCTTGTGAAAGCATTGACTGGATTGTCACCATCAGCATGACATCGCTGACGGCTAGCATCAAATATCTCTTCATTGCCACCTGTATTCAGTGCCTGCTGACCTGTAATCAAATTTTGATAGTCATTTGATCGTTATAGTAACGGGCAAAATATTGTCTTTGGGTACAGACTAATGAGGCAGTCTTGTCTTCTGGTACTGACTAATAGGCATAGATTTGTCTTCATGTGCTGACTAATAGGTATAGTGTCATCTTCCAGTACTGACTAATAGATATAGTATTGTCTTCTGGTACTAAGAGGCTTAGTATTATCCTCTGGTATACTGTTTTTGGTACTGACTAACAGGTTTAGTATGGTCCTCTGGTACCAACAGGCAATTTATCAACTTCTGGAACTAACAGGCTGTAATAACTGACAATATGGTGCCTTTCAAGTGCTGACTAATATAATTGTCTCCTCTATATTAAATGACAGTGTGGTGTATTTCTAGTGCTAATTGATATGCCTGCTCTAATAACTGCATTTCTAGTGCTGGCTGATTCACTCATCACTGTCTTGTCTATGATAATAGTCAGTATATTATATTTCTAGTGCTGACTGATATCACTATCTCCTCTGAAATAACCAACAATATATTATATTTCTGGTGCTGGCTATCACTATCTATAACAAAACTGATGTATTTCTAGGTGTGTTAACACTGTGCTTTAGTTTCTAGTGCTGACTGATATCACCATCTCCTCTGAAATAACCAACAATATATTATATTTCTGGTGCTGGCTATCACTATCTATAACAAAACTGATGTATTTCTAGGTGTGTTAACTCTGTGCTTTAGTTTCTAGTGCTGGCTGATATCAATTACTCACTCTCTTTATAATAACTGATAGTATGTTACATTCCTAAAACTGACTGGAATGGGCACTAATTGTCTGGTCTATAACTTAACAGTGTATTATATATCTGGTGTATTTTGGTTCTTTAACATTTTCCATTCATAAAACACTTTTCTAGTTGTCAAAGATGGGGACAATAAATCAATATAATTACCAATGCTTTACAAAATCTTGAATAGTACCCTTTCTCTTCTCTTCTCTGTGTTTTAGCTGTTCTGATAAGGTATAAAGACTTATTACCAAGCATTTTAATTCTTCACGATCACTTCTTTTCCCCACAGGAATTGCGTGGAAACTTTTCATCTATTTTAATGTATTAATGAGCCTTTAAGTGGTTTGAGCACAAATTATTTGAAAGCATATAAGAGTAAAGTATATGTATCTTGTTTGAAGTGGTTTTGTGGGTGTGCGTTCTTATTGGAAGAATAAAAGCAAAACTTTCTTCATTCTCTTTTGTTTTCCTTTCCTGTTATTTTAATCTTTTATCAGAGTTTGTTTGCTTTCTCCTCTCCTTTCTCTCTTTCTTCTTTTCCTCATACCTTTTATTTATTATTTTGAATTTGAAAAGCTCTTTCCTTTATTTTAAATTTATTTATCTTATTTCTTTTCTCACTTGTTCCTTTTCTTTCCTTTCCCTCCTACCCATTTCTCATTGCTTCCTTTATTTTTCATTTCTCACTAATTCGTTCTTCTCTTTTTTTTAAAATGAACATTTGCTCACATAATTTTTCAACCTCCCGACCTCCTCACTGGTCACTCGTTGCTGTTGTTGTGGCTGTCCCCGGTGTCCGTTGGGATGTCTGAAGGTGGCGTTGGTGGCCAGTGTAAATGGTCGAGCAACAGCTGAATCATATCGGCCATTGGGTGGTTAAAAAATCCCCAAAAGGGGTACTGTTGCTCTTAGTACAACCATTGTTGGTGTTGCCGACGTTCTGTTATCTGCGTTCTTGTTGTTGCTGTTGTGGGCGCTGTTGTTTCCGAATATGTGGTGGTGGACGCCATCTTTTTTTCTTTGGTCCTGTTCTGGTGTTGATGTTGGTGGTGGTGTAGGCTGGCTTTCTGTTGTTGTTGTCGCCATAGTTGATGTTCTAGGTGGCCCTGTTCTGGTGTTGATGTTGGTGGTGGTGTAGGCTGGCTTTCTGTTGTTGTTGTCACCGTGGTTGATGTTCTAGGTGGCGTCACTGGTAGAGGTGAGAGGGATGAGGCCTCGAGCTCCCTTGAAGCCTCGTACCAGAATGGTGTCTACTTCAGTTTTTTTTCTGCGTATTGGCGGTTTTTGGTTTTTCAATTGAGTGATTTGGTGTCTGAATTTTTTTTCATAAGTAGCTATTTTTGGCGTCTGGGAAAAGCCTGCTTCATGCGTTTGCCTGTGTGTGTGTGGAGAGAGAGCACTGAGCTATATAGAGAGTTCAGTGGGGTGGAGACAGAGGACAACGTAGGCAACAAAATATTTTATTTTAATTCTTTAGAAACAATTTTATTTGCAGTGGACAAGGATTACCGGCGTTTTATATTTGAATGTCGCCGTGGTTGTTGATGTCAACTGAAAACAAAATTGTATTACGTAATTTTGGTTTAGCCGTGGCGATATTAGAATTAATTTCTAAAGTATGTTCGAACCTCCTACACCAAACACTGTGACAGTAGCAAGCTCTGGTGACGTGGAGTGGTTGGGTAGAAACGTGGACCGGTCGCAATACAGCACATCAGATACTTCCATAGTTGCCCGAGGTTGGGGCACAGACAGCACTCGAGAGGTGTGCACACTTGTTCCTGACGCCTGGGAGCCCTGAGACATTCAGATATTTTGATTATTTAATCATTTGTGTACTCCTTCCGACATTCTACTTTTCAGTTAATAGTGGTTTGCTAGTTTTGCCTGTTTTTTGGGTCGTACTCACCCTCTGCATCTAAGCAACAATTAAAAAAAATATGTCACAGTACAATTAGGCATGTTGAGAACTTGATAAAAATTTAATTAAAAAACAAACTGTAGTTACTTATAAAACTTACAAATCTTGGCTTCTTTTGTCCCCACAAAGAGACCTTGACCTACTTGCTGTTTAAAGGCACGATCTTTACAAACATTCTTCACCTATTTTGCAATATATTAAATAAACTGCATGTCATGACAATCAAGATTTATCTAGAAACTGCCCTATTATTAGAATTAGAATGTACATTCTAATCAAATTCTCAAACTCTCATCTTTAGTTCCAAACTATATGGGGATCGAGAGTGAGGTTCCTATGATTACGCGCCTTGCCAGCACGATGCAGAACACTATACCTAGTAAATCAGTCTTGGCACACTTATTTCTTACAATATAGCATTATAGCTGCTGTCTTGACCAGCCAATTAAGACCCAACTCTCACTACGACAGGAACTCGAGAGGCAGTGATCTCATTCATTTATTATATGTAGCATCTATTTATTTTTGCACAAGTTTTGAACACCTAAACTTCCTAAAGTGTTGTTCTTATACTAGAGATATACGCCTGTACAACGTAAAGGGGCACGCACCTGTAGGAGAGTGGTCAGGGCATGGTTAAGGTCGTCGTTCACTTCTTTCATCTCTTCCAATTCCAGCTGCTGCCTGACGGCCAGTAGTTTGAGTTCCTGGATCTGGTGGAGAAACAGATCATTAGCTGGCTGACAGTAATTGTTGTGTAAATAATTCTCTTCCAGTGTGTCCTGTTTTCTATGTTTAGTGTCTGCGTTTAGATTGTTGTAACTATTGCACTTATAGCATATCTTTGTTTATCTAGTGATTCTAGTCTGTCTGTTTTTTGCCATGTTAATTAAAACACACCTTGTTTATTTTTCTTGTTTGCTTAGCTATATTATTTAATACATATCTTTTTTGTTTCTTTATCTGATTTTTGTTTTGCCATATTATTCTGTTGTTATTGTTCCCTTTTCTGATTTATAGTTTGTCGTATTATTTATAAAACACAGCGTTTATTTTTCTTGTCTGTTTTACATGTTATGTATAACAGACCATTTTGTTTGTTCCCTTGATTGCTCTTGTTTTGCTGTGTCATTGATAATATATCTTGTTGTTTCTTTGTCTGCTTATTTTTGTCTTGTTTTGCTGTATCATTGATAATATATCTTGTTTCTTTGTCTGCTTATTTTTGTCTTGTTTTGCTGTGTCATTGATAATATATCTTGTTGTTTCTTTGTCTGCTTATTTTTGTCTTGTTTTGCTGTGTCATTGATAATATATCTTGTTGTTTCTTTGTCTGTTTTTTTTTTTCATGTTACTTCTGACAAACGTCTTATTTTAACATATATTTATTTATTTTTAGTGTCGGGGTGGGGTATTTCTTTCATAAATTGCAAGGGGTGGGGGGGGGGTGGGCGTTTTGCAAGGATGTGAGTACCTAATTACTTTCTACAAATTTTGTTCATGTGTAATTCATATTTAGAATTAGAACTATTCACTATTTTGAAGTATGCCGTATATATATTTATTTCCAGTGTTGAGTAAATGTTTAGACAGTGGATGTATGAATATTTGAACGTGTACCTTGTATTTCTTCCACCTCCCTCTCCCTCACATTCAGTGATTGGTTCTATAACTGATATGTCTTTGTAAGCTATAATTAGTTCTTAAGTAGTTCTGACACACCTTTCACGGTTTTATCAGGGGTGTTCGTGCCTAGAATTAAATGTAGCACTGAATTTTAAATCGTCTTACATAATTTGCTTTACGTAATCACACTCAGAACAATATGTCTGAATAATGTAATGGTGTGACCATTTCTGACACTTTGTTCTGTTCGACCAATTCCATTAAAGTGTCTAGAACTGGTGCCTCTGTGTTACTACATATTTTAATCGATTCTGGCACTTTTTTCTTACTCTGATATTAGTGCATGTATCGCGAAGTATCTTCTGTAAATTATTAAGTAACCATTTCTGATATTCACACTTTTCATTTTCTGACAATTTGCTCCTGTCTAGAACTATCTATGTCTGCCTTGTACTGGAATATTTCTTATTTACCCTGCCCTATCTATAGCTGCCTTGTATTAGAACCTTTCTTTCTTACCTTACCCTATCAATAGCTGCCTTGTATTAGAACCTTTCTATCTTACCTTACTCTATCTAAAGCTGCCTTGTAGTGGGACCTTTCTATCTCACTTTGGCCTATCTATAGTTGCCTTCTAGTGGAACCTTTCTATCTTACCTTGACCTATCTATAACTGCCTTCTAGTGGAACTTTCTATCTTACCTTGACCTATCTATAACTGCTTTGTATTAGAACCTTTCTATCGTACTTTGTTCTGTCTTTACTGTCTTGTATTAGAATTTTCTATCTTACCTTGACTATAGATAGGCCTTGTATTAGAACCTTTCTAGCTTACCTTGACCTATCTATAGCTGCCTTCTAGTGGAACCTTTCTATCTTATCTTGACCTATCTCGCAACCAATATGCGTTTGTATTTTTGTAGCTCAACAAAGCAACCATTTCTGACGTACTCTGCCTTGTTTCACGAAGTGTTCATACGTCGGTAATAATTCGTATACGTCAGAATGTACGAAGATACGACTTTAACTTTAGTATTCTAACGATATCTGACGTACCTTGCCTTGTTTCACCAAGAGTACATATGTTTGTAACAATTCACGTAACTGTAACGTCAGAACGTGTTAATCAGTACGAAGATACTACTACAACTTTAGAATTCTAAGGATTTCCGACATACCTTGCCTTGTTTTGCGAGGTCCAGTGCCAGAAAATGCTCCCGCTCCACGTGTAGTGCTAGCAGCGAGTCAAGGATGCTGGCCAGTCTTCCATCATGTTTGGGATCTGGTGACCATGGTTACAGTTTTTTACTGAACTGTGTAGCTGACATCCTTACAAGATAAATATATGCACATGTATGTATTGTATGAACGTTCGCGACTGTCTCTGAAACTCCTAGTTATGCTTTGAATGATGGTAACAGAACACACATGTACCGCTGCTCTGTTCTTGAGACATGAACCTCCGACTACTGAGGCCTTCGCATGGTACGCGCACATGGCTCGTAGAATTGAAAAATGGATGAACTAAGAATTACTTTCTAAGCACAGGATGCTTGCAATAGCAGGATATTGGCCACTCCTAGAGGGATTTGAAAAATGGTCCGTCTATGTACGTTTCATTGAAATGCTTCACTGCAAAGCATCAGTAAGGCCAGTGGAAAAAGGACGGATACAGTCACTGGGAAAATATTGACTATCTCAGGGTTCCAAACCCAACGAGTTGGTTTATCATCTAAGTGAGGTACTGACTAGGTGACTTCTGGTCAGTGGATCAAAATACTTTACTGGTGAATATGTTAGGGGTTGTTGTTTTTAACGTGACTGCGATACTATCCGGAGCACTCAATGGTTTTGACATGTATACCTTACTAATATACTAATACAATTAATAGTCACCAAGTCAGCCTTCAGTTTTGTCCAGACACATCTCTGTACCTTATTAGTGCAGTTCATACTCACCAGGTCAGCACTATATATCTATGTACCTTATTAATGTATTGACTATTGACTAGTCACAAGTCAACATTTGTCCAGATATACATGTTAATGTAGTCAGAAATCACCAAGTCAGCACTTGTCTAGATATGTGTACCTTACAAATTTTTTCATTAGTCACTAAGTCAACTCTTGTCCAGAAATACATGTGTGCACTTTACTAACACAATCTATAGTAGTCAACAAGTCAGCACATCAGCTAAAGTCACAAGTATTTTAAGGCCTAATGACAAATCCAGACTTTGGAAATCAGTATCTCAGTTAAAGCATTCTTTAGAGTGACAAAACGACTCAAACAACATGGTTAAAGATCTTGGATTGACAAAAACGACTGAAGCAATATGGTTGAAGATCTTTGGGTTGATAAAATGACTCAGCATTCCTAAAGATCTTGGGATGGCAAAACGACTCAGACAATATGGTTAAAAATCTTAGGTTGACCAAACAATTCAAACGATATGGTTAAAGATATTGGGTTAACGAACCACGACATCAGTTCCTCATCGTCCGCTGCAAATCTATAAATATATAACTAGACTCGACAACTTTAGTGAGGTAGAGATTCAGTAATGCTCTCTACAAGTAGAGTATGCACACACAAAAAATCGACTCAGTCGCAGACTTTGACTTCCCCAACCACTCCCTTAACCTGGAAAGCAATCAACATACCTGCCAAAATGTGCTTCCTTTCTTCCAGATCTGTGAGAACTTTCCGTCGCAGAAATGCCGCTTCGCTGCGATGACAACGCAATGCTTCCGCCCACTCGTTCTCCTTTCTCTCCAGGTACTGATGGAGACAGCGCCGCTGGCGTCGGAGTGACGTAATCAGCTGGCGTGCGCCGGTGAGGGCGTGCTCCAGGCGCTTTACGTGTGCAGTATCACGTTCATTGCTGGCAAGTAGGTCTACGGATAAAGCACCATCAATAATGAATAACTTATAAGTTATATAGCACAATCTTTTTGTGTTTCTTAAAATCTTGACTACGTGATTTGGACGGTATAACCTCACCTGACCTGGGTTTGATCCCGGGTCATACTCTACTCGGAGGGTGTGTGTGTATGGAAAAGCTTGCTGATGGTCCCTTTTTTAAAAAAAAAAACAAACTGTTTTCTCGCACAAGAACGGTGGGCGTATAGTCAGACTAAATGGAGACCAATCAGTTTATAGATTCCTTGGCATTTCAAAAAATGGACGAGCAGGCTGGTTGGCCGATACCCGAGTAAAACTGCACCCATATTACTTAATCCAAAATCCCTTCTTATCTTCACTCATCCACTCGTAGCACAATATATATTTCTCTTCCATAATCCTCTCGCTCTCTCTGGCTTTCTCTGTGCTGCGCCCGTCTTTAAACTCTGAGAAGATTGGTGGTAGAAGCCGGACCAGAGACACCTAATCAACTAAGAAATAAACCTAATATAGTGGGCTGTATATACATGATTAGTAGAAGGGGAAGCAAACCAGGTTTTCCAGATTTAGTACCAGTTACTAACCTTCTCTAACCCAGGAGACTAGGTCGTGACATTTTTTAACAAGAGTTCTATTTTTTCATCAACAAGAATAGCATCGTCTCTTGTGGTCGGCGTGTTTTTCAAACTACATTCATTTCTGTGTGTTTTGTGAATACAGCGATTTGCCACATATATTGTCATTCATTTCTGTCTGTTTTGCGAATACAGTGATTTACCATAAATATATATATATTTCATTTATTTATGGTTTTGTTTTGTGAATACAGTTGTTTGCCACATACTTTCTGTGTGCGAAGTCACTTTGTCTTGTTATATTAACCTTAGCTTTCTTTCTGTTGAAGTAGTTTGTATAAAGACCTTACGTAATTCATGCGTAAAGCGCACAGATTTCTAAACAAATTAATTGCTTATTAAAATTTATTAGTAAAAGTTAGTATTGTTATTAATTATCACCATCGTCATCATCAAGTCACCTTATGCACTAACCTCGGCTTACATTACTGGTTATAATCACCCTTGTTTAACCTTACTGGTATAATTTATAACTATATTTATAATTATAATCATCCTTGGCTAAAGTTACTGGTTATAATTATCATTGCCTAGCGTTATTGGTTATAATAATCCTTGTTTAGCGTTACTGGTTATAATCTTCATTGGCTAGCGTTATTATTTATAATCATCCTTGGCTAACGTTACTGGTTGCTATTATCGTTGGCTAACGTTATTGGTTACAATCATCTTTGGCTAACGTTACTAGTTATAAACTTCATTGGTTAACCTTACTGGTTATAATCATCATTAGATAAGGTTACTGGTTATAATTATCATTGGCTAACATTACTGGTTACACTCATCCTTGCTTAGCGTTGCTGATTACATTCATCCTTGGCTAGCGTTACTGGATATAATTATCCTTGACTAACGTTACTGGTTATAATCATTGGCTAACCTTACTGGTTATAATCATCCTTGGCTAATGTTACCGGTTATACTCTTCCTTGACTAACGTTACTGTTTATAATTATCCTTGACTAATGTTACTGGTTATAATCATCCTTGGCTTACATTAATGGTATAAACATCCTTAGCTAGCTTGACGGTAATAATAATAATTACATAAACTGGTGAAGAAAAAACAAACAGAGCGTTTTATCATTCGTCGCTCGATGGTATAAGCAGTTATACATTTCGTGCAAGACAACAGAACTATCCTAAGAGGTTATAATTAACCATTAAATGAACTGATGAAGGAAAACAGAACTATCTTAAGTGATTATAATTAATCATTAACTGAACTGATGAAGGAGGAACAGATCGGCTCATCTTGACAACCACTTTTGAGAGAATGCTTTGCTAGCATAATTATAAATTGTCAACTATTCTTAGCTAGTTAACGACGGCCGATTAAATATTTCGTGTTTTAAACGATTTTTTTTCACAACTTTGGGGCTGCAGTGTACGAATTATATCAGTGTTTGCACCGACGGTGCTGCCACAGGGACTGACCACAATAGTCTTGTAACTCGCATAAAGCAAGTGTCACCCGAGATTCTAGGCACCCACTGCATGATCCATCGCGAGGCACTGGCTTCAAAGAAGTTGAATGAAACTCTGGGAACTGTACTCGAAGACTGTGTACGGATTGTAAACTTCATTAAAACTAGAACAGCGAACAGTCGATTATTTGCTCAACTTTGTACTGAGTCAGGTGTCAGGTGTCAGGTGCAGAACACAAGCATCTCCTATTGCAATCGGGTGTGCGTTGTCTGTCAAGAGGAAAAGTCCTTGCAAGGGTGTATGAGCTTCATTTAGAATTGTTGCAATTTTTGACCGAACACAATCTCGACCTGACAGGTAAGGTCGCCGATACTGAGTGGCTTGCCGTGCTAGCATACCTTGCTGACATTTTTGGTCTGTTGAACAGTTTAAACATATCACTGCAAGGTAAAGTCACCAGTATACTCAAGACGAAGAGAAAGTTGCAGCCTATAAGAAAAAAACTACTTCTTTTAATTTGTTTAATTCATAAAATTAATAACTAGAGATGACAGCTATACACAATGTATTCTTTTAATTTGTTTAATTCATAAAATTAATCATTAGGGATGGTGGTGCCAACGCGCCGAGTGCTAAATCCTATGTCCCTGAACTCACCAACAATAGCTCTTGACAGTATATAATAGCACACTAACAATAGATTTTGACAACATGTAGAAACTCACCAACAGGTTTTGACAGCATATAATAACTCACTAACAATAGATCGTGACAACATGTAAAAACTCACCACAGATCTTTACAGCATATAATAACTCACTAACAATAGATGTTGACGACATGTAAAAACTCACCAACAGGTCTTGACAGCATATGAAAATCTCCACGAACCCAAACAAGCCTACATCACGTCTTCAAAGCTAACATCCTCTCCAACAGCTAACCTAACATCCCCTCCAACAGCTAACCTAACATCCCTTCAAACAGTTAACCTACACCACGCCTTCAAGCTGCAAAATATAAACTTTGCACAATAAAAATTTTAAATCACAAAGATTTTTCTTTTTAAACAACAGAAAACAAACAAAAGAAATAAATAAGAATTGGCAGTTTTAAAATTAAAATTAAATTAATGAAAAATTTATCAAAGGACCCCATAGAGCAGGGGTCGGGAACCTATGGCTCGCGAGCCAGATGTGGCTCTATTGATGGCTGCATCTGGCTCGCAGACAAATGTTCGATTATAAAAAAAAATGTTTCTTTAGACTCCTTTGATCTACATATTATTTGCATATAAATATTTCATTCTACAAATGAGATAAAGTCTACTAAAGTCTCAATGCCTGCATGAAGCTTAACCTCACCACGTATCAACCAGACTACAAAGCCATCAGCAAAGCCATGCAGCACCATAAGTCGCATTAATGGTAAGAAATACTCATTATTGATTAGCAACAGCATAACAATGTTATTAAAATGAATTCAGAGACATAATTATTGTACTTTTAGTGTTAAAATTACACAAAATGCACACATTTACTTGAATTTTTAGTTTTAAACATAATGTATGGCTCTCACAGAATTATTTTTCAAAATATGTGGTGTCCATGGCTCTCTCAGACAAAAAGGTTCCCGACCCCTGCCATAGAGTTTCTAGCCATGGCAATTCTCTCTCTTCCCAACCCACACCCCTCTTTGAAAGAAATGATCAAGTCTAAACTTAGACTAAAAATAAGTTAAAGTGTATAAATAAGATGATTCTGTGATTGATTGCCTTAAGTAATTATTTTATTTTTTAGAAATATCTACTTAAAAAACAGATGAAAAGAAAGCCTCCAACAGAAGCTCCATAGCTCTCAAGAACAAATAGTATTGAAAGCAAAAGTCGAAATTACTTACCTTTCAACTGTAGCTTGTGTGTGTTCCACAGGTACTTTAGGCCATCGCACTGTTGTATCACCTGTGCCTGATTTTCCCGCCCACGTGTTCCAGGTTGTCCCCCTTGGTCCTCATTTTTTTGTGCGCTGGGGGGAGTGAGAGGCGACTGACATGTCCCACCAGCGTCCACCCAAAGCTGAACTGCCGTGCGCCCAGCGAACCTGCTCGTTATCAAAGGCAATATAGGAAGGGAATTCGTTTTTGTGACCTTGACATTGGTCTTCTCTCGCTGGCTGCGTTCATGTTGACCATCGTGCTGGTCACTGCAGCGGAAAGTTTGGATAGGTTTAACGTGTTCACGCGTTTCCTGTTGCAAACATGGGGATGCTTGTCGAAGCATTTTACGAAAATGTGCCGGGGATGGGGGTGGAGGAGGTGATGATGATGATAATAAAGGTGGAGATTGTGGTGGTGGTGATAGTGGTGGTGGTGGTTCATTCAAGTGGGATAATTTGCAATCATCAAGTTTGGACTTCACCAGACGAGAGGTTCCTGGAAGTTCGTTTACCCTGGGAATTTTTGATTCTGTGTGTTCTGGAACATCTGAAGCTGACCTGACATTCTGACTGATGACATTTTGGAGGACGTTGTCAGAGTCGGGTACGTGGTTTTCATTCACATGGGGCTGCTCCTGGTTGCCATGGTTAGTTAATGAACGTACGTTTTCATTCACATGGGGCTGCTCCTGGTTGCCATGGTTAGTTAATGAACGTACGTTTTCGCAACAGTCGTAAAACCTGTCCTCGTGGAATGAAAAAAAAAAAAAAAGTTTCAGTTTCTATGTGTTCTTCTGGCTTCAGCGTGAATGTCATTACTTTTTCTGTCAAACTGTAGAAACTCACCCAACTGTTAACTTTCATCTACTTGTGATGATAGATAAAATATTCTAACATTTATCAAACAAGTTTAAGTAAGTATCCAAAAATCTCTTTATCACTCAACCAAGACAGTTCTCAATAATTTTCAGATTGACAAAGACATCTTCAAGCAATTAATTATCAGAGAGAAGACAACTCCCAATACTTAACAAGGGAGGACACCTATAAGCAATCATTAGATATATGAAGACATCTATAAGCAATCATCAGATATATGAAGACATCTAAAAGCAATCATCAGATATATGAAGACATCTAAAAGCAATCATCAGATATATGAAGACATCTAAAAGCAATCATCAGATATATGAAGACATCTAAAAGCAATCATCAGATATATGAAGACATCTAAAAGCAATCATCAGATATATGAAGACATCTAAAAGCAATCATCAGATATATGAAGACATATAAAAGCAATCATCAGATATATGAAGACATTTAAAACCGATGAAGAAGGCAGCAAATTTAATTTCTCTGGTCACTAGACAGAGACAGTTTGGCACAAGGTTAATAAAATTAAAATGAGTAAATAGGCAGTAATCACCATAAGCAGACACTCTTCAAATTAATCTGCTGTCTTAACATGTGAGTTCTGTGGGCAGCATCTTTAAAAATCAGAGTTTCGTTTGCATTTCCTACACGAATATAATTTCTCTTCAGTTGGCAGGGACGCTGGCATACTGTCAACCATTGACACCAAGTGTGCATTTTTTCCTCAATGTGAACACATCGATTCAGTATTTAAAGAGTAAACATTTTCTCAAACCATTTCCAAATGCACGAAAGACAAGATTTCCCAATGTATCAGCCAACAAAACTACACTGCCTTCTAATTCACGTTCTTCTCGTTAAGAACGGCAATGGATATGGCTTTCAAGTGACTGAGTTTCCATAGCAACATAAATGCGAAAGAAGGGAGTGAATGGAAAATATTTGTTTGCGAAGCTTCGTTTGTCACGAAAGTACATGAACATTCCTGCATCTTGTGGCCTTAATATTGGGTATTTAAAGATCTGTAGATGAATATTTCTGATATATTCTCGAAATCGCAACAGTAAAGTAAGCACGCACACACACACACACACACACACACACAGAATAAAGAAAATTCCTACAGTTCGTTGAAGCTGCTTCCGCTTGAGGCCGCGTTGTCTGCTGAGCCATGGAGCGAGGATGTCATCCCATTAGAGAGGTCGTTTTTTGTAGACAAGGTCCTGCAAGAGAAGAGTGATTCCAGGCTCAGGCACAATGCCATGATCTGAGAGTCTAAGCCGCTGACCAGATCTGACAGGCGTTCCGTCTTGAAATCATGCTCATTGAGACCGGACCCTTCTACAGGGACTCCGGTGGAAGTAGAGTGGTCATCATGTGTGGAGGCTGAATCTGAGCACTCAGGCTGCGTACTAAATAAATAAATAAACAAATCATCTATTAGTTAGCAGAGTTAGTTTAGATTTGGAAAGCTTACAGTATGAATCTTTTATGTCAAGAACGTTGACAGCAAGGAGCGTATATTATTTCGTCTTTCCATTCCTGAAGTCGAGTTAACATGGTCAGTATTTCTAAACTTAATTGCTATATAAATTGTTAAATGACAAATTAACCCGACTTGGGCAATGTTTATGATGATATTTTTTACAGTCCTTTCAAACTAGCCCTCCCCTCCCCCAAGTCTTTGAAGTCAAATCCATAAAATTCTGTTAGTCAAAACCGTATGATTACCGCACATGCCATTAAAATTCATGCACATTTTTAAAATATCAGTTAATATCCTGTATCAATGCCATTTATTTTTATGAATCTATATGTTAAAAGTTTATGTTTGTGGGCTTTTTAGCACACGGGAGTTTTTTACATTCCCGCTCTCACTCACAATTAATATAATGAAACAAAGTGGCAAAGTGAAAACAGATGGATAACTCCAAAATAATTTTTTAACTCTAACCATTCTCTCCCTTGAGTCAACTGCTCCTGAGGGCCTTGAGACTGGCAGTCAGGCAATGTGTGGTTGATGTAGATTGATGATGATGTAGCTGAGCACCGTAGGTCAGATGCAGGGGTCAGCATGTTGTCCTCACTCGAGTCCTCCACGATGTCAAGGCCTTCCATGAAGTTTTCTGTTGTTTCTACTATTAATGCCACGTTGAGTGGTGACATGTCCTGACATCCGATGTGGCTCTCGCTCATGTTCTTTTTGTTTCGTATCCTGAGGGTTCAAAGATTCGTTAGTCAAATGTAACTGGGTCTGGTTTGTTTGTGTCAATGTTACAGCATGCTAAACTTCCTTTGACCCACTTAATTCAAATTTAGCAGCATGTAACGCTATTTAACTGATTGGATGACTTAAAGCTAGCCGTCTGCATTGTTTTTATGCTAATTAGGTAGTTGCATCAAAGGTAATGATATTTAATACTTCGCCAGAACTGATTAGGTTACTTTGTCAAAAATAATGATGTGAAAAGTTTTGTCAGTTTCAATTGGTGGCTATGCCAAAGGCAAGTGTAGGAATCACTTTTGTCAATACTGATTAGTTAACCTTTTTCAAATGTAATGATATACTTCCTTTTGTCAGTTTTGCTTAGTAGCTCTGTCAAAGTAATGGCATATAAACACTTATTGTCAAAGGTAATGGCATGTGCCGTTTTCTAGTACTGATTGGTAGCTATTCGTAAACATGTTTATTTGACTTACTGCGTTTGTCAAAAGAAAATAGTTCCATATTTGTGTATTACGTTTGTGTCAATGGGTAAATATTTATTTGACTCACAGCGCTTGTCAAAAGAGACAAGCACCATGTATGTGTATTAGCTTTGTGTCAATAAGTGACTTGCTAAATATTTATTTGACTCACAGCGCTTGTCAAAAGAGACAAGCACCTTGTGTGTGTATTAGCTTTGTGTCAATAAAAGTCACGTATATACAAGTGTCGGGGGGGGGGGGGGGGGGGAATCCTTATATACTGTACGTGTTACGAGGTGTTTATATAAATGACATGCGTACATTGGATTTTATTACATTTCATTGAAACCTTGTGTAGGTCACAACTCTGTGTGTGTGTGTATGTGTGTGTGTGTGTGTGTGTGTGTGTGTGTGTGTGTGTGTGTGTGTGTGTGTGTGTGTGTGTGTGACATTAGTACAAGAAAAGACTGAAAAATATAATAAACTAAATAATTTGAACAGTAAACAAATAAACTATTACCAGCCCTGATATAAATGCTTTATCAATTAACAACCTGCATATTCAAAATAACTTCAGCTTCGAAACAACGGGCACATTATAAAACCTCATCTTTAAAACAACGGACACATTATAAAACTTCAGCTTCAAAACAACGGACACATTATGAAACTTCAGCTTCAAAACAACGGACACATTATGAAACTTCAGCTTCAAAACAACAGGCACATTATAAAACTTCAGCTTCAAAACAACGGACACATTATGAAACTTCAGCTTCAAAACAACGGGCACATGAAAACGTAAGGCTCCTGCTAGAGTATTGTCAAGCTTAATCTCATACTTCATCAGTAATAATATAATACCAATTCAAAATGAAAGTACTTTGTGATGCCTTTGACAAGATTAAAAAAAAAAGTATTTTCAAGTAAACTTTTAAGAACAGAATCTGATGATGTGTGAGTGAAGAGCCTACTTATTCTTCCACCGACATCTAAAACAAGAAACAGGACAAAACTTGTTTTACAGAGCGGATTGCAAATAAGCAGTGCTAACGCTCGCCCTCGGAGAGCCATAGGTAAGAGGAGTCGAGTTTTATTAAATTAAAAAGTAATTCTCTGGGAAAATCAAAACCTCGGCACCCCAGTCAGCGACTGGGCAGCATCTTGCAGGTATGTAATACTTCAGTGCATTTTTTGCAGTGGACGAATTCACTGAGGTGATTGAATATTGTGAAGTCAAATAGATCTAAACTACATCTTGTTTGTTAACAAATAATTGTCCCTACCCGTTTTTTTTCCTTCTAAAGATACATAATTATCAGAATGCACGGTGTCAAATGATACTTTAAACGATGACCATCACTTGACTGGGCTATTGCATCCGTACAGAACATTAAAATCACTTTTCAAATATGGAACGAAAGTTTGGTAAAGGACAAGAGACCTAACTCACACCAACATCGCACTGTTTTGGGAGGGACTTGCACAGCCGTGGACCAACCTGCAAGGAGATATGTTGCAGCCATACCCAATGTTGTCATCTTTGGTTTTCCAGCTTCTGTCAGGTTGTACTTGCTTACCGGTGTTTGATAACGTTTGCCTGTCTGTCGAAGATACGATGCTTTCTTGTGAGCGGACAGAGTCGTGCCGTGGAGGGTCATCGTGCTGGTCAGCAAGATCGGGCTTGACCTTCACTCTGGGAAATTCATCTGGGGAGTCCACGGAGTCACCTTCATCGTCGACCGAGTCTTCTATTGCAAAATAATGTGGGCATTGATCCGAATTGAACTGTTCACTATACTGGAGAGGGGATATACCCGGAGACAACTCCTGACTCCGCGGGTAGTGGCTGATGTCTCCTTCGTTGTCTCCGGATCGACGGTGACAGTATTCAGAAAATTCATCATGTTTGCAACAGCATTTCGGGTCGCTGTAGGTGCATTGGCGTTCGTTGTGGTGCGGATGATGAGATGGGGACGAGGGTGGAGGGGGAGGAGGAGGTGACTTGGAGTTGACATTGCTTTGAATCATTTTTGTCATGATACTTTCTTTAAGCATGACAAAATCTTCCTCGATGATTTCATCGCCGTTTAAACTTATATATATACTCATGACAGGAAAGATCAAATTGACATCGCAGCGGAACAGTCAGGTGACACTGACTCCGTACAAGGACTGTTGTGTGGTTAGAAAAACACCAACAACAAAAAAATGAAAGTTCACATTTTTCTTTTAATACGGAAGTAAAAACATCAGAGCTTGTCACTTGGATGTATGTTATCTGTTAATCACTGATTATCGCGGTGTGCTTTCAGTTGTTGCAAGCAATGTTTGCATAATTCATGCGCTTGCGTCGTAAGTGCACAATCATAACGTCATCAAAAGGTAGGATGACGTAATTTCTTTTTTACATCAGATCAAATATTTATAGAATGTCTACCCTTTTGTCATAGTAACAGCACAAACTTATATCTCCTAAAGATAGGATAAACGTGAGGTCATTTTAGCTGACAGTTAACTAATGCTTTTTATACAAGATGTGTACCAGTACATGTGACTGTCAGGAAACTAACAACGTGGGCTTTAATGACAACATGTGAACTTAAGCAATGTGTGTATATTCCAGAAAACGGGCTATTGCATTCACAACAGTGCACACACCAATAAACCCTTTAAATTATAATTTAATACCAATGGCATGAAATTATTTTTGTGTGTGCTAATGTTCAATAATTATAATCATTGTAGCGTACAACTAATCTTTATATCACCACCAATCTCTGTATCTCCACTGATTTCTGTGTCACCACCGATCTCTGTATCTCCACTGATTTCTGTGTCACCACCGATCTCTGTATCTCCACTGATTTCTGTGTCACCACCGATCTCTGTATCTCCACTTATCTGTGTCACCACTAGTCTCTGTGTCACCACTGATTTCTCGGTTTCACTACTGATCTGTGTGTCGCAAAAATAATCTATGCATCTCCACTGATCTGTGTGTCACCACTGATCTCTGTATCTCCACTGATCTGTCCACATTCGTATTGATATGTTCAGTTAGACATTTATAGTTTTCGTTAACTGCACAGGCATTTATAATTGCATATTATACAATGTACGTGTTTTTACCTCGAAGTACACCCAAGCACGAACAAGCATACACACATTCATAATATTTATGAAACATCGCATACACATATACACCACTACCTTAAAACAAATGATAGTATACTTTCTGCTCCACAAATAACAGCACTGACAGCAACGAACAAATTCTCTGCACCACAAATAATATCACTGACAGCAACAAACAAATTTTCTGCACCACAAATAATATCACTGACAGCAACGAACAAATTCTCTGCACCACATATAATATCACTGACAGCAACGAACACATTCTCTCTGCACCATAAATAAGAGCACTGACAGCAACGAATGAATTCTCTGCACCACAAATAATATCACTGACAGCAACGAACAAATTCTCTGCACCACAAATAATATCACTGACAGCAACGAAAAATTTTTTGCACCACAAATAAGAGCACTGACAGCCTACTGTAAAAACTATTTATCGTCAAAAGACACTCAGCCCACTGTAAAACTATTTTATGTCAAAATAAGTTCAGACAACCCACTGTAGAAAGTACATTGGGTCAAAAGATGTTCAGCCAATTGTAAAAGCTAAATAGTGTTCGAATGCGCTCAGAATCCACTGTTAAAACTACTTTGTGTGAGTAGACACTGATGATTTTCCTTTCCTCAGTGTATTTATTGCACTGAAGTAGGAAGTGTTCACTTGTGTTGTCTGTTCTGAAGAACGTTCATGCTTTTGTTTCGTTATTTGCTTTATGTGTGTATCGTGTATTATTGTATCTTAAGCTCTATATTGCTTTATTTTGGCTTATGTTTGGGAGTTGGGGAGGGTGTGGTGTGGTGGTCTTACTTTTGTACATGCTTTTGATTTGTGTGTGTATTTCTGATGTGTTTATTGGTGTGTTTAGTTGCTTTCCTTGTTTGCTTCCGTATTTAGCTCCCTTGTCTGCTGTTTCATTCCCAATAATGTTGGTATGACTGGGGATCCAGAGTAGTGTTGTTTTTACACCTTTTTTCTCTAGTGTTTTTATTTGTTTTGTGATTTTTGTTCTTGTTGTTTGGGAGGGGTTTGCTAGGTTTTGTAACGATATAAGTGAGTCTGTTAGTATGAGTAACTGTGTCAGCGTTTTTGTGGAGTTGTTTGCTAATATTAATGCTTGTTTGATCGCTATGAGTTCTGCTGTTAGTATTGAGTGTTTTTTTTTATATATCTAGTTTGTATGTATGTGTGCTTGTGGGGGTGTGTGCTGCTGCTCCTGTTCCTACTTCATTTTTTGAACCATCTGTATATATGTGGTGGTGGTTGGGGTAGTTTTTATTGATATGTTCGAGCGCTTTTTGTTTTGCTTCAGTGCAATAAATAAACTGAGGAAAGGAAAATCATCAAAGAAACAACAGACCTATTAAACTTACCGTTCTCCACCCAAGCACTCCTATACCCCAAGGAACACAACCAAAGCCACGTACTCCAAGCACTTACCATATACCTCTTAGAGACAAACACACGTCACCTACTATAAATTTAAGAAAAAGGATTAATATAAAAAAAAATCCCAACAACATACCCAAACACACTAACGACAGTCGTGACAACGAGCAGACATAAAAATACAATACACAAACCAAACAACGCACGAACACCCCACACCACTCTCCCTGAATACCAGTGAAAGGAGGAAGGCCTCACAGGAATCCACCAAAAACTGAAAACATCGCCAAGATGAAAAGTTTTACAGCAATTCCTGCGGGGCGAATAGATAGCGGTATCATCATCATCAGAAGAAGAAGACACTGAGACACCCACTGTCAAAACTACTTGCTGTCAAAAGACACTGAGACACCCACTGTAAAAACTACTTACTGTCAAAAGACGCTCTTTATAAACAACTTTTTGTCAAAATACGCTGAGACAACCCAATGTAAAAACCGCTTAGCCCAGTGTAAAAACTACTTACAGTCGAAGGACGCTGAGACAACCCACTGTAAAAACTTCTCGTTGTTAAAAGACGCTGAGTCAACACGCTGTAAAAATTTCTTTGTGTTAAAAGACGCTGAAAAAAAAACTCCTTAAAAACTACTTTGTGTTAAAAGACGATGAGACCACACACTATAAAATCTACTTACTGTCAAAAGACCCTGAGACAACTCACTGGAAAAAAGTCAAAAGCTTCAAAGAGCTATTTCCTACTAGCACTGTTCTAAAAATGAAGAATTATTTTGTAGCGTAAGTATAATTATAATGTGGGAATAAGCAGGTCTTCAGCGTGATAGAGATGATGCTGTCATTTTATTTATTTTTGTTGTTATTAGCGGTCATTTTATTTTTGTTGTTAGCAACCATGTCATTTTATTTTTGTTGTTAGCGACAATGTCATTTTATTTTTATTGTTAACGACCATGATTTTTGTTGTTAGCAACAAGTCATTTTATTTTTTTGTTGTTAGCAACAAGTCATTTTATTTTTTTGTTGTTAGCAACAAGTCATTTTATTTTTTGTTGTTAGCGACCATGTCACTTTACTTTTGTTGTTGGTAGCCATGCCTTTTTAATTTTATTATAATTATTGTTGACAACTTTAGTGACTTAGGCACAAAATATAGAGTGGAAGATAGGGCCACAAGCCAAGCACTCCTATGATCCCCGATCTTAACAACTCCTTACCGGCTTACCTCAATGGATGGTGATGGGACGATAAATCAGGGTGCCTGGCTACAGACAGCGCACATTAAACAGCCCTTGACAACTGAAAATCGAAACGAGCAGGCCGCTAGTACCTACCTAGACAATGTTATAACCCCAAATCCACCCGAATATTTACTGTACACTTGCACTTTTCTGCGAAATAAGTGAGAGTGTGTTGGAAGCGAATGAGAAACCTCAATCAAATCCGCTGTTTCGACTGTAATGCCTCGCGCCATTTCACGCTCGATCAAAGAATGTAGGAAGTGGACCTTAAAATCCTGTTTGCGTTATCATTTTCATCATACTCTTTCGTGCATGTGAAAGTAGAGTCATAGTGACCATTTCAGTCTTTCGCTCCTTGCATGACAACCCACACAAGTTTCCAGCAGCCGCGATCCACGGCCTACTGTTGCCAGAACGGTAGAGCTCTTTAGCAATAATCACGTGATGTTCGGCTGCGCTCTTTCCGCAAACGGGACCCGCGCTCCATCTCCCGAGCCAAGGGCAGCACGCGCAAAGAACGCAATCGAGTTTCCTATTGCCTATAAAAGGTCAGACGGCGCAGCAATAAGGGATTCCCTCCAGAAAGAGAGTCGCGCGCGTGCCGTGAACAGCACCTATTCTACGTGTGTAGGGGTGGCAGGATGTAGAAATGTGCTTGTTTTATCACATTTGATTGATATTCTGAACCCAGAAGCTTT